>LPNX010199490.1:779376-790121 GCA_001517045.1 Pseudotsuga menziesii | reverse complement strand
CCCCCCCCCCCTCGCAAAAGTTGAAGTCCTGCTGGAATTTGGGGGGGGGGGGGTTGGAAAGACCTTCCCCCCTAAAGGTTTACTTGATAGTTTTTAAAGGTAGCAGTATAATTCAAATATTGTATGTAGTATAATATATAGTAGGATCACTAAAAGAACAACCAAGCATAGAAATAATAGACATAATATTTTGATCTTGGAAACCACAAGGGATAAAACACAAAAACCTTGTGATAGAGATCTTAGTTCAAAGTACAACATACATCCAAATACATAGTAATCACATATAGCAAAAGATAAACCCCTAGAACAAAGAAGAAATTCCTCCAAAGATAGGGAACCCCAGAAAAAACTTCTTCTAGCTGGTAGCGAACTTATTCCTTGAGTGGAGTGAACTTGGTTGGGTGAAAATGATTGAGGCACCAATTTAAACACCAACTGTCACAGAGAAAATAAGCACATCTCCTTACTGTAAGTTGTATCAGTTGTCCTAGTGACGACCAGGTACATCAAGGATCCTCTCAACTTCCTATATAGTTGGATCCACCAAATATGAATAAAAAACATCACTTATATTTGTTACCATCAGTGTAGACATGTACTCACAGTACATCATGTTATATATGCTCAGGATCTCAACGGTGTTCTTCCCTTAAGGGAAGAATATCTCATTAGGTCTCAACCACACCTCCAATACCAATACATGGTATAATGGTCCAAGATCCTCATCTTGGACTCATGGATAACTTCCTCTACACCTATCAATAATTCTCTCTATATCCTTAGAAGTAAATTGAGTAGTTGATGACATCCTTCAGGACTAAAAGGATCTAACCATTTCTAGAGTCTGCCATGACTCCAACTAGATGCTAACTGCTTCTCATGATCATCGATAGAATGAACAATTATAGCAAAGAGATCATCATTCATTGGGGCCTCCTCCTAACCATCAATTTCCATATGAGATCCTATGGACCTTTGGGTCATGTGTCCACATATGACTCAATGTACTATATCCACGTCTATTTCATATTAGTGTTGCTCACTTTATCACAAAATCCATGCTCCTAGAAACTTTCGGCTTTTGAGCATCCTTCTCTCTCTCAAACATTGAATGTCAACAAACAAACTATATAGAATTTATTATTATTATTATTATATTAAGATGTTAATGCTAGTGTTAAATATAAACAAATAAACTATATAGAATATTGTTGGTGCTAGCATTCTATATAGTCTATAAGGTTTACAGTTAAGTCAATTAGAACAATATAAGTCACAAGATTACCCACTAAATACTCTATAAGGTTTACGGTTATGTCAATTAGAACAATATAAGTCATAAGATTACCCACCAAATAATTGGTTTTTGCAACCCATCATTGACAAATTATTTGTTTTTTTCAACCCATCATTGACATTGAAAAATGTTGTTATTTTTTCCAAAAGGGTAGGGGCTTGACAGGTTGTCCCGGGCTCCGGGATGTTGATCTTCTCATGGAGTCCAAACACCCAGAGCACCCACATACCCTTTGCACTACCCGCCGATTAACATTGATAAGGTTGGGATTTATAAACACTAAATAAATCAACTTCCCTATCGATGTGGGACAAATCCAAAACGCCGACTCAATCTGCATCGTTCATTCCAGATCTAACGATTGTTGAGTCTCATGGATGAATTTTGTTGTAGATTTCATTTCATCAATCACCCTACTTCCTGCATTGATCACCCATTCATTTCATTGATCACCCTGGAAAGTAATCAATATCGATGGTTGAATTTGGGTTTAAGCAAATCAATTGGTAAAAAATATGCCCAAGTTGGTGTCTTTACCATTTGATAGTTATATTTGCATTGAAGTTTAGACGATAGCGTGGACAATTTACAAGAATTAGAGGCAGTCAAGTATATGACCATAACGCCAATTGTGAAGAAGCATAAGAATTCCAGTGGAAATCATTGGAAAAGTAATTTGAAACGTACTCTTCTTCTTAAGTGGTTAGGGGATTTGGGGTTATGGGGTTTATAAGAAGTTATGGTTTATAATTTTCGTATCCATCTTCATCATCATCATCATCGTCGTCGTCGTCGTCGTCGATGTCATCATCATTGTCATCATTATCATGATTGTTGTTATTTTCACCATCATTTGTGGATCTAATATGCCTTTGTCTGTAGCTATACCCATAAAGATAAGTAAGGCCTTAATCTTGTCCATATTGTTACACCCATTTCCATTCTATCAAGTGAAGGTAAAGTGACAATCCTTGGTCAAGTAGATGAATTCCCCACACTTTACATAGGTCCAAATTTAACATGAAAGATTCGTTAAGAAAACCATATGGAAATGTTTTGTCAATTTCCAAATGGCCAACCTGCATTGGTAAATTTATTCTCAAAATGTTCATAAGTCCATCATATGCATGCTAAATCTTCTAGAAAACTTGCAAGGGAGATGTGAATTGGTCTCAGAATATCATATTGTTCCTAGCTAGCCATGGTGCCTAGAAAATTACAAGAGGAACATTATTATGTTTAGCAACCACATTTTCATCCAACTAGGTTTTGTGAGCTTAATCTCAATTTTAGTTTCCTTCTCAAACCCCTCCTCCACCAGTCAATGGATTTGATGTTTCCTAGGCCTTCCTGGAGTAACGACATCTAACTAGAAAATTGTATATTGCATTTGATTTACTCTTACATAGAGGACACATACTAGTACCTAGCGGCGCATTAGATATAAAATTAACAACGAAAGACATAGTACTTAGGATTAAATTAATAAGTGGACAAACTCAACTCATTTCAAGTGGAAATTCTTCCCCAAATTCAGTAGGATTGTTGTCTAAAGTTATAATTCCATTTGATTGATGAGAACATTCATCATGGAACTTTTTTTTAACAAGAACGAATAATATATATATTAAAAATTTCTAGGACTGTAGAAGCAGTTGCCATCTCAACCAATTACAATCAACAAGGTGTGTCATCTACAAAACGAACAAAGAATAAGCAGTCTTCTTACAAAAAAGAGAGGATCTCCAAGAAATTCACTCTTAAGGAATTGGCTGATATTCACTAGGTTCTCCATTGAGATTGATATGACCTTGTGCTAGCAAGCAGGATTTATTAGCCATATAATCTTCCCTTCTATTTAAATCCCATAAAATATGAAAGGATTCAACCTTTTCGAACTCTTTTATTGAAATTCAGATTCTCTTCAGAATTTTATTCAAAACTGAATTATTAAGTTTCCCTTCTGAATTAATCAATTTGATCAACAGTTCAGAATCTCCATACATTTGTATTGACTGGAACTCGACCTCCTTTGCAATTTGGCACGCCTTCAGAAGGCTATAATATTCTGCCTGGTTATTTGACATGAATCCAAGCCCCAACTATAGCATGTTTCATTTTTCCGATCAAGTGAGATTAACAGCCCCCATCCCTAGATGTCCTAGGATTTCCCTTGGACTCTCCATAAAAAAAATACTAGCAGAAGAGGGATTCTTCCAGCTGTCAGCAAATTCTACTTCTGAGCATCGAATTTTCCATGAAGGGATGCAACACAGTTTGTGGGAGAGTAATTTATGGTTGTCCATAATGCGATTCCCAAGCCACTCATTGAATTTGTCTGGCAGTGTTGACAGAGATGAAGAATTGCCAATCGATTATGTTATAAGGAGATTAATTTTGGATGCAACTTGAGTTGGAGTCGACTGCTTATTACTGAAAATCCCATCATTCTTAACTAGCCAAAACTTCCACCATATATACTTCATAATTATCTGCCAAACTTTATTCCAATCCACGATTTTTTACATTATCATCTACTTTCTATTCTTTCCAAAAGGAAAAGGGTTCTACTTCAGAGATTTGGAAAGGAGCTGAAACAGAAAGGCCACAAAGTACCAGCTCCCACAGCTGACAAGAAAATTCACAATCAATAAATAAATGATCAGAAGTTTCACTGGCTACTTGGTAGATACGACAGTGATACGGTCCATGAAACCCACGTTTGTTTAAATTTTCTCCCCGACAGCACCCTTATGTGCATTAGCAACCAGGTGAAAAAATTCACCTTGGGGAGGCATAGTGGAGAGCACACCGGTTTCTAGGTTGTTGGAGAAATTATGGAAGCCAAGGGGACTTGCAGAGAAGAGAAACCATGTGTTGCTGAATAAAAAATTGAGCATTCCTACCCCCGCTCATCTTTAAAGTAGTGATTTCCAGGAGCTAGACTGGATAAATATGATAATAGCAATTTTTGTTGTTGAGAAAGGTACTCCAGGATATCATGAAGACTCCATCCATTCCAATTCCCATCCTTGTCCCATTTATAAATATCTACAAGATAGAGAAAGCCTTTGTTGATTAACCAGTTCTTGATCTCACTCAACAAATTAATAGAGGATAGAGGCATATTTTCGAGAATTTTATCATCCCACAAAAAAATCCTTTTCCCACTACTAGGGATTCTATAAATATGTTGATGGAAATTGTCAATTCCTCTTCTACAGAGAATCCAAATTCCAGTTCCTGAGGGGATGGAAGAAGATTTTATATTTTTTAGAGAATTTCCCTTGAGGTATTTTTTCCTAAATATCTTGCTAACAAGATTACTTTTATTTGCATCTAACTGCCAGATGAGCTTTCCTCCCATTGCCAAGTTTACCAATTCAGGGTCCTGAATTTGCAAACCACCCTCTAAGATAGGTCTTTTGAGTATTTCCCAACTGACCAAGTGCATCTTCTTTTGATTACCTTTTCCAACCTCCCAAAGAAAATATCGAAGGAGTTTAGAAATTTGTGCCGTAATGGATTTAGGAGCAAGGAGCAGAGAAAACTGAAATATGGGGAGAGCAGAGAGGACAGACTTAATCAAAATCAATTTACCAGCCTTGGTAAGCCATTGACCACCCCAAGAAACTATTTTAGTTTTCAGTTTGCAAATCACTTCCAGCCACAACGAAGGAGGGCTAGGACCCAATTTCAAGGGAAGGCCCAAATAGTTGATCTTATCCCAATTAGAAAAACCAGGAAATCCCAATGAATGAGAAATTCTAAGAAGAGACAAGTGATCAACGTTCCAACCATAAACAACACTTTTACTTTTGTTGATCAAACCTCTTGAAGACAAGCAGAAACTTTGAAGAATTACATTGAAATCCCAAGCTATATTAAGAGATTCCCCTCCCAATCAGAGAGAGTCATCAACAAAAGGGCATGATTTATAGAATCCACACCACTTGCGATATTAATACCAAGGAGAGAGCCAGCAACCAGTTCAGCTGAAAGTTTTCTGCTTAAAGCTTTTGCCATCAAAATGTAAAGAAAAGGAGACAAGGGGCACTCTTGACGAAGAAATCTAGTGGCTTGAAAGAAATATGTTGGTGTTCTATTAACTAGAGGCACAATCCACAGCCTATTAGTGCATGCTTTTATCAAGTAGACAAATTCTACGCTAAAGCCAAAAGAGATAAGAACATGATAGAGGAAGGATAGCTTAACCCGATCAAAAGCATTTTTCATATCTAGCTTGATGAGCATGCCTTTTTCTTTCCTTTGAAATCTAGAATGAAGGGCTTCCTAAACTTGGATCACATTATCAATCAAATGCCTTCCTTTAACAAACCCTCCTTGGAGAGGAGAGATTAAATATCCTAACAGAGGTTTCAGTCTATTGGCTAAGAGTTTGGCCAAGATTTTATATGAAGCATTAGAAAGCGAGATGGTTCAGAACCTATCAAAAGATGTGGGGTTGAATTCCTTTGGAATCAAGGCCAGAAAGGTAGAATTTGTGTTCCCTCCCACTTTGTCTTTTTTAAGAAAGGATAAGATCATTTGAAGGGGATCGGATTTAATAATGTACCAGCAAACTCTGTAGAAGTTAATGGAAAACCCGTCCAGCACAGGGGCTTTTTCCAGCTCCATAATCCAAATCACATATACAACTTCTTGTTCAGAGAAAGGTTTCATAAGTTCAACATTATCCTCATGACCGACCAAAGAAGGAATGTTGGATAGAAAATCGACATTCATATTTCCATCTGAACTATTATCTTCTTGGAATAATTGGTGGAAATGTGAAATGGCATCTCGTAGTAATAGCTTTTGACATTTGATTGTATCTCCATCACTAGTGCAAATTTCAGCTATATGGTTTCGAGAGATCCTAGACCTGCATTGCCGGTGAAAAAATGTAGAGTTTTTGTCTCCAGCAAGTAACCATAAACTACAAGATTTGATACGAAGATGATCTTCCTCTTGTCGAAAGGAAAGGAAAGAGGATGCTTGTGATGTCTTCTCAGCAACTTATTGAGGCTTGAAAATTACGCAGTCTTCCATGCTGATTTGAATCTTAGCTAGAGCCTGGACTGACGCTTCCCTACAAGTCGTTGGGTTAGGAAATGGGATTTTAATGCACCTCTTCAGAGCGATTTTGGTGAGATTTAACTTTTGTTCCCAGAAAAAGATGGGAGAGCCTGCAATATATTGAGACCAAACTTGTGTTACAATATCCTAGAATCCCTCCCTTTCGATCCAAAGTGGACTAAACCGAAACGGGATGGGTCCTAGATTTTCTTCCTTTTCAACCTGAAGAGAAATTGGGTGATGATCATAGGTAATTTTTGGTAGGATTTTTGTAGAAATTATAATATTTCCATCCATCAACGAGCTTTGGACAAGGAACCTGTCCAATCTAGCAGATATTCGGGAAACCCCCACTCTATTGTTGGTCCAGGTAAACCTCCCCTTCTTGGGCTTGAGGTCGAGGAGATCACCGGAATGAATTAAGGAGTCCACAAAAACTATAGAGGATCCTTGCCCCTATTACCTCCACATTTTTCCTTTGTATCGAGAATTATATTAAGATCACAAACCACTATTATATTTGTGGGAGAGTGAGTATCCAAATATTTAGAGAGAGTATTCCAACATATTTTTTTCTAAGAAGATTTACAGGAACGTAGAGATTGAAGAGAGAAATGAATATTTTTCTAGATACTTATTGTAATTCAGTGAAAATCCAGTGTCGGGTTGCATACAAGGATTTAAGGAGAAATTTATCCTCTGACCCTAACATTGCTAGGCCCCTAGAAGTGCCCCGAGCACTAATAGCCTTACCTGCATTCTTATTCCACTTTGACTTGCTGATAGATAAGAGAGCTTCCTCTTCTATCTTAGTTTCTTGGAGCAGTAGGATGTCGAAAGGTTCCTTTTTAAGAATATCTTTAACTGCTTCGGCCTTCAATGGATTCCCCAAGCCCCTACAATTCCAAGAAATGAGCTGCATTATTTACTCGAGGAAAAGAGAGTGGCACCACCTTTTGGGGGTCTATTATGCTTACTTCTCCCAAATGACAGTTCGATGGTAGCCTGACTACCCTACATCTTAAGCCTCTTAGATTCTTCATCTCTGATCTCTTTACGGGACTTTCTTCCTAGCTTTTTGTGAATTGCTCATCTTTCTCCGAAGAGTCAGAAGACTCAACGGGTTTCTTCTTAAGAGCTTCTGCATAGGAGGGGGAAGTAGTAGTTCTAATGGGAGATAGAACATGCATGTTGGAATATTCACTAAGTAGTTCTAAGCACTTTGGAGTAGAATCTTGAGGCCCTCTATTTGGTTCTACCTCTTCATTATGAAATTCAGATTGTTGAACCTCACCTTCTTCGAGAATAAGAGAGTTCTGTTCATCCACAAAACTTAACACAACAAAGGGATTTGGAGAAACAATAGCATTTCTCTCAACCTGATATTTTGGAGATTTAATCACAATTAGACGAGGTCTATTTCCATCATGTACACCTTTTCCCTTCATCTGTTTAGATGTACCGGCTTTTTGAGCTTGAGACCATTGATTTGTCTTTTCTTTTTTAGGTTCTTCTACTGATTTTGTTTTGCAATTGCGACCAAAATGGCCATATTCATGGCAAGAGTGGCACTTGAAGGGTAGCTGATCATAGTCAATCTTCTGAATATGAGACCAATCAGCAACATTGAGCTTGATTGCCTCAGGAAGCCCTATCTCCAAGTCAAATTCAACACAAATGCGAGCGCATGAATATTGATCTTTCATTTCTACTCTATCAATGTATTTTTTGTGCTTATTCCTGATAGCTTCCAACGATTCTGAATTCCAGCAGTGGAGGGGAAGATGGGGGAGCCTGGCCCAGAAAGGGAGAAAAGACAGGACATCTTGAATATGATCAAAATCAAGAGTCCACATATTCAGGTAGAGCCCATGAGGACACATAAAATAAGGACCATTCCGGAAAATTAGATCTCGATCGACAGCTGATTCAAATACAAAAACGAAGTATCCTCTACCAACAAAATGATTACGAATTCCATCAGAGACCAGGGATCTCCAATTTTGTTAAACCCAACTTTATATAGCCTTCATGGATGGCCACAACCCTGTAAATTGACCAATTAAACCCCGTTCTGCTAGGTTCAAGGTAATCCAATAAGGACGTTCAACTGGAAGGTCAACAGAAGGGATTTTTGTTTTCTTTACAAAGGTCTGGAATAATGGAATGCCCTTCCTCTTCCCACATGAATAAATGAGATGTTTGAATGCGCAATCTTAGGAGGGAGAGGGGGGAGACCCCTCCAAAGGCTATTAGGAACAATCAGAATAACCCTTTGTCAATGAAAACAGAGCAGAAGCCTCTAAATCAAAGCTTAGGAGAATTAATACTAGTTCAGCAGAAAATGCAAACCAATGGATCATTCTTGATGAATAGAAGAGGCTCCAAGCTCCAATGAGAATGAGTAACGCAAGAGCAATGATATTTCTCAGCGCTACACCAGGATCTGGAGTGCAAACAATGGTGCAATGAGCCATTCTTGACAATTAGAACTCAAGCGAGATGAATGCAAGAGCGTTCTAGTTCAACACTGCACCAAGAAAGCAAGCAACAACCCTGCACAATAAAAAAGAAGACCAAATCCTGCAAAGAAACCATCACTGGGTGTTAGTTTTTTCAACATTTAAGCTAGCATTATGTTAGGATCTTTTCACTGAGAGAATAACAAGCACAGCAATAACATAAGCACATCACAAGAGACAAGAGACACAAAGATTTTAGGAGGGGAAACCATAAATGGAGAAAACCCCTCAACTTCCTCTAAGATAGTATCACCACAAGATGTGATCCCAAAACAGTAAGATGACCTCCCAACACAACAGCAGCCTTCTGTCTTCTGTCAAGCCAAAGATTTCCTTCTCCAAAGGTGTGCCACACTTGAGAGAGAGATTGATGTAAGTCACAAGTGATAAATAGAGAGACTCTCACTCTCTATTTATATTCTTCCGTTGACTTGAAGTGCACTCAACCTAATAATTACTACTCAAGCCTACACCTTAATTAGTGTATAATAACTGAAGTGCCCCTAAACTGTGGGGACTTACCTAATGACTTGATATGACTTGTTTACATTATTAATCCTCCCGATCGGAACATCGGGGCATGACCACATGACTCAAATACATAATAGAAACATCCCAGAATAAACATCAGGTTACAATGTATGAAATATATAGAAGAATACATTCCGAAGTTACATATACATCAACACTCCCTCTTAACTAGGAAGGTATTCTTTCGACACAATTTTCAGCACTGGTCTTCTTCTCTGCATCAACTGGAACATCTTCGTCTTTGAGTCATCTTCATCTTCAAGTCATCTTCGTCTTCAAGTCATCTGGGTCTAGATCATCTCTCGATCTGGATCATCATAAACTGGCATCACTGGATCTAGATCATCACTCGATCTAGATCAACATCACTGGACTGGATCTGGATCATCACTCGATCTGGATCATCTCTCTGGACAGGATCTGGATCATCTCTCGATCTGGATCATCACTGCTGGATCTGGATAATCACTTGATCTGGATCTCTCGAAGTCATCATAACTGGATCTGGATCATAGCTCGATCTGGATCTCCTCTGGTCATCATCATGTGTGTACTATCTCGTCATAGGAAGTTCTACAGAGCCAGCCCTTTTTCATGCTGGATGTAGGCCCACCACGTGCAGGTCTTCATCATCACCGGCCATACTGTGGAATCCTCAGGACTTATTATGTGCGTCACAAAACCTCGAAAGAGCATCCCAGGACTGATTACGGGCACACAGCCCAACCTATAGGATCTCCCAGGGCTGATTACATGCGACCTCACCACAAAACCTTGCAAGAGGATCCCAGGACTGATTACGGGCACACCGCCCACCCTATAGGATCTCCCAGGGCTGATTACATGCGACCTCACCACAAAACCTTGCAAGAGGATCCCAGGACTGATTACGGGCACACAGCCCAACCTATAGGATCTCCCAGGGCTGATTACATGTGGTCATGGCAAAACCTCGCAAGAGCATCCCAGGACTGTTACGGGCACACAGCCCAACCTATAGGATCTCCCAGGGCTGATTACATGCCATCCCAAAGCAAAACCTTGAAAGAGCATTTTCCAGATGTCCCAGGGCACCGAATTACATGCCATAGGCAAAACCTCGAAATACCATCTGCAAATATCCCAGGACTGATTACATGCTCATCTGCACAACCTGATTGAGTGTTCCTGGTAACTGACCAGGTGCCTCCATTCCTAGAATGGTAGTTGCCCTTACATCTGTCCTACTCGACAGAATGGCCAGCACTTATATCTGACATGGAAGGAACTAAATCCTTTAGCCATGTACAGAATGGCTCTGCCCTTACATCTAA
>LPNX010199490.1:755932-773701 GCA_001517045.1 Pseudotsuga menziesii | reverse complement strand
GGCACAATCCCATCCAAGGATGGAAGACTCTCAACCACAATGAAGAGAGATTTCTGCACTTACATCTGACATGGAAGGAACTAAATCCTTTAGCCATGAGCAAAATGGCTCTGCCCTTACATCTGACCTGCTCGTCAGAATGGCACAATCCCATCCAAGGATGGAAGACTCTCAACCACAATGAAGAGAGATTTCTGCACTTACATCTGACATGGAAGGAACTAAATCCTTTAGCCATGAACAGAATGGCACAGCCCTTACATCTGACCTACTCGTCAGAATGGCTCTCAATCTCAGCACTCATATCTGACATGGAAGGAACTAAATCCTTTAGCCATGAACAGAATGGCACAGCCCTTACATCTGACCTACTCGTCAGAATGGCTCTCAATCTCAGCACTCATATCTGACATGGAAGGAACTAAATCCTTTAGCCATGAACAGAATGGCACAGCCCTTACATCTGACCTACTCGTCAGAATGGCTCTCAATCTCAGCACTCATATCTGACATGGAAGGAACTAAATCCTTTAGCCATGAACAGAATGGCACAGCCCTTACATCTGACCTACTCGTCAGAATGGCTCTCAATCTCAGCACTCATATCTGACATGGAAGGAACTAAATCCTTTAGCCATGAACAGAATGGCACAGCCCTTACATCTGACCTACTCGTCAGAATGGCTCTCAATCTCAGCACTCATATCTGACATGGAAGGAACTGAATCCTCTCCCCATGACAGAATGGCTCAGCCCTTACATCTAACCTCCTCGTCAGAATGGCTTTGGGACACATCACTGTCTCTGGGAGGAAGCCTCGATCTGGAGAACACCAAGTCTCTCTCTGAAGTACTCGAACTTCAGCCTAGCCAATGGCTTCATCTATACATCAGCTATCTGTTCCTCCGTCGCAACATACAGGAGCTTCATTGCTCCTCTCTGCACCATATCCCTGATATAGTGATATTTGATCTCAATATGCTTTGACCTGTCATGGAACACTGGATTCTCTGACAACTTCATGCAACTCTAGTTGTCACAATGTATACAGGTAGCATCCAACAATGGACAATGGATCTCTTGACCCACAACATGGTATAGGGTTTAAATGCATGGCCTAAGTTCACACCATTTGTTTACAGGGTCATGGACCATCACATAGCATGAATCTACATAGAAAATACATATTTTATATGTGAGATATGGTCATCGTTTTGAAAACTTGCACATAGTGGATGGTTCTTGATGCATGACTTAAAATATAGTCAAAACTATGGTCTTAAGCTATAACAATTGCCTCTAAATCTCATGCTCCATTCACATATTTATATTTTTGGTAAAATGCCTTAAGAAGAATGTCTTGGTGGTTGAATGACAACCTTCCACTAGTAGCATGACTCATATGGAATGACAACCTTGGGAAAAATATGGAGTGACTTCCCAATGAGCGACTTGGTGATCACAACAAATTCATTTGCAAAGTGTTACATGTAATACTGGAACAACAGGAAAATGAAGTAAAGTAGTTTAAAAAATGAAAATAAGCTAACATTTTTATTCTAGAAGAAGTTTTTATTTTCACAACATGATTTTTAGATTAATTACAATAGGAATTTAAGGTAATAGTAATTTAAGGTATGTTTTGGGGAATGGATAGTAAAAAAAAACACAACTAACAAAAAAACATATAAAATAAGTATATATATATATATATTTAAAAAAACAAAAGGTATCATATGGCGACATTTTAAAAAAAAATTAAGAAAACACAAGGTATCAAATGGCGGCATTTTAAAAAAATATTTTAAAAAACAGAAGGTATCAAATAGTGGCATTTTTTTCAAGTTACTACGGGAGCTTTGGTTTTGGGAGGACGAGGTATCAAATGGCAGCATTTTTTTCAAGTTACTGTGTGTTTTTTTGAGGGGTGCTTTGGTTTTGGGAGGACGATGTGTGGACGAAAGAGACCAAGTTACAGTGCCATAACAAGATGCCCATATGATACCACATCCATCATTGTAGGCTGATAGCTCATTTGTGGGCTGGGTCTGCATATTTGGGGTAGTTTTCTCCTATGGGGAGAACAAAACCACAGGGAAAGAGAAAAGAAGGAATACAGATGGTGTATCACCCATATCTCAAGTCGATTTGTGAATATTTGGCCATCCCAGCGTTGTGGGGGCATATCCTGGGCAGCCTGCCCTCTTTTTTGTGACTATACGCTACCATTCTTAGAATAGAAAGAAAACACAACAGTTAATTGTTTCCTACAACATCAAAGGCCCAAGAAAGTCATAGTTGTTTGGAGGATTCCAGGAAGTCGTTTCGGCTGTACCAGAGGTCCGCAAGTCCACATACAGCTACAGGTCTAAAGTATTTTACAAGTCTTCTTATTTGACTCACATTGTGACCTTGTTGTGTTTGCTTGGAAAGTAATGCCATTTCTTACTATGTTGGGTAATATTTCTAGTAGAAATATCCTTTTCCAAACACCTTTGCTCGGAAGAAATATCTCGTGTTTCCATGATCTTCAATTCCATCCATCATTTTCAATTCCAGAATCGTAACTCAAATCCTGCAATTAAAATTGAAATTAAATAATAATAAAAACTAAACATAGCTTGAAATTAAAAGTTCAACCTGGCATGAAAGGTTTAAGAATTCTTCCCTTTTTTTAAACCTTATAAATTGACCTTATATTCTGCTCACAGGATTATTGCTCAATCTCTATGGTAATTACCTCAGGTATCCATGCGAGCTAATATCTGGAACAAACTTAGCAACCTGCCATTTCTATTTTATCTAGTAATAACCATTCACCCCAATAAAGCAATAGTGCTCAAGCTTGTTTATGTTATCTTTTGTGACTTCAATGCTGATTGTGGTAATAACAATTGATAATAATAATAATCATAGAGAAAACCATTTCAAACCTAAATTTATTTTTTAACTTGCAAAATAATAACAATCAATTCTTATGGGTAATAAATAAGAAATCCCAAAATAATATCTTTTCTTTCATTGTATTTTAACAATTAATCATTAAAGAAAGATAGATAAAATAATATTTCCAAAAATATTAACCCTAATTAACATTATTGATTGTAATTATTATTAAGAAGAAATTCACCAAGAATTTTTTAAATGAATGTTAATGATATGCCTTTCAATGAAAATTATTGAATTAGAGTTAGCATCTTTGGCAAAGCTTCTTTGTAAAATTAATACGTATCATTTCTCCAAAATAAAGTTAAACCAAGCATCAAATCTTCTTAATCATGAATGGGAATAGTTGACTCCTCCCATAGTTTCCAAACATGTCCTCTAGGATATAATAGAATTATATGAAATAAGCCTTGATTAAACTTTGTCCTAAAATTATAACATCTCACAAAAGGACAAGTTTTCATAAAAAAATTAAGGCTACACAATTCAATGATCCTTTCAAAATTGAGAACTAAAGGCATGGTTCAATTATTTGAGATGCAGATTTGTAAGATGAGGATTTAAAGTATAAAATTGAGTACTTAGCTGAATAATTAAAATCCAATCAGATGCACCATCATTCATTGATGTATTGAGAACCAAAAAATTTGTAAGGTCGCCAAAAGATTAAAATAATGCAACCCCTTCAAAATGAGGCAAACAGTCAACCTATAAGAGCTCAAAGAAGAACATGTAATCATCATTAAACCACCAAGAAGTCAGAAGATTAATGCGGCAAGGATAAACGAAATTGTCAAATCTTAATTTCATGAAATGTAATAATTTTAATCAAATGTTATATTCTTGCAAAAGTCAATGGACCATTCAATTTCAGATGCAAGAGTATGGTCTTGTTATTTGATATACATTATCTCTAGACATAAATCATAATTATTACAATTGAGCTTTAATTAATTAATCATGATCCACCAATGTATACATGAATTCAAAGATGCATTTGTAATCCAGATCTTCGTATGATTGTTGAAGGATCAAATTAATCTACTTCAAGCCATTAGAGGTAGGGGATAGAATCCGATAAGTCCAAATGAAATCAAGCAAGCATCATCAAGAAACTAGCAAGTCAAAACAACCAAACGATAGAGATCACCAAATTTCAAAAGCATAATCTCAAGGAATCAAAGATAAAAGTGTGGTACATGTAACATCCCAGAGATAAAATCATGAAATCAACCAAGTAAAATAAAAGCATGGAGAACCAAATCTAAATACTTACAAAAATTCTAATGGGGGTCCCTTTATTTTGTAAAATCAAGGAGAGTTGTTGGGGTGCCAACACAGTGTTAACTATGAAAAAAAATTTAAACCAATGGTTACACTAACATTCTTATGTGTGCATTAATCACCATTGACATTCGATTCTTGGTTGACACTGCTAATATTTCCTTGCACACTCCCAAACCCAGATGAATCGCATGCCTCACTTGAATGAAAATATATAAATAGAGTGCAGTTGGCCCTGCTGATAAGTTCTTGGTTCCCCTTCTATTACTTTAATAGGAAGAGAAACTAGTTTCCTTGCCTCCACCTCCCCGATTGAATTACCTTTCTTTTAGTGGAGGGAATACGATACACTCTTATAGGATTTCATTAGCCTACCTGATTGAATCTATCAGAGAGAATAGAGCTATCCACTATCGAGAGAATGAATAGGATTTCAATCTAGATAGAACTTCTATTTCTTCTGCACTAATGGTAAGGTGAACTACAACTAGTTGGACTACAGCTTCAGATAGTTGGAATATTCATGGATTGAACTGATTCCCAAATTTTGAAATGAGGCTGATTTTATCCCTTCAAAGACAGTTAGAGAAAGAGATCTGCTATTTTGTATTAGATGTGAGAGTTCAGATATGAATCATTGGCCATTTATCATGACTTGACTTTTGCAAAAAGGGCCTTGGGAACAAGGATAAAAGGAGCACATTTTCAGATTTGGAATTTTGGAGAGTATAAGCATGTAGGTTGATGAGGAAAAAATAATCTCATTCGATGCCCAAAACAAAAAGGAGGTTTACTGAAGAGAGCACTGCTTACTTCTCAGGTGATAAAACAGAGTATAGACTTCCAAATGAGCTGAGGATAGAATTGCAATATTTACACCATTGTTTGCTTCCTTCAATACACAAACTCCCTATGTGTGATTCAACTAGAGTATGAATTAGTTGAAGATGGAATATATTTTAATTATTCTCCCATACATTTATGCTTAAGTTATTTTCCATAGTATATTTGTTATTTAATGGAAAGAGTTGGATGAGAGTTCAATTAAATTCATGATTGTCTATTGGATGGAATATCATGAGTTTGAATGCCTAAACATTGATCAAATACATGTTTTATAATTTTTTTGTGTCAGCTTACTATGGTTGTGGGAAATGAGTTCAATCTCTTTGTTTTGCAATGAAGATTTCAATTTCTTAATCAGAAACAAAACATACACAAGTTTTGATTATTATACTTTTAATTATACTCCCTAATATCATTCATTTACTGAAGGTTTGCTTTCATGGATTAAATCAATGTAAGTTACAAGCAATTCAAATCTTCAACATACTATTTCACATCCATTTGTAAGGTTGGAGATGAATAACGTTAAGAGTGTCTTGAAGGTTATTTTCTTCACAAAATGTTGCTTCACCTTTTATAAAAGTTCCTTTGGGTCCATTTCTCAACAATAGTTGTTGTTCTACGATATCTCCTTGTTATACACCTGAATGGCACCTCTCCGTCCGAGTGCTGATATCCCTCATGTCGGCACACAAAAGGACACTTATGGATAAAGGTTTGCCCATATTCACTATACCTTGGCTTATGATGAAATACATTACCTATACACCTAGCTGATTACTTTGCCATTTTTTCATTTTGAGTTGAATTCACGACTCTCTCTATTGACAACTCGCGCATCACTCACGAGTCTCCTGTTCAGCAAGTCGCGAATACTTCTATTCGCGGGTTGCTCTTATATAGAGTCGCAAATCATTCGTGGGTTGCTCTACTACAGACCCGCGAATGGTTTCCTCAACATTAAAATATAAAATCACATGCTAATGGGAGATTAGTTCATTCATTTAACTTAATCCTCCTAACTGCTATAACCTCCCTAACCTTCGAGAACTGCCTCATTTCATCCATATAAATAGAGGCCTTGGGGAGGGTGTTGGTTAGTCATACTTGGAGAGCAAAGTAATGCTGGTGGATTGTCTACAGAAATATTTGGAGCAGTGAAACTCAGAGTCCTTTGGTGACAGAGGAGTCCTTGTTCAGACATTGGGTTGTAACCTAAACTCTTTCCAGTATTGTTAATAAAGAGATTACTTCTTCCACATATGTTTCATGTCTTGTAGATTGGTAAATGTTTATGTTTCAATATGATATATGATTTATCTAACCTGCATATATATATACATGAATCGGGTGTCTAGAAGATTGTTTGTTAACAGGTGAAAGAGGAACTATCCTGGAGACTTTGAAGTGGAGTAAAGAGGAAGAAGATAGCTAGGATCAGCCTTCGTTTAATACAAGTAAGTCTTGCTACTTTCCTATTTCCTATTTCATACTTCATAAGTCAAATTTTTTGCAAGAGTCTGAGTATGTTGGTAACCCCCAAACCTAGGTTATTAGGTGAATTATCCTGTACAACAGAACTGGCGACTCCACTGGGGAAGCCTAGTCTGCTTTAGGTCTTTTTCTGTTTTTCCTGACCAGTAGTTGCTTGAAGTCTGCTTGTGATTTTTATCCTGCTTCTTAATTACTTTGGCATTTGAAAGTCTTGGGTCTTTTCTCTGTTTTTTGAGAAATTTTTATACCCATTCGCGGGTTGTCCTTCTAGACAGTCGCGAAAATTGAGTTGCGTTTGCGGGCTGTTCTATTGAACAGTCGCGAATCATTCGCGACTTGCACTGCTAGACAGTCGCGCATACTCCTGAAAACTGGGATTTTTGTGTAAAAGTTGGCTTGTTTCTTTTGCCTGTTATACTTCCTGTTTTCTGAGAAGACTTTCCTTAAGAGTGTTGCAGAGTTGTTTGAGTGTCTCAGGTGATCGCATCTTAGTGCTTTTGAAAGCCCTTGAGTTCTTTTTCACTTGTTTTATTTACTGTTTGCATCTTGAAGTTTTCAGGCCTGTTTGGGTTGTTGGTTAGAGTGCCTGAGTCTAGATCAGTGATCAGGGTCTCAGACTCTGTCTTTCCAGTCTACTTTTTGTCAGTTATTGGTTTGCACTTACCTGTTTAAAGTCTGCATTGATTTTGAGTCAGTGTTTGCACCCAAGCTAGGGTCCTAGCCTGCTTTTCCTGCTGGTCTTTTGGTCCTGTCTGCCTGTTAGTTTCAGTTTGTAGTTTTTATACAGTTCATAAGTGTCAAGTTTACTCAAGCATTGCACTATAGATGCACAGTAGTTTTTTGAGCATTTTTTAAAGTGAAAAAACAAAACATAGTTAATCTTTTGCATTGTAATTTTTGCATAAAGTAGTGTTTGATTTCAGTTTAAAGAATATTATCTCAAAAAAATACAAAAACATAGGCTAGTTTCTCTCATTAAGTGCTGTTAATTCATCAATACATATCTGAAAAATGAAAAGAAGTTTATTTTATAGTGTTAGTTTGCTTTAAATGCACCTTTACTTTCATTTATTTTATGCTGAGTCAAAACATCATACAGTCCATCACTTCCACTTCCTTTGAGTAAAGAACAACCCTTAAAATTAACGCATAAATTTAAAATTTATTAGAAAGTTTTTATTTTTAGGGCCTTCCACCTACTAGCTTAGGCTAGATTTGTGGGCTAGGGAGTGTAAACTTCCCACAAATTATAAACTCAAACATAGTGGACTATTCATTAGGTAAATCCTTGGTTCTACCGCTGTATCTGGGAAGCTCCTCTCAAAAGGGAGTTAAGCACGAGGCCGCGTGGAGACTTGGACAGAGGAGATAGCCCTCCGAATCCTTGTCAAAACGTAACCCAGGACTTTTATGCATCTGAGGATTCTGTCCTAGACAGAGTTTCGGACTCAGCTACCCTGCTCATGCGTACGAGTTTGGCTTGCGACTGTCCCCCCAGACAATAGGTATTATCAAGGTAGCCTTAGTCTCTTGTCTTTTAGGGCTCATACACAGGTAAACCGGAAGGTTATTTCTGGTTCACCTTGAACGGACTTGGAAGGTAACCCTTGTGGAAAGTGTAGGAGGGCGGTTGGGTGATTCCTCCGCTTGTGCCTAAGAACCCCTCAAGGACGCCAAGTAACTGTTCATCGGCTTTCTTCTGGAAAGTATATCTTTATAGCCTGTTTTGATTGCTTGAGACTCTAGGATATTTTTAGTGTATGCTCTGTGGATTTGCTTATGTTTAGTCTGACCTTAGGGTGTAATTCGTTAAAGTCTTAATTCTGGAGGACCAACTTAGAAGTTCAAGAAGGTTGAGAAACCTTCCTCCTCTCAAACCACTGGAACCTCCACCTTTACCCCAAAGGCAGAGATTAAGCACAGGTGGTTCTTTTGAACCAGTAGGAGTAAGCGAGGTTCTTGGTGAACCTGAATTGATAGCCAACCGCTTTGACTTTGATACAGTCGACATAGAGGAATTGCAAGCTGACGAGTTTGCAAGAAATTATAATACCCCCTTGACTGATTTGAACGATCCAGTGATCGTGCAGGTTAGGCCTTTTAGTTCACCAGTACTAGGTGTACCTGTAGGTAGAGCTATGTCTTCTGAGGGAGAAAGTTCATTTGTCTTCACCTCAACCCTTCTGGTTGAAGGGGTACTACCTCCCACAGTTAATACTCCTAGATCTAGTTTACCTTCCACACCCTTAACTCCAGCAAGCCGGGTGGTCCAACCACCGGTTTAATTGAACATAGGAAGTATGTCTGGTGAGATGGCTACTGGGATTCCCAGTATGCCTACAATTCCTTCTTCCTTCCCTTACACTACCCACAGTGGTCCGGTGGGATCCTCGGCCTTTGTCCAAGGATTCCCTTGGAATGGGGGGCACATACCCCCATCCAGCCCATACGTAGGTCCACCTCCTTCATATGTAGGAGTGCAGTTTGGGGGAAACACCTCTTATGGTCAAAGCTTCCAAACCCCTATTTTGGTCCCATACATGAGCTCTCCCTTCTCTTTGTTTAGTGGAGGGATACCTGCTCCAGTTTTTCAGACCCCTACTTCTATGGGGACGGCCCGAACCACTTACACTGCACCTCCCACCCAAAATCCGGTGGCTTACGGATGGAATCCATTCCAAAGCAACCTCTCCACTTCACAACCGGTGTCAGGGGGAAACCCCACTTTTACTTATGGGAGATTGGGGGCAAGTCCCTCTAATCCCCAAGCTAGTACCTCTAGTACACCAACTAGGCCTAAACTTCCTTTTCTGGCAACTTTGAAATTGCCAGACTTATCCAAATTGATGAATGACCCGGTGAGGCATGACCCCTCGTGGCCACCTGTTCCCACCAAGTTGCCTTCAGATATCCCTAAGTTTGAAGGTAAAGCTGGTGAAGATCCTGGGGCACATGCCACCACCTTCCACTTATGGTGTTCTTCCAATTCATTGAATGAAGATTCAGTGAGATTGAGGCTATTCCAGAGGACTTTGACGGGCACTACAGCAAAATGGTACATTGAGTTGCCTTCTGCTGCTTTTAGCAGTTTCTGGGATTTGGCTACTGCTTTCCTTAGCCACTTTCAGCTTCCAGTCCGATATGATTTCGGAACTAACTTGTTGTCCACCTTTAGAAAAAAAAAGGCAACCCACATCTCGGATCATATCCAAGAGTGGAGGAGGTAAAAGAGCCTTATCAAAGCCACCATTCCTCCTAAGTTTCTATTAGAATGGTTCCTTAAATCATTATTGCCCTATATATCTAAGGATGTTTCTACATCAGGAGTGACTAGTGAGGAAGAAGCCATACTCAGGGCCCAGCAGCTAGACTTGATTTATTCACAGTCTGGGATCTTATACGAGATCATCCCTGAGGCAACTAGGCCTTCTCATGAGGCCGAGAAACCCAAGCCTGGACCCCATGCCGATGGTGTGGTTGGGTCCGTTGATTCTCCCACTGTAGATTCTTTGACAAAACAACTTCATTAATTGTCTGTCAAACAGTCTACGGCGGAGGCAGCAAAGGCTGCCCCCTCTCCCCAAAATGCAAATGTTTTTGCTCAATCTTCTCAAATGGGCAATCAGCAGTCTGGCGGGAAGAAGAAGAAGGGCAAAAAAGGAGAGGGAAACCAAAAACAAAACAAGCCTAAACCCGCAAATAATGCTGATGGGGACAAAAAAGATAAAAAGAAAGTCAAGTTCCCTTGTAAGTTGTGCCAAGGAGACCACTTGACCCACCTTTGTCCCCTCATGGAACAAGCTCAGAAGCTGTTAAAAACTCAACCAACGGCTGTCCTGAAGGATCGATTTCCCCAAGGGCAGAATTCCACGTCAGCTTCTACTGTAGCAGGGGGCAGTCAAACTGCTCCTGACCCTAATTATATCAACATGATCAGATCCTCAACTTTGTTGCAAACCAGGAACAAAAACTACGAGAAAGAGACTCCTGAGACGGGTAAAGCTGTAGGTGAACCTTCCAACCTGCTCACTATAGAGAAACCTGCGGAAATAATGCCTAAGTTACCTAAGGGTATCTTTAAGAAGACTTTGCATAATCCTAATAGGGCTGCTTCCAACTACTCAGTGGTTGAAGACCTAGCTCAAACTCCGTGTGCAATGTCGGCTTTGGAGGTGATACAGAGTTGTCCCGCTCAGCGGGATGCTCTCTTGGCAGCTTTAGGTAGCATGGACTCTTCGAGTCTCACGGCGAAGTTTCCTTTGTCGGATGTCAAAATTCGCCTCCCTTACCATGTATCCCTATCGATAGATGTTTTCCATGGTGGTAAGACCATTGGATGAGCAGTTGTTGATGAGGGAGCCTCTACATGTGTTATGTCCTTGGCCTGCTGGATCCTAGAGCTAGTCCCATCAACCACTTTACTTACTGCTTTCGATGGAAGTTCTTTCCGTCCACATGGTATCTTGCCAGCTTTCAAGATTAAGTTGGCAGGCAAAGCAGTATCTGTTGAAGTTGAAGTGATTGATGCTCCCTTGGATTATAATTTGCTTCTGGGTAGAAATTGGACTTATGCAATGACTGCTGTTGCATCGGTTGTTCTTCGTGTCGTGGTATTTCCACATGAGGGCAAGTTGGTTACTGTTGACCAACTTGATTTTACTCGAAAGGGCCATTTAGAGTCCAAGGATTCTAATGTACCATTGGTTGATCAGGCCAAGCCTGCTCCGAGCTTGGGGGTTGGAATGTACACATCTTTGATGGGCACATTCGATATTCCAGCCCCTATTAACTATATTGGTTCCACCAGTGTGGGGAAGTCCATTACTTCTGTAGTGGATAGGACGGATCCTTGGGTTCTCCCAACCCCCCAGGAACCGGAAGTGCCCTTATCAGCAGTGGAAGTGGCATATCAAGCTATTACCCAATCCACTGTTGATTCCCTTCCAGATCCTCTTACAGTCTCGGATGATTTGGAAGAAGTCTATTTGCCTGCATGGGCAGAAAACTCTTTACATTCCATAGATTTCTTAGATACTATTTTACCTTCCGATGAAGCCATTCTGGAAGCTATGTCTGCAAGTGAGAAGATATGTGAGGATCTTCATCACTGGTCTTATTTCCTTCCAGAGCTAAGCAAGATAGAAAACCATGAGTTTCATGTGAGACTGCCTGGAGATGTTGATATACCTGTTAACCCTTTGCCTAGGGAAGGAGTGTTTACCGAGGGGAATATGGCAAACATTTCCGCCACTATACCTATCAATATCTCCGTAAAGCCAGATGTCGTGGAGAACATCTATATAGGTGCAAACTGCTCTCCAGAGGAGATTGTTATCTATACTGCCCTTTTCAAGGAATTCTATGATATCTTTTCCTGGTCATATGAGGAGATGCCAGGAATTGATCCATCTATTGTCCAACATGAAATCCCTACCTACCCTGATGCCAAACCAGTTCGGCAGAAATTACGCCCCGTGAACCCGCGTAAAGCGGCGGCTGTGAAGGCAGAGGTTGAAAAGCTCTTGAAAGCTGGTTTTATATATCCCATTGCTTTGACTGAGTGGGTGTCCAACCCAGTTCCTGTTGATAAAAAGCAAGGGACTATTCGCGTTTGTACAGACTTTCGAGATCTTAACAAAGCTTGTCCCAAGGACAACTACCCCACACCATTTATTGATCAGATCATAGATGCTTGTGCGAGGAGTGAAGTCTTTTCATTTATGGATGGTTTTTTCGGCTACAATCAAATCCAAATCAAACCGGAAGACCAACACAAAACGGATTTTATTTTCCCTTGGGGTACATTCGCTTATAGGAAAATGCCCTTCGGATTGAAAAATGCAGGGGAAACCTTTCAACGAGCCATGAACTTTGCTTTTCATGATATAAAAGCCATTGTCGAACCTTACCTAGATGATCTGCCCGCTCATTCTCGCAAGAGGATCCAACATCCAGATCATTTATGGTTGATTTTTGAGAGATGCAGATACTATAAAATTCGCTTGAATCCCCACAAGTGTGTATTCTGCGTCGAGTCAGGGAGACTACTAGGATTCATTGTTTCCAGTAGAGGCATCCAGGTGGATCCCCTAAAAGTTGAGGCCAATGTAAATCTGCCTCCTCCTCGCAATCTCAGGCAACTTCAGAGTCTACAAGGAAAGTCTAACTTCCTTCGACGTTTTATTGTTAATTATGCCAAGATAACCAAAGGTTTCATGCGCCTGCTCAAGCAGGACACCCCATTTGTATGGGATGAAACAGCACAACTTGCATTCGAGGCATTAAAGAAATCCTTGTTGTCGGCTCCTTTATTGTGCCCACCAGATTATTCTAGGGATTTTATATTGTATCTGGCCGCGTCGGAGTCTACCATTGGGGTGGTACTCGTTCAGGAGGACGATAAGCTCGTTGAGCATGTCGTTTATTATCTTAGCTGTGCTTTGGTTGGTCCTGAGCTCAAGTACTCCCACGTTGAGAAGTTAGCCTTAGCGGCTGTCTATGCTGTACAAAGGTTACGGAACTACATCTTACTAAGGACCACTATTGTAGTGGCGGACGTAAACCCTTTCCAATATGTTTTATCCCGACGGATTGTTGGGGGGAAATTCAACAAGTGGATAGTCATTCTCCAAGAGTTTGACTTGGTCTTTCAATCCACTAAATCCAAAAAGTCCTTAGTATTTGCTGAGCTTATAGCAGAGTTTCCTACAGAAGAAGATGTAGTGATTCAGGATGACTCATTCCCAGATGAGCAAATCTTCCTTATAGCCACCTCTGATCCTTGGTATGGAGATATTCTTATATATCTCCAGACTTCGAAGTATCCTGTCACTTACTCTAGGGAAGACCGACGTAAGTTAAGACTTCATGCTAAAAACTACCTCATAATAGGAGATACTTTATATCGAAGAGGGGTAGATTCAATCTTGCGTCGCTGCCTTACTCATGAGGAAGCGGAAACTGTCCTAACTGATTCTCACAGTGGAGCATGTGGGGGTCATTATCTGGGTTAGTAACGGCCCAGAAAATCTTGCGTGCCGGTTATTTGTGGCCCACGATCTTCAAAGATTGTGTGGAAGCAGTGAAGCGCTGTCATCCGTGTCAGCTTTACACCAGAAAAATGCAGTCACATCCTTCTCCCTTGTTTCCCGTTGTCTCGGTAGGCCCCTTCATGAAATGGGGGATTGATTATATGACATGCAACCCAGCCTCGGCTGGGGGGCACAAATACATCATTGTCGCTGTAGACTATTTTACAAAATGGGCAGAGGCAATGCCTACTTTTAAAGCCGATGGGGAAACAACAGCTTTCTTTGTTTTCAATCAGATTATTGCAAGGTTCGGTATTCCAAAGGTGATTGTCACTGACCATGGCAGTCATTTCCAAAATCACATGATGACAGAACTGACCACCATGCTCGGATTTCGACAAGAACATTCTTCTCCATATTATCCGCAAGCAAATGGTCAGGTTGAGGCTGTAAACAAGACTTTGAAAACTATTCTTAAACGTACTATTGATACAGCCCGCTCAAATTGGCACATCATGTTATACCCTTCTCTTTGGGCTTATCGAACCAATGTCAAGACTGCTACGGGTTTTTCCCCCTTCCAACTCGTTCACAGGGTGGAAGCTATTACACCGATTGAATGTGAAATCCCATCCTTGCAGATAGCTATTCATGTGTTACCTGACACAACTGAGCTTGAAGAACACTTGGTACATTTAGAGCACCTTGATGAACAGCGTAGAGATGCGCTGACTGCTAACCAAGCTCACAAAAATAGGGTTAAAGCTCAATATGATAAATCGGTCAAGCCTAGGATTTTCTCTGAAGGGGAACTTGTCTTGCTCTGGGACCAAGATAAAGAACCTCTGGGGTCAGGAAAGTTCAAGGCCATGTGGTTAGGACCCTATGTTGTGTATAAAGTATTGAGTAAAGGCGCATATGAATTAGTGGATTATGATGGGAACAAGCTGCTCGAGCCTAGAAATAGGCTCTACTTGAAGAAGTACTACGCTTAGGATTAGCACTTTTTCTTGTATATTAATGTATGTATTTTATGTATATTAGGTTGTCAGTTTCGTTTTTTATACTATCTGCTGGTTGTTGCAGATGTCTTCCAAAATGTATGTAGGTTTTGCTGATGGCGCCAGCCGTCACACTTGTAACCTGGCTTCGGCAACATGGGTTATCTTTTCCCCCACAGGATAGCTTGTTGCTGCAGGAGGCGCTTGCCTAGGTCCTGCTTCTAATAATGTTGCTGAATATAGGGCGGTTATTGAGCTCTTATGGGATGCTATATCACGTGGTATTACCTAGCTTGAGGTCCGTTTGGATTCCCAGTTGGTAGTTTCCTAGCTCAATTGAGCTTACTAGGTGCGTAATCCTACATTGTTACGTCAGTTCATGCGGATTCATTTTTTGGAAAGACATTTTGAAGTTATTACTTTTAACCACATTCCAAGAAATCTAAATTCATTGTCTGATGCATATGCTAATTATATTTTGGACTGGCATCTCACACACATTCAATAAAACTGTACAACAAACATATAAAAAACATTTGTAAATATACTAAAAACCAAACACAATATATATATATATATATATGTAAATATCTGTTCATACATAGGATAGGTCGAGTCTGATCCGTAGATCCATAATATACAAAATATGGATCGTCATCCATAAAAATGTCCTAGAACTATGACTGTCCGCCGTGACCACTAGGACCTCCTTGGTCCCCGTGATCTCTGTGCCCCCTGGCCTCCTCAGCCTCCTCGGCTGCGGCAGCCTCTACTGCATCCCTGTATACAACTATTGCTCTCGCTACCCATCTGAAAAGACGTAGCCAGGCTGGTGGAACCCCAACTACGAACTCCTGCATAGCCGCAGGGAGATGCTCTATCCGTATAGTGGCTACTCGCTCAGTCAGCCTAGTCAGCTTCGTCTCGAGTACTCTGATCAGCCCAGGATCTCCTCCTGCTACAGGACGTATGAAGGTACATGGGTGCCCTACTGGGTGGACTGGTTCAATATCTACATTTTTACATATGAGTAGGGTTAGACTTGTGCATATGTATATATCCTATCATTAGAAAATTCATAAAAATTTGATAATGACAAAAATTAAAAAATGACTTACCCATCTCTCCCCATGCTCCTCCTGGAGGGAGGACTAGGTATGGATCACCTCGGAAATCTAATCCAGCATATGGAAACTGCTCCAATGCTGGCACCTACCGTTCCCACCACATGTAAAAATCGTCATCGTACATGCTATGTACCACATCTCCCCCTCCTTGCCGAAGGAAGATGTCCCCCCACCTGCTCAGCCTAGGCTGACGGGGATGTTGGACCTGTAATGGCATAACAGGGCTCATAGCTGGCACCCTCTCAAAGAAGAACGCAACCAATATACTAGCATAACCAAAGTTCTTCCGTCTCCCCCTCCTACAATCGGATAATTGCCTCTTTATAATGGGGGCAATTCCTGAGCACCAGTCATGGAGTGTGCCTCTAAAACAGTCTACCGCCACTCTCATCTGAGTCCGAGTGGCCATATGCAATCCTGCTGATCCTGAAAGTCTAACAATGGTACTGGCCAATACCTGCAGTGTAAAATCCTGTATGTCTGTGATGAGAACGCTGCTACCGTTCTTTTGAGTATCGGGCCTGTAGAATACATCAACATAGTTCTGGACACTCAAGGGATCTCTACCCCTGCTAGTGCCCTCTAGGTTCACCGGTGCTCCCCGATGTGATAATCCAGTAATAAAATAGATGTCCTGTACGGTCAACTCCAAAGTCTCACCTTGGATGTTGAACATCCCCAGGTCATGGTCCCAATAACTGACCAAGAACTCTAATATGCGGACATTGGCCCGCATGGGTGATGTGCAGAAAAACTTGAGTAGCCCACTATTCCGCAATGCTTGGATAGTAGGTGGGCTTTGGAGAGCCTCTTGGTCCATCATCTCATGTTCCCTCTCCCTCCACTCCAGCACCATATTTTCCTGACAAAAAACACATAGTTTAATTCAGTAATTCATCATAAAAATTTAAAAATTTGACCTATTTTTAAAGCTTTTATCTTTTGCGCAGCATGCGCGACTGTCCATTGGGACAGGTCGCAAGGCATTCGCGACTTCCCTATATAGCAACTCGTGCATAAAATGCGTATTCGCGGCTTTCCTATTCAGCAACCCGCAAATACAATTTGACATCTTTTCTGTTGATGAAATTAACTGAATTGACCATGAATTTTAAAATTTGTTTGGATGAAAATGAAGAGCTCAGGGTGTAGAGTTACCTGAAGCTGACGGATCTGAATTCCACCGGTCCAATTGTCCATAGTAAGCAATCAAAGGTAGAGGGTAAAACTTTCCTTTTTGGTTTAAAAAGTACAAATGGTAAGAAATGATTTGATTTTCAAACTATTAATAGAAAAAATATTTCGTAAAGTGGGTTTGTTTCTATAGTTTGAAATGTCAATTGACTAATATTACCCTTTTTGTGCCTTGGAACAGATTTACCTACTTTTACAAAGTGTTGATGCTTCTATAGGGTGGTTTTTGCTCATTCCAACACTTGTTGGCATCTTATCACTCCACATTAACCTTAGTATGCAACATTTTTCCACGGACTATGGTATTCTAAGCCATTAGTCCCTTGTCTCTACCATTGTTCTTCCGTGGCTAGGATCCCTTTTGATGAGTATCATTCTTATATGCCATTGCCATCCTTTGGTACTCATTCCATCACTGTTTCAGGCCCAGGGGTTTCCTCATAGCTATTTTTCACGCCAAATAGAGATTCTTATGAATCTCTCTTTACAAGCTATCTCTTTATAGGACTCCCCGACCTTATGGAGTTTCTTTAGGCCCAGGTCTGACTCCTTCAAAATAGACTTGACTGCCAAGTAAACTTGTCTGTTCAGGCTCGTTAAGAATATGTAAATGGGCATCCGCATTGGTGGTAGGTTATCTCTTTCTCGGACCATGCAGAATAATACGAGAAAGGATCACTCTCTTTTCTACGGAATTGAGAAGAGTATTCTCATTTATAGGTTTATCACTTTTCCGGACCTGAGGGACTAAAATTACGGAAAAGGAATGCCCGGTTTGAGCTTAGTTTTCTCTTTTTCGTGCTCTGGACCCAAACATGAAAAAGATTCCGAGTTTACTTTATGTCT
>LPNX010199490.1:725893-755801 GCA_001517045.1 Pseudotsuga menziesii | reverse complement strand
AAGAAGTTTTCTCTTGTTTTCAGTAATGGCAGCATGTCATCCTTGAACATAGCACTCTTTGCCTTCCGATATCCATGTTTTAGTGTACATCTGTGTTCAGCTATCACTTTGAGTTTTTGCTCCTCCTCTTGTCCTTTATACCTGGGGAATCTGATCATGTCTCCTACATGACAGATAAGTCTAGTTGTCCTATCTATCTGTTATACGCTGCCTTGGGTCATCTCTGTGTCGTGCTCACTGTTCAAGGATTCTTCCCAACGTCTGATTTATAGCCTGATTCCATCATTGTTATATCTGTTATCCATTTCTTTGTGTCTACCTTCTTTTGCCCAGTTCCTAGTCACTCTTGTGATCCATTGGAGGATCTATTGCCTTCCCTATCACAGTATGGTTCCGTTTCAGTACCTCCTGATGACGAAGACCTAGAGTTTTGACGATGGTACCTCTGGATTCACTTTCATCATTGGTGAACTCCTTTGCTTTAGTTGTCAATTATCATCTATTGGTTGACAAACTGTTGAATCCTTTCCATGTTCGACTTCAGCTTACCCTTATTCACATGGCTTGGATTGTACTTGGTTCTTTGGGATCTTGTATGAAGACCTTCGTTCCTTACTTATGGACTAAGTTGCGCAAGACTATGTTCCATTTCTATATCCAGCTTCCAGATTTTTGAAGACTCGTCATTATTGTATTGTGGCTTTGATCCACCTTTGAAAATACATGGTTTTTACCTGTATCATATGATGTACTCAAATATTGTAAAGGAGCTAGTGTTTCAGTGAATTGAACATAGTGTCCTCAGATGTAACTTTGTATATGATATTACTTTGTATTTTTTTCAGGTACTCCTTCTGCTCCACTGGATTTCTGAGTTTCTCCTGAGTTAAATATTATAATGTATTTCAGCCATCGTTCCCCTTTGACCTCACACATTAGGGGGCATCTGTTATACACCTGAATGGCACCTCTCCATCCGAGTGCTGATATCCCTCATGTCGGCACACAAAAGGACACTTATGGTTAGAGGTTTGCCCATATTCACTATACCTTGGCTTATGATGAAATACATTACCTATACACCTAGCTGATTACTTTGCCATTTTGTCATTTTGATTTGTATTCGTAACTCTCTCTATTGACAACTCGCGCATCACTCGCGAGTCTCCTGTTCAGCAAGTCGCAAATACTTCTATTCGTGGGTTGCTCTTATATAGAGTCGCGAATCATTTGCGGGTTGCTCTAATACAGACCCGCGAATGGTTTCCTCAACATTAAAATATAAAATCACACGCTAATGGGAGATTAGTTCATTCATTTAACTTAATCCTCCTAACTGCTATAACCTCCCTAACCTTAAAGAACTGCCTCATTTCATCCATATAAATAGAGGCCTTGGGGAGGGTGTTGGTTAGTCATACTTGGAGAGAAAATTTATGCTGGTGGATTGTATACAGAAATATTTGGAGCAGAGAAACTCAGAGTCCTTTGGTGACAGAGGAGTCCTTGTTCAGACATTGGGTTGTAACCTAAACTCTTTCCAGTATTGTTAATAAAGAGATTACTTCTTCCACATGTGTTTCATGTCTTGTAGATTGGTAAATGTTTATGTTTCAATATGATATATGATTTATCTAACCTGCATATATATATACATGAATCTGGTGTCTGGAAGATTGTTTGTTAACAGGTGAAAGAGGAACTATCCTAGAGACTTTGAAGTGGAGCAAAGAGGAAGAAGATAGCTAGGATCAGCCTTCGTTTAATACAAGTAAGTCTTGCTACTTTCCTATTTCCTATTTCATACTTCATAAGTCAAATTTTTTGCAAGAGTCTGAGTATGTTGGTAACCCCCAGACCTAGGTTATTAGGTGAATTATCCTGTACAACACTCCTAGGCATATATAGAGCAGATTTCTTCCACCGAGGACCAAATACTAAAGCTGTGAAAGGGTAGTTAATATCTCTGTAACTCATGTATTTACATATTGAAAGCCAATGCCATGTGATGAATTAAAGATAGATACATGATAGAATTTTCATTAGGTTTGGAAAGAGAGTTGGATTTCCTTCTTATCATTGTAATAAAACAACAACTAGTTTCCTCGGTGTTAGTGATGACATTAAAGATAGAGGCCTTTAATTGATTGCTAATGGCTAAATTAGAGGGGCTTGCATTTATTTTGGAATTTAAAATATAGAGTAATGTAAGAACAAAATAACTCAAGCCTGGAAGCGAATAATCATGTCCAAACCTTATGTTCCTTCCTGGTGATAAACAATAGAGAAACATATTTCGAGTCTTGATTATTATTGGAATTGTTGATTGGTTCTTGTGTGCAAGCTACACTAAGAACACATATCTATATATTACAGAAAGAACATCGATTGATATGGATAAATGCTCACTCAATATTTAGGGTTTAAACTATCAACAGATCAAGGGGAAGACCTACCTCTAATTTCCTACTTATTCAATCAACGTGAGCATGTTGAGAAAGGATACATGTACTACTTGTATCCTATGCTTGAATTTATTGCAAGTAGATGGCTTCGAAGAACGTCCTTTGATCAACCTCGAATCTCTCATACTCCTACATATAAGAAACATAATACCTCTCTCAAATACTTTTGGATACTAAAAAGTGATAACAAAAGAAATATCAAATTCAACAATTGAAACAAGTAATTTGATTGTCAAAAGATAACATCAATTCCACCCTCAAAATATAATGCAATAATAAAATATATCATCAACATGAATTTTTTTGGGGCCGAAGAGTGATATTATATTACTCAAGAGACAACTAAACCAACAAGTTATACTTGAATTCTTAGTGAGGTGTCTCCGTCACCAGTTGGAGGGCGTGACATTGAAGGAAACTTGACAAGCAGAGCACCATCCACAGCATTAGGAAGCCAAGAAAGAGAATCCATGGAAGTCTAAAAGAACCCTCATGGTGTGAGAGAAAGAAAAGGGATATCAGACGCTGCAAGTCAAGGGGTAGAGGTATGTTCAGGAAAATTACTGTTTTCTGCCTTTTTTTATATTTAGATGCCCACTTCTTAATGTTCATATTGTCCTTCCTTTGTTGTTCTTATAATTTTGGATTATGTTATAGGTATGATGTTGCAAAAGAAGTAAAAATCAGAAATATGTCAAATGATTCTGACATTGCTACCCCATATACATCTATGAATCATCTTATAGCAGCTGCACAAGCTAAGCAAGAACAAACACGTTTTGTAGCGCTGCCACATTCTGTTTCAATTGAATAAACTGAGAATTCTATTCTATTTATTTCCAGTCTGTCACCAATCCGAGGGAGTAGTTCAGATCACAGTTCACCACTCCAACTTCACTTAGATGGTGATGAGGCAGAAAGATACAAAGGATGTCATTGCCCATACAGAATCAAGAATGGGAGAAGTAATATTTTTGGATCAAGTTTCAAAGCGCTGCACATTCATCTTATTTCGTAAATAAATATATTTTATTACATCGATGGTAACAAATTGTCTTGTTTGTGGGAGAATAGTAAGATGACAGTATTGTTTCATCTTATACTAAACAATAGTAGCACAATTAGTAGTACACTATTTCGCAATTGTGGAGGTTAAATTATTTTATGTGATTTGTTCAATTTCTATGGGTTACACATTATGTGTTCAATTTCTGTGGGTCAAGGGTTGAAGATGAGATGTTCAATTTCTATGGGTCAGGGGTATTGTTTTATTCATGATATGTGCTCAATTTCTTTTCCTCTTGGCTGTATTGTTTTATACGCAAAACAAAATACATTGACACATAGCTAAAATAGTTAGTTTAATTAACTATATTTAACTCTCCTCTAGCGTAGCAACCTCCACCAATTCTCAACACAAATCATTAGTGTTTGTGATTGACTTCTTAGCACTTTTAGTGTTAGTCACTAACACCTGAATGTCCACAAGACCTTGACTCCAAAGGAATTAGTCTTGTCACATTCAAATAATAGTGATTATGGCTAATTTTGATGGCACTTAGGATCAAGGCATATGACCTCCAATACACCCTATCTCGGCTATTAATCCTATCACATTATTATACCATAGCACCTGCTCCTTGCATATGACCATCACACTTCGACCACAGCCTTATCGCAATGGCAAAAACATATCCAAGATACGAACTCCTCAAATGTGATAGGAAATCAATTGATGCCATGACACAATACCACAAAACCATCATGGTATGCATCACACCATCAAGGTCATGGTATCTTACGTGCAATTCTGACTATGATGAGCCTCCTCCACTGTTGATTGCTCACCTTCTAATCTTCTCCGTCTAATTTTTAAGCTCGTTAGCAAGATCTATTCTAGCACTAGACCTACTTGATGATCATTAGAGGAAATTTGAGGTCTAAAATGGGCCTCCTAAGGAAAATAATAAAATAATAGTTAAAATAATAAAATAATAGTTATTAATTTTGGAGGAAGAATGAAAAAAACTACTTTTTGTGTTCGTATTTTTGACATATCTCCCTGTTTGTTTACTCAAATTCTGAGTGGGACGGCTTGTTGGATGTGAAATTTAATTCTGCATCCAACGAGCTCCCCTGCTTGAAATATTAGTAAAAACAAAGGGAGATATGTCAAAAATACGAATGAAAAAAGTAGTTTTCTTTTATGACAAATATGTCAATTCAACCATTATGGTTGACTCATTTTATTGAAATTATATTGGTTCTTGAATTCCAACTCGCAAATTTTATTTTTGGCGTGTTTTCTTATAAGGCCCATTTTAGACCCCAAATCTCCTTTAATGGCACATCAATCATCGATTGACTGTGTAAAACTTGATGTTTCACCTCTGCACATGAAATTAATGAATTTTCCTACAATTCTTCATCAGTACTCAAAATATTTCTTCAACAACCAAGCAATGAAGTGGAGGGTAGGCATCAAACACTGAAGATGAGATTGTAGAACTTCCCGCTGGATTTAGTAACTAAAGCTCGAACTTATGAGACATGGCTAGATGATCAATCCAAATTGAAAGATAAGCTAGTTGCTCCACTGTCATACCCAGACCTTATCTGGTGAAATAAGAGGTACAAGTCCTCGGTAACTTTGATGGCATAGAAACACCCCTCATAGTGTGGAAACTTAGCCAAATATAATTCTATAAGACAGATTTTATTATTAATCTGTCACAGTAATCTAGGGACTAAAACATAGTCTCATAAGAGATTTCAGACAATTAAGCATGAAAATGGCATAATGGTGCTGCAATTGGAGTAGCAGCTCTATATAATCAATAAAGAATGAGTAATACAATACAATAATCATGAAAGTGCATGAATGCCAAGACAAATCGAATTCTGAAGGAGGTCATTCGATTTGAATGAATGGGTGTAGCTTAACTGAATGTCAGCCACAGTAAACATACCTAGCTAACCCACTGATCAAGCTTAGATTGACTCAACTGAGCCCTAACTGTATCGGAGTGCAATGGATGATTGAGTCTAACTAAAAGTAGCTTAGATACATGTCACTTCATGCCAACCAATAAGTGGTAGTGCATCATTAACTCCAATGAACCCCGATGAGGTTAACTGAAGTCAAACTGGTCATTAGAAGTGGTTGAAGGTGCCCTAGTTGACTCCAGTTCATTAAATATTAATAAAATAATCAATAAATGAAATAGAGGTGCCTACAGAACTCAACTTAACTGATTGTAACAATCAATTAGCAATTAGGTGCCTTTATGACACTCGGATCACCCCAGAATGGCTCCCTGATTGAAGTAGGAGGCCCAGTCAGCCTCCCTGATTAAGGTAGGCGTCGATGTGCTCATGTTGATGTCATAGAGTGCTCATATGATGCCAATTAAGTCAATTAAACTTAGGATAATGGTTTAATAAGGCCAAATTGACCAAATTAAGTGTGCATGTTGGGTAAATGACTCCAACACCCCCCCTTAAGCTATACTCAGGAGGAGTAAAAATAAAATGCATGAAATGCTGGGGCCCTGGAAACAAAGGCCATAGGTCACCCTGTATAATAATGTAACTCAAACAATGCTCAAAAATAAATCTAAGTGAGGAAAGAGGGAAAACCCAGCGAGAAACCCCCCCCTTAAGCTAAACACTTAAAGTAGTCTGATCACCCTAATAAACTCACCCCCAACAGTGAACAGAGGTAAGTGAACTTCTTTTCTAAAATTCTCTTGGTGAATATGTCTACAATATGCTCATCAGTAGGGTGGTATTGCAGAATGACGGTCCTGTCATGCACTAATTCCCTAATATAGTGCATGTGTATCTCTACATGCTTGGTCCTCTTCCTGGAAACTGGATATGTGGATATCTTAATAGAACTTTTATTGTCACAAAATAGGACAATGGACAAAGTACTACCAAGATCAAGCTCTGAAAGAATGCCTTACAACCAAACAACTTGGATGGAGGCATTCACCGCTCCTCGGTACTCAACCTTTACTGAAGACAATGCTATGGCGGCCTAATTTTTGCTAGACCAGAAAATGGGGCCACCACCAAACATGAAGACATATCCAGAATTAGACTTCCAATCAATAGAATCACCCACCCAATCGGAATCTGTGTAACCAACCAACTCTAGCTCGGAGTTTGCAGCATAGTGAATGTCATAGGTCCTAGTTCCTTGAATATACTGGAGGATCCTCTTGGATGCCTTCCAAAGAATATCATGAGGCTGTTGCATGTATGTTGACATAGACCTCATCGCATAATAGATATCAGGCTGAGAATAAGTCAAGTAGAGCAAGCTACCTATCAACTGTCGATAAATAGTGCAGTCCATGGGAGGTTTTTTTTTTCCTTCTTCAAGGTTGATCCCTAAAAGTAAAGGGAATGGAGCAGCCTTACATTCAGCCATTTTAAACTTAACTAATAGCTTTGATATGTATTTGGACTGAGTGACCATTATCCCATCAATATTTTGCTCAATTTCGAGCCCCAGAAATTGCTTCAAGAGCCCCAAATCACTCATTTCAAATGCATTGTGGAGAGCAGTTTTGACGACTAAAATAGAAGCAACTATGCTACCTTTAATTAGTAAGTCATCAACATATAAAACAATAATAATCAAATGACCATAAAAATTTTGTATATACACATTCGGATCTGATTTACACCTTTGGTAGTTTTGCGAGAGAAGGAAGGAATCCATCTTGGAATACCACTCTGTTCGGGCCTGTTTTAACCCATATAGTGACTTCTTTAGTTTGCAAACAAAAGATGGATCAGAAATGTAGCCCTCGGGATGCTTCATGTATATCTCCTCATGAATATCTCCATGTAGAAAGGCAGAATTAACATCCATATTGTTAACACCATTATTTAGCAGGGGGATGAAAAACCATGATGAAGGAGAAATAATAAGTTGCTTGTCGAACCTTAGTTAAAAGATATATTGTAAGAGTATGATGATAGGCCAAAAATCGATCCCATTATCAAATATCTAATGGTGCGAATCGAAAGGATAGAAATCAACGGCCCTGATTGTGTCCGCACTCTCAAATATCCGAGGAAGATAAAGTATGTCCGGACGTTTAATCGGGTGCACAGATCAACGGCTATCAATCTAGCTCGGGCAGATCCACGGTCCATATTTAATCCACCTTGTGAAATCGCATGTTGGTTAAAACAATAGAGCCCAGTGGAATCGAGTACATACCACTCGATCCAACGGTGATGAGATGAAGGCGTATCACATCAATGATCGGGGGTAATTCCGGAGCCAAAACTTGCACGGAAGATAAATCCAAAGCACCCAGTGGAATTGGTTATGTGGCGAGTGATCTAACGGTTGAGAATTAAAGGTAAAGTGGATCAACGATTGTTGACGATTTCGAAACATAAACTTGCGCGGTGGTTAAAATAACAGAGCCCAGCGGAATTTGGTAAGTGTCACCCAATATGACAGCTCACAAATAAAGGTTGATCACATCTACGGCTGTGGATGATTCCGGAGCATAAAGTTGCGCGAAAGATAATGCCAGGAAGCTCAGTGGAATTGAGTATTTTCTTCTCAATCTAATGGCGGAGAGATAAGGTCGATCATATCAACGGTTGGGAATGATTCCGGGGCAAAAAGTTGCGTGATGTTTACGACCGGGACGCCTGGCAGAACGAGGTACGTGGCACGTGATCCAAGGGCTGGAAATTAAAGAGGAATCAGATCAATGGTCTTGAATGAATCCAGAGAATGGAAGTGGGCGGCAGATAAAGATAGGAGGCGGTCGTGGAATATAAACCGCTGATCCACGTGGCTGAACGTGGTAGACTCCGGAGACGAAAGTGGTTTATGGAAAACCGCCCAAAGCACGCTCCGGAGTGGGTCCTATAAAAGAAGGTTGACTTCTCTCATGGTTATTTTATCTGCTCGGGACGGGTGAAAAGGACTGGACGATTCGTCAGTTTCGGGCACGCTCCAAGCACACGCTTCTACAGTCAATCAGGTAAGGCTTAAACCCTGTAGTTCCTCCGTCCGAATTACCATTGTTAATTAAGTGATGGACCAGGGGAAAGAATTACAAATATCTGGTCAGGTCATAGATGACAAAGAGGAGTTTTTAGTAGATAGAGACAGGAGCATGCGCGACCCCTTCCTATCTATAGGGAGCGTGTCTGTCAGTAAGGATAAATTGTGGTATTACAACTCACAAGGGAACGATGTATTGAATGTATGTAAATCTTTTCTGTATTACTTCGCTCTCGAGCAAACCCTCCATTTCCTGGAATTAGCAGAGTGGTGTGCTGTTAACTACTCTCCCTCTCAGAGAATTATTGTGAGTCGGTCCACGTCTAGAATACTTTGTAAGGTCGATGCCATAGTCATCAGAGAAAACCTCAATTTGCCTGAAAATTACCCTGTTAATCGTGAGTCGGTAAATGAGTCGGTCCTTGCTGAATTTTACAAGAATTGTGAAACTGAAAGTCGCTGTCAATTCTTGTCTAGTATTCTGAAAGAAGGTCAATCCCTTGATGGTCTTTTCTTACCTTCCCCTGTGCACATTTTTAAAAATGAAGTCCAATTGGTAGTATCTCTGGTCTGTCAAGTATTGGGTCTGGATGAGGATTGTCGTGTGGGAGATGTCATCCTTGGTTTTTTATTAAGAATAAGTTCCTTAAGCTCTGATTCCCAGTCAATCCATGTGTTTAATTTAGATGAGTATCTCGCTGAAGCAATCCATCTTCAGTTAACTGAGTTTCCAAAGGTTCGGTTCTTTAGGTTTCAGACCTACTTGCTCAACATGCTGTTATGCTCCAATGTCACTGAGTTGAAATTTTTAAGTACTCTATGCTCTTCTGATTTGCCCAAGCAAATCAACATGTTCGAATTTGCTAATTCAATCATGTCGAAAATGTACAAAATGTTGTTTGGTGAGGAATTGCCCCGTGTTCTAGACGAGATGAAATGTTTAATGCAGTCTTCACCCGAGGATCGGGTTGGAGACTGGTTCCTGTACAAAGATTACACTGTGTTAAGAATATATGGGTTTACTGGTCAGCCTTATAGGTTACCTGCCTTTTTAACCCTGAGGATTTTCGCACTTGAATTCATGAGGCAGAGGTTGCTGTCTGAAGAAGAGCATTTTGGTGCTTTCAAAAAATCTTCAAAGATTAAATTTCCACTTAAAGTCGGCTCTTTCATTTTTAAAAGTAAAGGCGCCTTAGCATTCACAAAGAAATTGCTGGAGAATATGGATTTTCAAAAGGATTCAAAAGTGAATTATGATCCCCATCATGTTATATCCCTCAGGAAACAAGCCAACAAGAACAAGCCATTTGATCACCAGTCTGTTGAAAATTTGGTTGAAACAGCCAATCTGTAATAGTTCAAGGAAGATACACATACTGCAACAGCCACAGTATCAGAAAATACTAACATTGTAATTAAGAGAAGTCTCTCTGAGGTTGAGAGTATGGAATTAGACGAAGATGGATCCCACAAAAAGGCAAAGCTGCTTGAAGGTGGTGAAATTGTAAATGAGGAAGTTTCTGATGGTTTCAAAATGGTTGCCCTAGTTCCAATGAAAGTTGTGCAAGTAAATCAATTCTCTTTTAAAAATGTAGACGGTGATGTTGACAGTTCAGAATCAAGCCCGGTATTTAAGTCAAAGGAAGAACTCAAAGCCAGCTATATGGAGAAGAGGAAACAGTCTCTGGAGGAGACAAGAAATTTGCTCCCGCGAGTGAGAAGTTTATATAGTTCAAAAACCTCTCTAGTTTCTGCTAGAGATGCTGAGAGAAATACATTTAAGATGGCTATGGTAAACGATAAGAAGATGTCTGAAATGGAGATCCGGCTGGGCAAAATCAGTACTCCGGATAAGATACAACTTCACAAACAAACCAGTGATATCATTTACTCAGACTTATTACAAGCCATGGTAAGGATTAATAAATTGCAAGTTTTGATAGACAAATTAGAAATTCAATTGAAGCATGAGAGAGTTGAGAATAAATCAAATGTCATTCAGATTAGGAAATTGCAAACAGATATTATTAGTTCAGATAACACCCAGGCAGTCAAGAGGATGCTAGAAGAAAAAGACAATGCACTCCAGGTCTTAAAGAAAAAGCTGAAGATCCCCGGTGATGAACATGTTCAGTCCTCTGAGTTATTGGCTCTCCAAGAAGAGAAGGATAAAGTCCATCAAGAGATGATGGAGTATAAAGGAAGAGCTGGGGAGCTACAGGAAGAAAAGGAAAGGTGGGAGGCTGAACGAAATGACCTATTATCTCAAATTTCCTTGATGAAAAAGGATCAAAATTATGAGAAGAAAATTATGGAGGAGTTAATGAGCCAGACCCCCACCGGTGAAGATTTGTCCATTGTGAATATCGAGAATCCATTGGATGATTTTTCTGCAGATGATTTGTTGGTGCCTATGTCCCAGGTAAGCTTAAAAGATGAAGCAATTAAAGAATTGAAGGCAGAGAATGAAAAAATAAAATCTGAATTGGCCAGAGTAAGTGAAAGTAAAAAACAAATATTGCAGGACAAAAATCAGTTACAGAAAAACTCAATGAGCTAAAGGAGAAAAACATCAGGAAGGGCCCTCTGCAGGGGGCAAAACATATCATTTGGGATACCTTGTCTATAGAGATTACCAAATTCCAGCAGTATCTAAATTTTATTGATGATCTGAATATATTGATAAATTTGGCTCACCAGAGATTAAAGCTGGTAAATGAACACATGGAAAGAAGACCTCTTACTACAGCTCAGAACACACTGAATTTTCTAAATTCACTGACATATCAGAAATTGCACGATATGGGGATAAAAGACAGAATATCAATAGTGCTGTGGGCAAAGAAATTCATCCACAAGCATCACTTAATGAAGACGGTCCAAGATAAATCAGAAGAATTGCTTTTGCAGGTTAATAATTTTAAACTGGATTTTAAGGAGCTATTCGAGGACGGATTGCCTTCCTTCTGGGACGAGGAGGGACAGATGTTCTCATAGGAACATTATCATAACTTGCTTGTTCAGAGCTGCATGGACCACTCCAAATTTAACGATTTGGAGAAAAGCCTGACAGGGAAAACTATTGTGGATATGTTAACAGAGGATTTCCAGATTTTCCAAAAATTCCTGCTTGCCAGAAAGGGATTGCCCAAGGTATCATACGAGGCTTACATGGAGCTCGAAGTATCAATTCGGGAAATGATGGAGTGTGATACCCCAAGCGCAGAACAGTGGAAAGCCATGGAGCGGTTTGGAAAGACAAAGTACATTCTTCATTCCTAAAGACAAGCGTCATACACTGAGGAGATGACTGGGCGAGTACATGGAGCTGACTGGGCGAGAGCATATCATCAAGATGATTTTTAATTTATGACCTGTTAGGATTGGAGTTGTAATTTATTCCTAGGAGTTAGGGATTCAGTTACAAAACTCTAAATTAAGCCGATCATTCAGTTATTGATCTTCTTGGAAGACCTATTATTTTATGTATATATTTGCATCTTTTTAGGTGATGAGGGTTGGAACCCATCGTGTTGTGGAATAATTTTGGAGAACATATTTTTTTGGAATAACAAAGTGAATGCATGAGCTTTACCAGAGATTCCTGTGTCATTGATATTATAGTTTGTACTTGTTTCATTATGTGATTGTATTTTCCCAGTGTAACACTTCATTTTGTTTCTTCTTCGTATCTGAAATACAGCATTGGATGATTAGAATTCATATGCTTATGCTCTAGTCATCATTTCAGATATTTTAAACATTTTTATACTAAAGTTGATACAAAATTCATCTTTGATGCTTTGTATTAATGGGTTGTTTCCTCGTCTCTTCTGTTTCACCTGGATTAAATTGAATGACTGTGATGATGTGATTATCTTGCCTTTGAATGAATCTCGTGTATATGTCTTTGTGACATCCTTATATGTATGTGACTCCATGCCCAATGGTTATGTGATTGTTTCAGCCATATTTACAAATCTTTAAGTGTTGTTTCATATCTGGTCTTGTTAAAATCTGTATTGAGAGATCCCTCTCTGAAAGAAAAAACTAGTTTCTTTCTAAAGTGGTTTTACTGTTACCTTGGAGTCTACCTTTTACAACCTGGGTACATTCTGAGTGTCAACAAACTGGCACCATTGCCAGGGAACGAAAGTGCATATCTGCCCTGGGAGAATGACAAAGTTGAAGAAAGATTTATGTGGGCAAACAGGAATTTTATCAAGAAGAAAGGTTATATATTTGCCCTGGCAACTCCACTGTGAAACCTTTTTGCTGAACTTACGAGAGTCATTCTGGCTTCGAGAAGACACACGCGAGATAACTCTGATACTGAAGTCTTGAAAAGTTTTGAAGACCTAGAAAAATTGTTTAAAAGAAAAAATAAAGAGAAGTTAAGTTTTCCTTTGTTTGGTGAATCATCATCTCAAGATTCCCATATTAATCCAGAATGGGAAGTTAGGGCTGGAAAAAATTTGTTGAGAACTAAATCGGAGTCTGACCTTAAGAATACTGAGTTTAACCCTTGTAGGTTAGAGTCTTATTTGCTAGATTCTCTCTGGAGAGATTTACAAACTGCAAAGGCTGAAACATTCACCTCTCAGAATACTCAAAACTCTTCAGTTCCTGTGAATCCACCTAGACCAATGGCAGCCAGATTTGCTCCCTTGCATTCACCTGCTGTATTGCATGATCTTCCTCAAAACTATTCCCAAATAATTTCTTTGTTTGATGGAAAAGGTGACATAACCGCAAAACAACATGTTGCCAAGTTTGAAGATTTCATCGACCTGGAAGAGGTTGATTATCATGATGTTAAAATGCGGTTATTTTCCCAGAGTTTGTCAGGTGAGGCAAAGAAATGGTTCAAAGATTTTCCAAATGGGTCCATATTGAATTTTCAGGCTTTCCAGAATGCTTTCCTGGATAGGTGGGATGATAAACAGAATCCTTTGCAGCTTTTATCTCAGTATAACAGTCTCAAAAAGGGGGGTTTCGAGTCTGTTCATGAATTCTCAAGCAAATTCATGAGAGCTTACAACTCTATTTCGGAAGATATAAAACCTTCTCCTGCAACTGCCAAACTACATTATGCTGGGGCCTTTGATAATGATTTTGCATTTTCATTGCGGGAAAGGAAATCTACAACTCTCGCTGCCATGTTTACTGATGCCCTAGAAGTAGAAGCTAACATGATGGCAAGTGGAAAGATGAAACATAGAGATATGGATAGGAGGAGAAAAGAAGAAAATGTGCCTTCTACTTCATCTTCTTCCGCTGATGTTAAATTTGAAATGATGTTGAAAACCATGGAAAAGTTGATGGATAGGTTAACCATGGATACTAGGCCTTTCAACAGAGAGCAAGGGGAGCCCCAAATCAGGAATCCAAATTTCAGAAGGCCAAATCCCCCTATTCCTCCCCAAAATAGATAGAGAGACCAGAGAAATCCAAGAAACCAAGATGAACAACCCATCCATCCACCTTTCGCTGAAAATTATGTTGCTGATGAAGAAGATCCCCTTGAAAATGAGATTCATCTGTTTGGAGAGCAGGACTCGGAAATTTATCTTACTGAAGAGGAACATAATATGTTTGCCCAGGAAGATGCAAGTGAAGAATTTGAGATGGAAAATGAACAGTATCAAAGAGGTTATTTACATGCTATGGATGATGTGCAAAGGAAAATCAGATTGAGGAACAGGGATGTCCTCATAAATAAAGGGAAGGTAAGCCCAAATCAGCCTTCCTCTAGTTCTTTGAATGGAGAAAAGGGAAAAGAACTACAAAAAGAACTTTCTGTAAATAAGGAGGTTGAAAATGATGCACAAAGAGATAAAAGAATCAAACAGGGGACTCCGATTGATGTGGAAAAGATTAGTGTTGGTTTTAATCTACAAAATGAGCTTTCAAAGCTTAAAATCTCTGTTCCATTTAATGAACTACTGAGAAACACTGAATACAGAGATACTATCACAAAAATGGTAAAAAATCAAGGTGAAAGTCAATCTGACATTTTAGAGCTGAATGATGACAATCCTACTATTTCATTTGGGTCAAAGGTTGAAAATTTAGACGGTGAAGAGGTTCCTCCTTTTTATTTAAGTCTAAATGTGCATGATAAAGTGGTTCATAATGCCATGCTGGACTCAGGAGCGTCCCATAATCTGATGCCGAAGGGAGTGGTAGAAAGTTTAGGATTGGAAGTAACAAGACCCTACAAAGACCTGTACTCATTTGATTCTAAAAGAGTAAAATGTCTTGGTTTGATTAAGGATATGGTGGTGACTCTAAATAAGTTGCCATCCAAAACTATAGTCATGGATGTGGTAGTTGCAGACATTCCACCCAAGTTTGGGGTATTGTTGTCAAGATCTTGGACTTCTAAACTGAAAGGTAGTTTACAAATGGACATGTCTTACGCTACAATTCCTGTCCGAGATGGGAGCAGAATATTATATAGTGAAAAAAGAACTCCATATGTAGTAAGCAGTCAAGATAAACCTGAATTTCATCACATATATGCTGTTGATACTGATTTGGGGTCTTCTATTTTCTTTAATGATGCTGTCCCACATGATTTAGAAGGAGCATTGCAAAAGAAGTCTGAAGAGCAGAAGAAGTCTGATGAGAATAAGGAAAAAGAAATGATAGAACAGGATGCTTGGGAAGCAAAACAAAAAAGGGAAGGCCAGTGGATTATGTATTTTGATGGGTCTGTTGCAAAAACCGGTGCTGGAGCTGGTGTATATATAATTTCTCCTATTCGGAATTTCAAAGCTCTGTCATATAAGTTGATGTTTGAATGTACAAATAATGTGGCCGAATATGAAGCTTTATTACTGGGTCTACATGCTTTGAAGGATTTGGGAGCTCAAAAAATAACGGTCTTGGGAGATTCAGAGTTGGTAATAAATCAGGTAAATGAAAGCTATCAAACCAAACATCCTCGGATGAGGGCTTATAGAAATGAAGTATGGGATATGTTAGGAAACTTCTTTACAGAGCATATAGTTCAGGTAGTCCCCAGACTTGAAAATTTGGTAGCTGATTCTTTGGTCGTGGCTGCTGGAAAATTTGATACTCTTATGGCTGGTCAGAAGGAATACCAGATCGAAATGGTGAATAGACCATCCATTCCTGATAATTCCAAATATTGGCAGGTGTTCGAAGATGACATGCAGATCAGAAGGTTCCTAGAACTCTTAGGAGAATTTGTGAATACTCATTTTGACACTGAAAATAATAATGATGATACCCTTGAGAGTGAGGAAGAAATTGAAGCTGAAGAAGAAGATGCTAAGAAGCTAAGAAGCACCTTGGGAGGTAAGGATATTATCCAGCTGAAAAATAATTTCATACCAAGAGGTCTGATCCCTTTAGAAAATCTTTTTTATCAAAATGATGTCGCCAAGAATCCCAAAGTAAAACCTGTTCGAGATGCTGTTGAAGATAAAAATATTGGTACTAAAGAAAATCCCAAAATCATAAAGTTATCCAAGAAACTGCCTGAAAAAGCGAAAGAAGAGTATGTGAAGTTAATGAAAAAGTATACAGATGTGTTTGCTTGGAGTTATGAGGATCTTAAAGAATATGATACATCTATCATACATCATGCTATTCCTATAAAGCCTGGGGAGAAACCTTTCAAACAGAAACTCAGGAGAATAAATCCCAAATTGCTCCCTGTCATTGAGAAGGAAATAAAGAAGTTGTTTGATGCCAAGATCATTGTAACACTCAGGTTTTCTAAATGGGTGGCAAATTTGGTACCTGTCAGAAAGAAGAATGGTGAGATAAGACTATGCATAGATTTCCGTAATTTGAATAAGGTCTCCATGAAAGATAATTATCCTTTACCAAAAATGGATCATATACTGCAGCAAGTAGTGGGAGCTGAGAGAATTTCAATGTTATATGGCTTTTCTGGTTATAATCAAATCAAGGTGTTACCTGAAGATCAAGAAAAAACAGCTTTCACTACACCTTGGGGCACTTTCATGTATGCAAAGATGCCTTTCAGCCTAATGAATGCAGGAGCTACTTTTCAGTGAGCTATGGACATTGCCTTTGCAGGAGAAATTGGAAATTTCGTGGTGATTTATATGGACGATATCACGGTTTATTCAAAGTCTGATAGAGAACATCTGCGTCATCTGGAGAAGGTCTTCATGAAGTGTAGGAAATATGGTATATCTTTGAATCCGAAGAAATCTAATTTTGCATTAGAAGAAGGAAAGCTGCTGGGACATATAATATCTAAAGACGGCATAAAGATTGATCCTGAAAGGGTGAGTGCAATTCTAAAGGTAGGAGAACCTAGAAGCAAAAAGGAGATACAATCATTTCTGGGACAGGTAAATTTCTTGAGGAGATTTGTACCAAGTTTTGCTGAGATTTTGATGAATATCACAAATATGTTGAAAAAGGGTCATGAAATAAAATGGAATACCGAAGCTAGGGAGTCTTTTTGGGAAATCAAGAAAGCAATTTCAGAGGCTCCTGTACTGGTAAGTCCATATTTTTCAAAGGACTTCTCAGTATTCTCATATGCTTCAGAACATACTATAGTAGCTGTATTATTGCAGAAAAATGATGAAAATTTGGAACAGCCTATAGCTTTTTTTAGTAAAATGTTACGGGATGGAGAATTGAAATATGACATCATGGAAAAGCAGGCCTATGCTTTAGTTAAAGCATTAAAAGATTTCAGGGTATATGTTTTGCATTCACATATAATTGTGCATGTTCCAACTACTGCAGTAAAAGCATCTTTGACTCAACCAGATCCAGAAGGCAGGAGGGCAAGATGGATAGCAACATTACTAGAGTGTGACATAGAAATAAAGCCCACGAAGCTAGTCAAAGGACAAGGGTTGGCGAAAACGATGACAAATTCAAATTGTGAATCTTTGCAGATAAATTTTTTGTCTCACCAGGCTAATCAATTGGATACAGAGATAGAAATAATGGATGATTTTGTAGCATCTCCTTGGTACTCTGATATTGTTTTTGTTCTTCGAAATTTGCAAGCACCAGAGGGGTTAAGTAAATCAAGAGCGAGACCTGTAAAGTTAAAATCTGCTAAATTTTGTATCATAAATCGATATCTTTATTGGAAGGACCCTGGAGGAGTATTGCTGAACTGTCTTTTGGAAGATGAAGCTCAGCAAATTACTAAAGAATTTCATCAAGGAGACTTTGGAGGAAATCATTCTTGGAAAGTGACTGCAAACAAAATCCTAAGAGCCGGTTATTATTGGCCTACATTATTTTCAGATGTATATAAAGAAATCAGCAAATGTCATCAATGTCAAATTTTTTACGGTAAGAGGAAAGTACTGCCTCTCCCATTGAATCCAATAACAGTTGAGGCCCCTTTTCAGCAGTGGGGTTTGGATTTTATTGGTGAAATAAACCCCAATTCATCAGGTCAACACAAGTGGATTTTGATAGCCACAGACTATTTTACTAAATGGATAGAAGCAATTCCTACCAGGAGGGCCACTGAAAATGTGATCATGGATTTTCTTGAAGAAAATATATTGGCTTGATTCGGGTGTCCAAAAAGGATAGTAACAGACAACGCAGCTGCTTTCAAATCTAAGAAAATGATTAATTTTTGTCATAAGTATCATATAAGCCTTAATCACTCAACTGCCTATTATCCTCAAGGAAATGGGTTAGATGAGTCTTCAAATAAAAGCCTGGTGAGGATCATCAAGAAGTTGTTGGAGGATAATAAGAGGTCTTGGCACACCAAACTGAAATATGCTCTATGGGCCGACAGGATTAGCACTAAAAGGGCTATCGGCATGTCTCTGTTCCAACAGGTGTATGGAGCTGAAGTGGTTTTTCCAACGTCACTAGGGGTTCCAGTTATGTGATATTTCCAAGATCAGCAAGAAGAACCAAATCACATACAACGAAGAATAAATCAGATCATCGAACTGGAAGAACGAAGAAATAAGGCTTATGACAAAGTGCAGTCACATCAAGAGAAAATGAAAAGTACTTTTGACAGAAGAATCAAGGAAGAGCAGTTTCAAATTGATGACCTGGTTTTGAAGTGGGATGCTCCTAATGAAGACAAGCACGGAAAATTTGATCCTATGTGGGTAGGACCTTATGTTGTTGCTGGATACAGAGGGCAAAATGCATTTCTGCTGGAATATACAAACGAGGTTCTTCTTGAGAGCAACCCTGTAAATGGAAGATATCTGAAGCATTACCTATCCTGAGGAGGAAGGTAAAATTTGTATCATAGATTGTACATACTTGTTTTTTTTTCATTACCAGTCAACATGAATGGTAAGCCGAGTGTATTTGAAGCTCACAGTGAAAGCCCTAAGATTCAGGAGGCATACCATTCTTTTTCTAAAAATATATAAAAATGATATAGTTACAAAAACAAAAGATGAGTTTTTGGGACTTATTGTGTAAAATCAAAAAACAGGTACCTGGTCTATGAGTTCTTTGATGCCTTGCAGGGAGGATATCATCCCCAGATGGAGCCAGCTTTTAACCCCATTATTTAGCAGGGGGATGAAAAACCATGATGAAGGAGAAATAATAAGTTGCTTGTCGAACCTTAGTTAAAAGATATATTGTAAGAGTATGATGATAGGCCAAAAATCGATCCCATTATCAAATATTTAATGGTGGAATCGAAAGGATAGAAATCAACGGCCCTAATTGTGTCCGCACTCTCAAAGATGCGAGGAAGATAAAGTATGTCCGGACGTTTAATCGGGTGCACAGATCAACGGCTATCAATCTGGTTCGGGCAGATCCACGGTCCATATTTAATCCGCCTTATGAAATCGCATGTTGGTTAAAACAATAGAGCCCGGCGGAATCGAGTACATACCACTCGATCCAACGCTGACGAGATGAAGGTGTATCACATCAATGATTAGGGGTAATTCCAGAGCCAAAACTTGCACGAAAGATAAATCCAAAGCACCCGGCGGAATTGGTTATGTGGCAAGTGATCTAACGGTTGAGAATTAAAGGTAAAGTGGATCAAATTATGTTGACGATTTCGGAACATAAACTTGCGCGGTGGTTAAAATAATGGAGCCCAGCGGAATTTGGTAGGTGTCACCCAATCTGACAGCTCACAAATAAAGGTTGATCACATCTACGACTGTGGATGATTCCGGAGCATAAAGTTGCGCGAAAGATAATGCCAGGAAGCTCAGCGGAATTGAGTATTTGCTTCTCGATCTAACGACAGAGAGATAAGGTCGATCATATCGACGGCTGGGAATGATTCCGGGGCAAAAAGTTGCGTGATGTTTACAACCAAGACGCCTGGCGGAATGAGGTATGTGGCACGTGATCCAAGGGTTGGAAATTAAAGAGGAATCATATCAATGGTCTTGAATGAATCCGGAGAATGGAAGTGCGCGGCAGATAAAGATAGGAGGCGGTCGCAGAATATAAACCGCTGATCCACGTGGCTAAACGTGGTAGACTCCGGAGATGAAAGTGGTTTATCGAAAACCGCCCAAAGCACGCTCCGAAGTGGGTCCTATAAAAGCAAGGTTGACTTCTCTCGTGGTTATTTTATTTGCTCGGGACGGGTGAAAAGGACTGGACGATTCGTCAGCTTCCGTTTGTCAATTTCGGGCACGCTCCAAGCACACGCCTCTACAGTCAATCAGGTAAGGCTTAAACCCTGTAGTTCCTCCATCCGAATTACCATTGTTAATTAAGTGATGGACCAGGGGAAAGAATTACAAATATCTGGTCAGGTCGTAGATGACAGAGAGGAGTTTTTAGTAGACAGAGACAGGAGCATGTGCGACCCCTTCCTATCTATAGGGAGTGTGTCTGTCAGTAAGGATAAATTGTGGTATTACAACTCACAAGGGAACGATGTATTGAATGTATGTAAATCTTTTCTGTATTACTTCGCTCTCGAGCAAACCCTCCATTTCCTAGAATTTGTAGAGTGGTGTCCTGTTAACTACTCTCCCTCTCAGAGAATTATTGTGAGTCGGTCCATGTCCAGAATACTTTGTAAGGTCGATGCCACAGTCATCAGAGAAAACCTCAATTTGCCTGAAAATTACCATGTTAATCGTGAGTCGGTAAATGATTCGGTCCTTGCTGAATTTTACAAGAATTGTGAAACTGAAAGTCGCTGTCAATTCCTGTCTAGTATTCTGAAAGAAGGTCAATCCCTTGATGGTATTTTCTTACCTCACCGTGTACACATTTTTAAAAATGAAGTCCAATTGGTAGTATCTCTGGTCTGTCAAGTATTGGGTCGGGATGAGGATTGTCGTGTGGGTGATGTCATCCTTGGTTTTTTATTAAGAATAAGTTCCTTAAGCTCTGATTCCCAGTCAATCCCTGTGTTTAATTTAGATGAGTATCTCGCTGAAGCAATCCATCTTCAGTTAACTGAGTTTCCAAAGGTTCAGTTCTTTAGGTTTCAGACCTACTTGCTCAACATGCTGTTATGCTCCAATGTCACTGAGTTGAAATTTTTAAGTACTCTATGCTCTTCTGATTTGCCCAAGCAAATCAACATGTTCAAATTTGTTAATTCAATCATGTCGGAAATGTACAAAATGTTGTTTGGTGAAGAATTGCCCCGTGTTTTGGACAAGATGAAATGTTTAATGCAGTCTTCACCTGAGGATCGGGTTGGAGACTGGTTCCTGTACAAATATTACATTGTGTTAAGAATATATGGGTTTACTGGTCAGCCTTATAGGTTACCTGCCTTTTTAACCTCGAGGATTTTTGCACTTGAATTCATGAGGCAGAGGTTGCTGTCTGAAGAAGAGCATTTTGCTGCTTTCAAAAAATCTTCAAACATTAAATTTCCACTTAAAGTCGGCTCTTTCATTTTTAAAAGTAAAGGCCCCTTAGTATTCACAAAGAAATTGCTGGAGAATATGGATTTCCAAAAGGAGTCAAAAGTGAATTATGATCCCCATCATGTTATATCCCTCAGGAAACAAGCCAACAAGAACAAGCCATTTGATCACCAGTCTATTGAAAATTTGGCTGAAACAGCCAATCTGTTATAGTTCAAGGAAGATACACATACTGCACTAGCCACAGTATCAGAAAATACTAACATTGTAATTAAGAGAAGTCTCTCTGAGGTTGAGAGTATGGAATTAGACGAAGATGGATCCCACAAAAAGGAAAAGCTGCTTGAAGGTGGTGAAATTGTAAATGAGGAAGTTTTTGATGGTTTCAAAAAGGTTTCCCTAGTTCCAATGAAAGCTGTGCAAGTAAATCAATTCTCTTTCAAAAATGTAGAGGGTGATGTAGACAGTTCAAAATTAAGCCCGGTATTTAAGTCAAAGGAAGAACTCAAAGCCAGCTATATGGAGAAGAGGAAACAGTCTCTGGAGGAGACAAGAAATTTGCTCTCGCGAGTGAGAAGTTTATACAGTTCAAAAACCTCTCTAGTTTCTGCTAGAGATGCTGAGAGAAATACATTTAAGATGGCTATGGTAAACGACAAGAAGATGTCTGAAATGGAGATCTGGCTGGGCAAAATCAGTACTCCGGATAAGATACAACTTCACAAACAAACGAGTGATATCATTTACTCAGACTTATTACAAGCCATGGTAAGGATTAATAAATTGCAAGTTTTGATAGACAAATTAGAAATTCAATTGAAGCATGAGAGAGTTGAGAATAAATCAAATGTCATTCAGATTAGGAAGCTGCAAACAGATATTATTAGTTCAGATAACACCCAGGCAGTCAAGAGGATGCTAGAAGAAAAAGACAATGCACTCCAGGTCTTAAAGAAAAAGATGAAGATCCCAGGTGCTGAACATGTTCAGTCCTCTGAGTTATTGGCTCTCCAAGAAGAGAAGGATAAAGTCCATCAAGAGATGATGGAGTATAAAGGAAGATTTGGGGAGCTACAGGAAGAAAAGGATAGGTGGGAGGCTGAACGGAATGACCTGCTATCTCAAATTTCCTTGATGAAAAAGGATCAAAATGATGAGAAGGAAATTATGGAGGAGTTAATGAGCCAGACCCCCACCGGTGAAGATTTGTCCATTGTGAATATCAAGAAGCCATTGGATGATTTTTCTACAGATGATTTGTTGGTGCCTATGTCCCAGGTAAGCTTAAAAGATGAAGCAATTAAAGAATTGAAGGCAGAGAATGAAAAAATAAAATCTGAATTGGCCAGAGTAAGTGAAAGTAAAAAACAAATATTGCAGGACAAAAATCAGTTACAGAAAAAACTCAATGAGCTAAAGGAGAAAAACATCAGGAAGGGCCCTCTGCAGGGGGCAAAACATATCATTTGGGATACCTTGTCTATAGAGATTACCAAATTTCGGCACTATCTAAATTTTATTGATGATCTGAATATACTGATAAATTTGGCGCACCAGAGATTAAAGCTGGTAAATGAACACATGGAGAGAAGACCTCTTACTATAGCTCAGAACACACTGAATTTTCTAAATTCACTGACATATCAGAAATTGCACGATATGGGGATAAAAGACAGAATATCAATAGTGTTGTGGGAAAAGAAATTCATCCACAAGCATCACTTAATGAAGACGGTCCAAGATAAATCAGAAGAATTGCTTTTGTAGGTTAATAATTTTAAACAGGATTTTAAGGAGCTGTTCGAGGACGGATTGCCTTCCTTCTGGGACGAGGAGGGAAGGATGTTCTCACGGGAACATTATCATAACTTGCTTGTTCAGAGCCGCATGGACCACTCCAAATTTAACGATTTGGAGAAAATCCTGACAGGAAAAACTATTGTGGATATGTTAACAGAGGATTTCCAGATTTTCCAAAAATTCCTGCTTGCCAGAAAGGGATTTCCCAAGGTATCATACGAGGCTTACATGGAGCTCGAAGTATCAATTCGGGAAATGATGGAGTGTGATACCCTAAGCGCAGAACAGTGGAAAGCCATGGAGCGGTTTGGAAAGACAAAGTACATTCTTCATTCCTAAAGACAAGCGTCATACACTGAGGAGCTGACTGGGCGAGTACATGGAGCTGACTGGGCGAGAGCATATCATCAAGATGATTTTTACTTTATGATCTGTTAGGATTGGAGTTGTAATTTATTCCTAGGAGTTAGGGATTCAGTTACAAAACTCTAAATTAAGCCAATCATTCAGTTATTGATCTTCTTGGAAGACCTATTATTTTATGTATATATTTGCATCTTTTTTAGGAGATGAGGGTTGGAACCCATCGTGTTGTGGAACAATTTTGGAGAACATATATTTTTTGGAATAACAAAGTGAATGCATTAGCTTTACCAGAGATTTCTATGTCATTGATATTACAGTCTGTACTTCTTTCTTTATGTGATTGTATTTTCCCAGTGTAACACTTCATTTTGTTTCTTCTTCGTATCTGAAATACAGCGTTGGATGATTAGAATTCATATGCTTATGCTCTAGTCATCATTTCAGATATTTTAAACATTTTTCTACTAAAGTTGATACAGAATTCATCTTTGATGCTTTGTATTAATGGGTTGTTTCCTCGTCTCTTCTGTTTCACCTGGATTAAATTGAATGACTGTGATGATGTGATTATCTTTCCTTTGAATGAATCTCGTGTATATGTCTTTGTGACATCCTTATATGTATGTGAATCCATGCCTAATGGTTATGTGATTGTTTCAGCCATATTTACAAATCTTCAAGTGTTGTTTCATATCTGGTCTTGTTAACATTAGAGGAAATTTGGGGTCTAAAATGGGCCTTATAAGAAAACGTGCCAAAATAAGTTTTTGTGAGTTGGAATTCAAGAACCAATAGAATTTCAATAAAATAAGCCAACCATAATGGTTGAATTGAGATATTTGTCATTAAAAAAACTACTTTTTTTTGTTCGTATTTTCGACATATCTCATTGTGTTTTTACTCAAATTTCGATTGGGAGAGCTTGTTGGATGCGGAATTTGATTCCACATCCAACGAGTACCCACACTGCATACTTTTGACGGACCCAGCTACCCCAAAAACAAGAAATACCTGAAAAAACGTGATGCTGACATCATCATCACATTTTTTCAGGTATTTCTTGTTTTTGGGGTAGCGGGGTCCGTCAAAAGTATGCAGTGTGGGTACTCCTTGGATGCAGAATCAAATTCCGCATCCAACGAGATCTCCCGATCAAAATTTGAGTAAAAACATAGGGAGATATGTCGAAAATACGAACACAAAAAGTAGTTTTTTTCTTTCTTCCTCCAAAATTAATCAATATTATTTTATTATTTTAACTATTATTTTATTATTTTCCTTAGGAGGCCCATTTTAGACCCCAAAATTCCTCTAATGAATCTGTATTGAGAGATCCCTCTCTGAAAGAAAAAACCAGTTTCTTTCTAAAGTGGTTTTGTAGTTACCTTGGAGTCTACCTTTTACAACCTGGGTACATTCTGAGTGTCAACACATATGATGCACTTCCCAGTGCTTAGATGCAGAAATTGCCAAAACTAGGCGGATGGAGTCCATTTTTGCAACTGGTGCAAAAGTCTCATGGTAGTCCACACCTTGGACCTGGGAGAAACCTTTTGTTACCATCCTTGCCTTATATTTTCAGGTTTTTCTATCAACATCAAACTTAGTCCAAAACACCCACTTGCATTGAACCAATTTCCTCCCCAAAGGAAGAGAAACTAGCTCCCAAGTAGTGTTTTTTTGAAGAGAATTCATCTCTTCGTCCATGGCAGCTTGCAATCTCGGATCCTTCCGAGCATGGTAGTAAGACTTAGGATCTGAACTTATCATTAAATAACAAGATTTAGACAGAAAATAATTAGGACAAGAGAGCACAATACCTGATCTTTGGAAATCAGACCGGGTTCTCCTTGGATCATCCAGTTTTCCAATGTTATCACCTGCGGAGGAGAGTGTTTGTCGGGCCCAAGTTGGGAGATGATTTTGTACTTTAGGTTCTGATTGAACATATGATTTGTTTTGTTCACTAATATCTGAAATCAGAGGATCCAAATCAAGGTCATCACCCCCATTTCCATCATCCAAATATTCAGTAGAATAGGAAAAAAGTTCAACAGTTTTCTCCTTCACTAGTTCTACCTCCTGAAGAGGCTCATCGAACATGAAACTTCTTTCAATAATGATCTGTTTTGTTATGATATCCAATATCTTGAAACCTTTATATTCATTAGGATATCCAATAAACAAACATTCGATGCTTTGCGGTTGCAAATCCCTCCTTTTATCAAGCAGAATTCGAGCCCATGTAGTGGACCCAAACACCCTCAGATTCGACACATCTGGTTTGTGTCCGAAATATGATTCGAAAGGGGTCTTCAATTTTACGGATGAGTGTAGCACTCTATTCTGAATATATGCTGCAGAATTCATGGCTTCATCCCACAAATTTTCAGCCAACTTATTTGATTCCGGCATACAAGTGGTCATCTCCTTGAGAGACCGATACTTCCTCTCCGCTACATCATTCTGCTGGGAAGTGTAGGGGACTGAATGTTGGATCTGAATACCACTTTGGGAACATATATGCAGTAAATCATTACTGATATACTCCCCACCATTATCATATCTCAAAATCTTTATCTTTTTTCCAGATGCATTCTCAATCAAAGCCTTCAATTCAGTGAATTTTTCCAAGACTTCCGACTTCATTTTGATAAAAAAAGACCCATGTGTATCTGGAAAAGTCATCAATGAAATTGATAACATACCTTGATCCATTAATGGACGTTATAGGCATGGGTCCTCTGATATTATAATGTATCATCCCCAATATGCATGATGCTCGACTTGCCTTCCCTCAATCAAACTTATGCTCAGGGTGTTTTCCAACAACACAACCCTTGCAAATTCTGGTGGTAGCTTTGATGACCGGGAGGCCTTCAACCATAGAATTCTTCTGTAATTTCTGCAACTACTTAAATTTTAGGTGGCTGAACCTCTCATGCCATAGTATACTAACTTCATTTCCATGATTCAACAATGCGGTGGGCTTTGCATCTGCCACAAAATGGGAGAACTCGTAGGCTTTCACATGATGGTTTGCAAGGCATTTTGCTACAAGTTTTCCAAATGCAAGTTCTGTGATATCTACATCATATGGACTAAAGGAGACTCTCTTGGGCACTCCTGTATGTGTCATTTGATAAACACTTAGGAGGTTTGATGCAAGAGATGGTACATATAGAACATTGGAAAAATAACCATGCTCAAGATTTACAGTACCTTGTCCTTCAAATATGATTGTGGAGTCATCTCCCATGTGGATGGGAATGGATTTTCTGGTCTCCAAAGATGAGAAGGAGTCTCTTTTATCCATCATGTGATTTGAAGCTCCAGAATATATCAAAATAGCTTTGGACTTCGAAGCGCTTGCCATGAGATCATGACCTCTTTCATGCTGTGGTTCCCGATCTTGATGATCTCTCCTCCAAAAGATTTCCAAAAGATTGATGTGATTTTTCTCAAGAAGAGAAGTAGATTCATCAAGTTTCTTTTTCATGCTAGCATGTTCAGGGTGGAAGCCCTTCCTGCAGTATGAACACTTGACTTTTTCCTTTCCATGATGCCCTTTTCTTTTGTTCTTCTTTGAGCCGGAAGGCTCTTCATGCTGTTGGTTTTCAACTTTGGGCTCAGGAGCTTCAAATTTGGTTTTTGGGTTCTTCTGTTGCTTTTCTTTACCCTTCAGATATTTGGGCCCCGAAGCATAGAGGGCTTGATCATGGGAGGATCTGATGATCCCCATCTAGACAAGCTTATCATGTTCACTTGCTAGGGACTCAATGAAGGCATTGAGTGAAGGCATCTTCCATTCAGGGGTTGTGAGCTTCCCCGCACGAAATGTAGAGACAAACACCGAATAATCAACTCCAAGTTTGGAGAGTATGGCGAGAATGAGATGATCATCCTCCTTCTCCACCTTACACCGCTTCAACAGTAAGACAATGTGCTTGAACTTTGTGAAAAAATCATTTAAGGTCTCGAAATTGGAAGTTTGGAGAGACATCAACTCATTTTCAGGCTGGTAAACTCTCAAATCATCCCATTTTTCATAGAGGGTGTCCAATTTGTCCCAAATTTCCTTTGGATTCTTCAATCTCGAGAGATGGAAAAGAAGATCCCTGGAAATAGAGAGGCACAAGAATCTGAATGCTTCATCTTTCTTGTTCAAGAATCTAGCTTTGTCTATCACGTGAGTAGGCTCTTCTTTAGTGTCCATAGTGACTCGATAGAATCCTCTGTCATGTAGTTGGATCTCCATATCTCATTTCCATGAATGGAAATTAAATGGAGTCAAGAGTTCGACGGAAGAAGCCATCTCAAACTGCTATAGCAAATGCTTTTCACCTATTAAAACCTGCAAATCACAACAAAATGGGCACTGTAAGTTCAAACAGCCTACACATTTTAGGATTTCATCACATCTAGCATATTTGATCAAGCAAGCTTGATCAACAATTCCTTAACTTGGGGTATTAAGTGGTAAGTCTTTGCTTCTGGTGCAGTGCTAGAATTTTGAGCTTTGCTCAATTTTTCATGCAAGATCTATCAAAAACCATGTTTTTGAGAGATCTTAGTTTCATCCTGCCGTGAACTCTGATACCATATTAATATGTCACAGTAATCTAGGGACTAAAACACAGTCTCATAAGATATTTTAGACAATTAAGCATGAAAATGGCATAATGGTGCTGCAATTGGAGTAACAACTCTGTATAATCAATAAAGAATGAGTAATACAATACAATAATCATGCAAGGTGCATGAATTCCAAGACAAATCGAATTCCCAAGGAGGTCATTCAAATTAAATGAATGGGTGTAGCTTAACTGAATGTCAGCCACAGTAAACACACCTAGTTAACCCACTAATCAAGTGTAGATTGACTCAACTGAGCCCTAACTATATCGGAGTGCAATGGATGACTGAGTCTAACTAAAAGTAGCTTAGACACATGTCACTGCATGCCAACCAACAAGTGGTAGCGCATCATTAACTCTAATGAACCCCGGTGAGGTTAACTGAAGTCAAACTGGTCATCATAAGTAGTTGGAGGCGCCCTAGTTGACTCCAGTTCATTAAATATTAATAAAATAATCAATAAATGAAATGGAGGCGCCTACACAACTCATCTTAACTGATTGTAACAATTAGTTAGCAATTAGGTGCCTTTATGACACTCGGATCACCCCAGAATGGCTCCCCGATTGAAGGAGGACGCCTAGTTAGCCTCCTTGATTGAAGGTAGGCGTGGGTGTGCTCATGATGATGTCATAGAGTGCTCATCTGATGCTAATTAAGTCAATTAAACTTAGGATAGTGGTTTAACAAGGCTAAATTGACCAAATTAAGTGTGCATGTTGGGTAAATGACTCCAACATTTATATAATATACATATAAATCTTAAGTGTACCTTTGATGTCCAAATATTGTGCATTGCAAATATTATTATCAAACTTTTGTTTCTCATGCTTATAAGTGGTTTATAGGGCTGTTTGATATGTTGATTTAATATGAAAAGTTAGCCAGTAGTGGAATAGAGCCTTAGAGAGATGGGACACTCGTTCCTTTATGCTGGAGGACCTTTTTATTCATACATGGCCCAAACCCCTTTCCCATGCTCCGACACGTTGCTTGAATATCACATTGAATAGGTCTTACTCTGTGCTCTTCTCCATTCTCGAACTATCCCATTTAGAAAAAACCTCTGCATCGGAAGGTGGGGGATTTGTCCCAAGATTACGAGGTGCTTTCCCTTCCTGGGAGATCTCAAGATTTTCAACTTCAAATTCACATGGTTTTTGGGCACCCTAATCTTAGTATGTATCACTACAACAAATCCTAGAATTAGCGTCCATTTTTAGTGTAAATGTTTTTTTACATTGAGTGGTCAAACTAGACGCTAAATGGGATGCGTCATGGGAAAAACTTAAAGCATCTCAAAAAACTTCCTTTTTTGCTTCCTAGATAGCATCCTTTATGACGTCCAAAATAGCGTCTATTGTTGTGCTTCCAAAATAGTGTCCAGCTTTGCTTCCTAAACAACGTCAAGGTCTGCTTCCTAAACAATGTCATTTTTTTCTTCCTAAGGAGTGTCTGCTTTTTCTTCTTAAATGACATCCCCGTTAGCGCCATATTTGCATCCTTAATAGGACCATGTTAGCATCCAATATTGCATCCATTTTTGCTACCACTTTAGCATTCCATTTTGCACCATGTTTTACTTCCAAATATGTGTCAATTTTTGCTTCTGAATTTGCACCAATTTTTGCTTCCTTTTATTATTTATTAATTATATCTGTTAAGTCAGGAACTTGTTTCTTCAAATTTTATGTTTGATTGTCATTTTTATTTTAGCTTGCATATTTGCTTGATTTTACTCATTTTCTGACTGTGAA
>LPNX010199490.1:666985-725102 GCA_001517045.1 Pseudotsuga menziesii | reverse complement strand
TTTAAAAACCAAGAGAGGTTTTTGTTCATAACATACCCATTCACAAAAACCTCTCTCAGTTTTTACACAGGTGTCAAGGTTTGAAAGATCTAATTTAATATTTGCAGCCTATTTTTCAGGATTTTGAATATTTTCCTGTTTTAGTGTTCATATTTCGGGGCAGATTCTGATCAATTGGAGATGATATTTTACAAACAAATAGAGGTTTTTGTCCATAATGGACCCATTTACAAAAACCTCTCTCAGTTTTTACACAGGTGTCACCAATTGAGAGCTATGGAAGCTTCTTTAACACCTATTTTCCAGAAATTCGCCATATTTGCCAGGAATCCAATTTGCTATTTTTAGTAAATTAGTTGAGTTAGTTAGTTAATGTAACTGCTGGGTAGTTTCAATTTCAACCTAATGAAGAGGAGATAGAACTACTTTTTGTAATCATAAAAGAGGGATAGAAAGACATTGTGAGGGTTCTGAACTTTTGGAAGCATCAGGAGGTCTGCTAGCTGATTATACTTTCAGGCTTGTTCAGTGATAGGTACTGTAACTCTCTTATGCATGTACTGATGAAACTATGAATATATGACTCTTTCCCCTTCATTTGGTCTGTGTTGGCTTTATTGTGGGCTTGTTTAGCTTCTTAATTGACAAATTCAGTGCTGGTTAATGTGTATTTTCTGGTGTTGCTTGTCCATTATGTGTGAACTTCAATACAGACTGTTTGTTGGATTTCTGTGATATATATGCATCTTTATCAGTTATATGTGTTTGATTTAGTTGTTGCTTATTTACTGAATGTATTCCCTGTATGATCTTGAAACTTACAACCAAAAACATATAAACAAAACCCTAAACCCTAGTTTGAATTGAGTTTTTCTTTTGAGATTGTGTTGGCTTGTTCCCCTAGCCTTAGGAACAATTTCTGGCACAAACAATATCAATGAGGTTAAGATAACAATAACATTAATTTTACAATATAAATTTACATAAAATTGTTAATTTTAAGATATACTTTTAATTCATTATCAAAATTCAATAATTCAATATATTAAGACAAAAAAAACCATAATGTTGTCTTAACTCATTTATAATTATTTATAATTATTGATCACAAATAATTCTTAAAAGTGTAGTTTACATATTTATTAGATGAATTTATTTTTAATATTAATTACACATTATAATTATTTTAATATGCTAAAGATATGTAAAATGTTATAAATTAAAGTTAAGATTTTATCTATGACTGAAAATTAGAGATGTTTGCCTTCTGAATTGATGGTCAAATCATTTCTATCATGCATTTCATTTCTTTATATTAATTTTTTTTATATCATGGTTAACATAACAATAATATTAATTCTACAATATAAATTTACATAAAATTGTTAATTTTAATATATAATTTTAATTCATTATAAAAATTCAATAATTTAATATATTAAGACAAGAAAAACCATAATGTTGTCATAACTCATTTATAATTATTGATGACAAATAATTCTTAAAATTGCAGTTTACATATTTATTAGATTAATTTATTTATAATATCAATTAAACATTATAAATATTTTAATATGCTAAAGATATGTAAAATGTTATAATTAAAGTTAAGATTTTCTTTATGACTGAAAATTAGAGATGTAAAATGTTATAAATTAAAGTTAAGATTTTTTTAATGACTAAAAATTAGAGATGTTGAAATAGTTTTGGCAGGAACAAAATTAGTAATTTTATTTCAAATATGAGCAAAATTACATTCGTAGATGTACAAAAGGTAGATAAATACCTCATACATTGTCAACAAAAAACAATTTAGTGTTTCCACACAAAACTTAATTAATGTAAACAAGATTTAGCCACAAAAAAAATAGATTACATATATCATATATCAATAAAGATATCCACAAAAAGTTTTTACATTAATCCTGTTCAAAACAACAAGCAACAAGCTATAGAACATGATGGTAACTATAAATGCCAGCCAAATCTTGTTCTAAAATCTTCCAAAGAGCCAAAGAGGAGCTGGGTGGCTTCCTTGGAAATCCTATCAACCACCCCTATTTCAGTCCCCTATTATCTCGAAGGGCACTCGGATTGCTAGCAATTTGGATTTCGCTCTAGTGTAGCCTCAACAGCTTCCTGTCTCACAACATCATGCTCAACATTACTACAACAATTGAGGCAAATGCAACCATCACAATAATTTCTAGGTGCAAAGCATTTGCAATACAATTTTATACACCGTGAATTCTTGCAATTGCACTGTTTTGATTTTTTTGGAGTGCCTTCCTTCAAGTCAAATACTGCTTTTGGCCTTCGTGCCCTTGGAGATTCTGGTTTTACAACAACCATCGCCCTCGGCGCAGTTTGCAATGGGAGCTCTGGAGAAGCCGAAGACAAGGCTGGGGCACAGGAACCTCCATAGAATGATGTAAAATCTAGATTCCTGACAAACCTTTTTGCTGGAACATCCCCCTTGCTTTTGCTGTTGAATAGAAGAATCCCCCAATTGCTGCAAAACCATCGTTCTTTCTGCAAGATTCGTCCCCAAGCCTTTATAAATCGCAAAGATTCATCTTCAGCCAAAGAATGAGCTTGTGCAAGATGGGATACACGATTATAAGAAGTAATAATCAACACAATACAATTGCACAAAACTAAGGAAAAATACAACAATTGATTATACAAATAAACTTAAAACCTCCATTCAGGTAGGGCCAAATTGATCCAATAATCATGCCTGCATATTCTTATTCTTTGCACATATCTATCAAGGGAAAAGAGAAAATGAAATAGAGGAAAAAAGAGGGTTTTTTTTTTAATGTTTCTAATTATAAAAAATTTAGTAACTAAGTAATTTTCCTTTATTATATTGATGTTTCTAAAACATTTATAAATCACTTAAAAAAGTTATATAATATTTCTAATATTGATAAAACAAAATTCTCATGTTATAATGGAAATAAATAATTACAATTTAAGAAAAAAAAACATTAATAATTAAATACTAAAAAATTTAACATTTTGATAATAAAAATGATATCCAATATATCTTATATAATTTTAAGTAACTATTTGTAAACAAACAATTTGTTCAATGTAGAGATAACCATAGTCAAGTTCAATAATACCATTACACTTTATCATGAAATATTTTAGCTTTGAATATATGTAAACATTTTCATTATAAATTAATTTAAATATGATTCATAACATAATAATATGATATAATTTATTTTTAGATCTTACATTGCATAAAAGCTTGATGAACTATTATTAATAGTTGAATATATTTATTTTTATATTAACATTTAAAAAATTGTAGAATTGAAGATATGTTTTAGTTGGATATATTTATTTTGTATATTAACATTTTTTTTAAATGTATTGTTGAAGATATATTTTAGTTGAATATAATTATTTTTTATATTTTAACATTTTAAAAAATGTAAAGTTGAAAATATGTTTTAGATAATGATTAAAATAATGAGCAATCAAATAGACCTATTTTTTTAAAGGTTTGTTTTGTGGTATAATTAGAAGTATATTTGTGAGAATGGAAATAAAATTTATCCAAGATACTTTTATCCCAAAGAAAAGGTAAGATAGGATCTAAAATATTGATATTTTTTTAATTTTTTTACAAATTAATTAAGTTATTCTATATAACAACTTAATGGTGGATTTATCGTATTTAGTGAGGGATCAAATATCTTAGGTACAATTGTGTCTTCAAGTTTTTGCAATGTAAAAAATGGTTGCACTTTAGGTGATTCTATCCTTCTTGAGATGTGATAGATCTAGAGTTAACATGGAACTAAGTAGTTTTTTTAAAATCCATCTATATTAAGGACATAGAGGAATAAAAACAAAACTAAAATACAAATCTAACAATGTTTAAAATATAAAGATTAAGAGGGATATATGCTATGTTATTTTATTACTATATAATATTATTATTACACTTGATAAACCTAGATACATATTCATTACTCAATGTAAGGAGAATAATGAGAAATGAGGGAAGTGGAACCTGAAACAAAATATATGTGTCCATACATGATGCATATGTGGTAGTCATGTGATAGTCACACCATTCTATAATAACAAAATTAGATGTTATAGATTTTATGTGCAACCATTCATGGACTCAAGTTCCACCAAACTATATTGTAGAGAAGGAAAAAGAATTCAAATATGAGTGTCTATGTAAATAGGGATTCTATGCAAAAATGGTGGTTGATTACTCTTATAATAGAGTTGTACCACCATGTAAATGGAACTAATATCATTACTCATATGAAACTGATACCCTCAAGGGGCCATGTGTGGTTGGTGGATACAATCTTCTTAGGATTAGATGGCTAGAAGATTATTTTTGGGACAAAGGATCAAGTTTCTTCCTATGACCATGTCTAAATCCCCAAGGCCCCAAGACATGGACACATAATGCCATGAATATCTCTATAAGGTTATGCATGGTTCTTAGATACATTTTTCATGTATATGGATGCCTTAATGATTTGTTTAGGGCCATATTAATTGTATTATTCCCTAGAACATCATTCCTAGGCAATGAGACATGTAGATACTACTAAAAAGGACATGGTGAAATTGGTATCTCAATCATAGGAAAATTATACCCCCGGGAGGTCATGTGTTGTTGCTTAAGGTTATTGTTTCATCTCTATATGAATAAATTGTTCCTTTAGGGCCCCAAGACATGGACACATAATGCCATGAATATCTCTATGAGGTTATGCATGGTTCTTAGATACATTTTTCATGTATATGGATGCCTTAATGATTTGTTTAGGGCCAAATTAATTGTATTATTCCCTAGAACATCATTCCTAGGCAATGAGACATGTAGATACTACTAAAAAGGACATGATGAAATTGGTATCTCAATCATAGGAAAATTATACCCTTGGGAGGCCATGTGTTATTGCTTAAGGCTATTGTTTCATCTCTATATGAATAAATTTTTCCTTTAGGGATTGGTTCAAGTATCCCCCCTTGATAATGTCCATCACCCCAAATTCCCAAGACTTGGATACATAGCACCATGGATACTCCTGTGAAGCCATATGTGGTGCTTAAGGAATTTATCATGGTTGTAGATGCTTCAATGATTTATTTACTTCCAAACGCATCGTATTCTTCCATACAACAACATCCTCAATAATTGAGTCATGTGTGTACTACTCAAAACCACCTAATGGTAATTGCATCATCAATCGTAGGCCACTTATACCCTTAAAAGGTTATTTTTGGTTGGTGGAAGGAACATTCTTAGTCATTAATTACTACAAGATTCCTTTAGGGCCCAAGGTTCATATGTCCTCCATTAACCATATTGAAGGACCCAAGACATAGATACATAGTACCATGAATCCCCTTATGAAGTCATGCGTGATGCTTTGATACATTGTTCATGGATTTTGATGCATCAATGATTTTCTTATGTTCAAAGGCATGGTCTTATTCCTTACAACATAATTCCCAAGGCCATGACATGTGCACATACTAGTCAAAACCATCTAATGGCACCAACATCCTCAATCATAGGCTAATATTACTCTTAGGAAGCCATGTGTGTTTGGTGGAGGAAACCTTTGTAGCCTTGGATGCCTAAAAGATTCCTTTAGGTCCTAAGATTTATGTCTCCTACATTGATCATGTTAAAGAAGCTAAAGACACAAGACTTGCATGCATAGTGCCATGGACACCCTTGTGAAGTCATTCATGGTTATTTGAGGCATTGTTCATGGATATGTGTGCCTCAATGTATTCTTTAGGGCCTAAGACATTTTCTTATTCCCTAGAATTCCATTCCTTATGCCCTAGGACACCTACATAAGGATATTTATTTCTTCCTATGACTCCAATTGAGGACTTGAGGTCCATCCCACTATGCAAAAACACTCAATTGTGCATATATCCAACTTTTATCACATATATCCACTTTAAAGGGTGTATTTTATGTTTCATGGTTTTGATCATTTCCCATTACGTTAATGTTCTTATCTTAGTGTATAATCTTATCTTATTGAGATCCATACGTGATCAATCCTAATCCGTCATCGGGCTATGTCCTTCCTAGAATCTTTTTGTATGTGAATATTGGTTCATCGATTTTCGAATGAGACCTTGACACCATCCATTTCAGCCATTAAACCTTAGTTCGTAAACATCATATGCATCAATTATGAATCAAGTCATGAGTTTGAATACATCAGATTTGAAACCATGAGGGGTCTATTCTTTTCTTCATGCCAAGCTACCAAGGACGATATAAACCCTGAACACCACATTCCCCTCACCTTCACTCTGTGCTACCCTGCTAAATTCCACGATGAAAGCATTGAAGACCACAATGCCAATAGCAGGAAATCGTGAGGGTCTAGTCTTTTATCCATGCGAAGCTTCCAAGGATGATATAAACCCTCAACACCACATTCCCATTGCATTCACTATGTGCTACCCTGCTAAATTCGACGATGACAAGATTGAATACCACGATGCCAATCACAAGTATTTTTACATGTTTTGGTGCCCACATATGGATTTTTAGTTTCTTTTTAAATTGGTGTAAAATGATTTTTTTCAAATTTTAATCTAAGGTGAAGAGATGGCTAAACAAATGAGTACTAAATGACACATGGATGGAATGCACACATTTTAGTTTTTAGTTTTTCAAAATTAATGTAAAATTATTTTTTTCAAATTTTAATCTAAGGTGAAGAGATGGATAAAAAGAGTGAGTATTGAACGACACATGGATGGAATGCATGAAATATGAATTAAAATATTATCATAAGTATTTTAAATGACACATGGGTGGAATGCATGAAATATGAATTAAAATATTATCATAAGTATTTTTCTAAGGAGATGAATCAAATAGATTATTTGGCTTAGCTTAGACACTAAATGTAAAAAAAATCACTTGGTGTAGCTTGTTTGCATGAGACTTTTAAGGAAAATTGTTTCTATAACTTTCCATCTCCTAGTCTGGTACACCATAATATGGATTTGTAAGATTAATCATTTGTGTAGAACAATGATGAATAGATTTCTAACCCTCAAGAGAAATGATAAATTTTTCTTAAAGCTCATCAATTGCCATAAATAAATATTTAAGGGGGCGAGGAATGCTATTGAAAGTAACCTTATAGTGAAGTTAACATAGACAATGAACTACAACCAATTGTACTATTTTCCTAGGCATCATAACAGTGGCCCTTCAATGAATAACCAATAATAATGGAATTTCATGACATGAACATCTTATTTAGGAAACTCATATGGCCTTAGACCCTATGCGGCCTTAAAGTGCATGGTCAAAAGTCACCACACATACTTATAAAGATAATTTTGGCTTATATGTGTTGCATGGTCACCATTACAAGTTTTCATCCACCGATGATCGTTCTTGATGGCTTAAACATGGTCAAAGGAGACACACCAATTTCTTACAGTCTAAAAAAGGATTTTAGTGCTCATGGACCATGCACTTTGTATGAAACCACCATGAAATCCTTGTAAAGAGAATGTTTATCCTGCATGTATTGGATGTGCGTCCTTGTAATGAAGATGATTATTGAGGCCCTAGATATCGTATGAGGAAGATCAATGTCTTAGGTTTTTGGAGGCTATTCTTGGCGTTATATGGGATGTTTTTTGGATGCTAATTGGGACGTTAATTTGGATGCTAATTGGGATGATAATTTTGATGCTAATTGAGATGTTAATTGGGATGCTAATTAGCATCAAATTTTAAAATGGGACGCTAATTGGGATGCTAATTGGGATGCTAATTGGGACATTAATTGGGATGCTAATTGGGACACTAATTAGGACGCTAATTGGGATGCTAATTATCGTCCAAAATAGCGCCAAATTTTAAAAATGGATGCAAATAACACCATTAAAAGTGCCATCCCATGCAAAAGCGTTCACTTTGTCCAAAAATGATAAAAAAATACACTAAAAGTGATAGTGGACAGTAAAAAGGAAGCTAAAAGAGACGCTAATCATAGGGTTTTCTTGTAGTGTATTCTCATATTTATTCCTTTCTTTTTGGATGCAATGTTTTGATGTAGAGATGTAGAGATCTGTTTCTGCTAGGATTTCAAAATTTAGTCTTACCCTATACTAAATACTTCCATATGGCTGTTGCTATAGCAAGAAGGTCTGCTCTCGTTAGGTATCCCAACTCTAGGTCTTATCCTTTTTTAACTACACAGACACAACCAATAAGCTTATTCGCTAGAGCTCTATGATGGTGCTATCTCTACAACCTCACACTGTTGTGGAGATTTCTTCATTCAATTAGCCAGTCGATCAATAGGATCACAAGACATAATTTAACTAAGAAATTTCCGTCAAGCTCTATCAATGAGCTTGATTAGCAATTGGACTCTATGCATTAGATTAAGCTTCTGCCTGTAAACCTCATAATGTATGTAAATGAAATTCCACCAAGTGACTTGGATTTAAATTAATGAAATCATATAATCTATATGAAACAAGAATTGCCCTCCCATTGACTAGAGACTCAATATAAACTAATTATGTACGCTATTTAAACATACAGTCTGCATATCTTTGTGTAAATTATAACTCAATGAACTCAAAGAAACCCATGCATACATGATTATCCTTCTAGGTCTGCATATGGGCTTATCCTTCTAGGTCCCATTGACTAGAAACTCAAAAAAAAAGCCTGCAGGAAAACCTAGATCCTTCTAGGTCCGCTTCAAAAGCATAGACTACATTTATAACTGCCATTAAAAAATCTAAAGAGGACCCTATGCTGGAAATTGAAATTCCATTACATAATTGTTGATTAATCCAGTTGATGATAAAATAGCTTTCCAACATATAGCTTCCTTGACGTGCTCATCACAAATATCCAGAATGATTCTCCATTCCCTTTGACAGTGTCACTCCTTTCGGTAGTGTCAACCCAACAAAACGTGTTGTCCAACAACCCAACAAAATGTGCTGTCCAAACCAACCCAAAAACACACAACAAACAACTAACACTTTTCTAGTAAATGCTTGGTATAACAGAGAATACAAAGCTGCAAGGACATCATATGAACAGAAACCTACCAGCGTCAACCTCAAGAGGTATAAACTCATTGTAGAAACTAAAAAAGATATCTTTGTGAAAAAGAAACAAGAAAAATTTAATCATCATGGCAAGGAGGAACCCAATAGAATTCTAGAAGGAGATGGGTGCAAAAATTAGAGCAGGAAAATATCATTTTGAAATAGTAATGGATGGCTTTTGTAGGTGTAAGGTATACTTCATGTTACTTAAATATTGTAAATTCTACATCATTACGATAATAGTATTAAATTTGTAGTGGTAGTTTAATGAACTGATATCTTCTTAAGGAAGTAGGCACTGATATATTTGTTTCAGTGGTCCCTCCTATAAATTTAAAATTTGCACATAATGCTAGTTCCAACATTTGATTCAGTTTTTTGAAAGTCCTCTAAAATCCATTTCCATCAATATTTTCACTAATCTTCTATCAAATTTTGAATGGAACCCTTCTAATATGAATTTCCCTATATTATCCCCTATAATTTTCAAAATGCCCCCACTTCACATTTCCATCGGTAAACCTGGAAGTTTGACCCGTATAGGATGAGTAAATTGGTTTTTTCTTGGGTTAAACCCAGGTTTCTACCTCCTGATATCCAGAAACGAGGGACCCCAGAACCATTTTTTAGGTAATGTCTTCTCTACATCTGTGAGTCCAACTGAATTTTGAATGAAACCAACCTCAGTCATGTTTGGTATTTCATCATTTAGTCCATTATCTCTAACCAATATTGTTCTTTCCACCTCTTCAGCCCTCCTATTGAAACAAATTTCCCCATAAAGCGATTAGTTAAGGTGAAATTCATAAGGCCGTAATATCTTGCAGCCCTACATCTTTCCCCACCACTAAGCTAACCTTATCCTTTTTATTCTTTACACACTTCTTGTGAGTATGATTTCCACAAATTGAGGTTTGGTTTTTCCCTTTAGAACATATAATCCTGAGCTCATCTCTAGCTAGTTCTTCCCATGTAAACACACCAGATCCTAAACCTTTTGTTCTATCGTCATTCAGAAAATTGCATCTCTGCTGGTTCATTTCTCTTTGCTAATGAGTGAATTGGAGCAATAGATTGTGATGGGATGGGCCTCGCTCCTAGATCATCATCGACATATCACTATAATAGTGAAATTCATTGACCTTGGAAAAGTCCCAATCTGGCATAGAACGGGTTCTTTTCACAGTTAACACTTTGCTGTAAAGGAAAGTATCCTATGGCTAGGGTTTAAGAGGCCATCAACGTACTGGGGTTGAAAGAGAGATGCACAATGTTCAGCAAGCATATAACAGCAAGTTTCAGAGATGAGAAAAGTCCACACCTGATTAACTGAAGGCTGGTCCAAGCTTTCTCTTCAATCCTCTTCTTGCTCCTCTCGCTCCAAGAGACCTGCAAAACAAGTTATACCTTCCTCAAACCATTATGACCACATATAAGACAATGATAATCAAATAAACATGAACTAATGATCTGAATAACATCATCATATGATCAGAAACAGAGATTCAATCACACATTGAACAATGATTTGGGAAGAAGAAGGACATCACATCTTTATTAATCTTGAAAACAAGTACAAATATACCTTCTCTTCAAGTTTGGCACTTCACGAAACCTTGATCTAGATCTGCTGCTTCTCTTCTCCAAAAAACTCAGCCTCCAAGCTCTGCAACACAAGGGGAAGACCTCCAGGGCAAAGGTGTGGGCAAAGAGAGTCTCGATTCCTCCAGCATAACAATGCAGAAATTCCAAGTCCCTTCTCATGGACCTCCCTACCTCTATTTATATGGGGGAAATAGGGTAGTTTTGAAGGTTGGAGAAGTTACAGCAGTTAAGGAAATTAAGTTAAATGAAATAACTAATCTCCAATTAACTCATGTTTTAATTTTTAAATGCTAAGAGGCACATTCGTGGGTTTGCCTTAAGGAAAATCGAGAATGGACAAAAAACGCATTTTTAGGGTATTTCTAGGCATTTTCAGACCTTGGTGTCTTCTGGAAAGTTTTATCTAACTGAAATACCTTTCCAACGGTGTAGAAATGAGGTCAAACGAAGTTATAGAACTCAAGATATGGGTCCTCCAAGATAGGTGTTTTTTCAATGACTTTCATGAAGTGTCATCATGGAAATGTCGAGAGAAGATGGAATCATGGGAAAGTGGTCACAGGTAGAGAAGTGTCATTTTGAGCTATAATAGATGCCCCCTAATGTGTGAGGTTAGAGGGGAAGACGATAGCCGAAATACATTATAAAGGAAACAACTGAGTATGGAGAGAGCAGAGAATCCAAGATCAAAAGGCTCGAGTGAAGGTACCTGTAAGAGAGATAAATGTCAGAAAAACTGATCTCTGGAACATACACGTCCATATAAAAATCATCGCCATAAAGATATAGGCGGATCCAATGTATGTATAACTGATGAAACTATCATGGTCGCTCAATATGCAAAAAGGCGCCATATCAAATCTAAAGGAGCCATGGCCACAAATGAACAAGGTGGATCCATGCTCAACAATCGATCATAGCCACAAAAATACAAGGTGGATCTATGTCTCAGCAAAATCTCATATAAAGTATAACAAGGTCTTGCGCAACTTGGGCAATAGCAAAAGATGACAATGCTACTGTCAGCCCAAGGTCTTCAATCCAAACCGCCCAAAAAAGGTACGAATCCTAACCATGTGAATAAAGGAGCTGAGGTCGAACATGGAGGAAGCCATTTGATTACCGGTCAATAATGAAAACCATTAACAAACGCAAGGGAAACCACCATTAATGAAAATGGTTCCCAAGGTACCTAGTACATTCTAACAAGTGTGATTACAAGGACTTGAAGTCGAACACTTGAAGAATCCATTGAGTAGGAGACATTAAGGTATCCCCACTACCCAATAGCAAGGGAAATTGCCATTGAGGACAACAATTCCCAAGGTACTGCCATAAAACTCTAAATCTCGTTCCCAGAGCAAGATGTGTTGCAGTCGATAGGAAGAGATCCATTGGAAGGAAAGCATTAAGGCACCCTTCATCATCCAACACGAGGTAACTCAAAGACTAATTGGATCTGGAATTGGTACTGAATTTCACAAAAAGGACCACTGAAGACATGATGTAATGAACTGATACCAGGGAATGGCCGACACAAAAGGTCAAGGCAACTACAGAATGGCCGACAAAGGTTTAATCCTTGAACAGTGAGCACAACACAAAAGTGACTTAGGCAGCTTTTGACACAAAATAGGACCAACGAAACAAATTTGCAATGTAGGAGAGATTGACAGATTCCCCATATAATTGGAAAAGAGACCAACTGGAGGAGTAAGAAAACTCTGAATCAGGATAAGGTCAAAAGACTAGGACCCAACTGTTGATAGACTCAAAACTGGTGCTTTGTTCAAGGAAACAAGACTTGCTGCCATGATATAAAAGACATGGAAATAACCCTTCCCCTTCCCTTCTTTCTTGTAAAGGTTTAACGAGTCCAAGAAAGCAAACTCGGGACCATCTTCATTTTTTGACAAGCTCGAAGAAAAGAAAGAAGAATGCTTGATAAGGCACTAATTTGTGGATTTTACGAGCCCGAACTAGTACATGCTCAACGGTGTTTTCATAATTTAGAGAGTCTGAAAACTCCAAAGAAGACTCCAGGGGGGTTCTTTTTCGTACAATTTAGTCTCCTAGGGCCGAAAAAGTATAAAACATACCAAAGAAGAACTCTCTTAACTTCCGAAGAAGAAAAGGCGCACCTTTTTCGTAATTAGTCAGGAAGGTCCGAAAAAGGTTAAATTACCACCTACCCAACGCTCCTTCAAAAGCAGCATATACAGCCTGAGTTTTACGAGTGTGAAGGAAGGAAAGATCACTCGGAAAGATCCATTTGGTTATGATAAATGGGGCTTACAACAATAAACTCGACGCTTTGTTCTTTAGGGTTTAACAAGCATGACAAAGACATAAAGTACACTCGGAATCTTTTTCATGTTTTGGTCCAGAGCACGAAAAAGAGAAAACTAAGCTCATACCGGGGGTTCCTTTTCCGTAAGTTTAGTCCCTCAGGTCCGGAAAAGAGATAAACCTATGCCTGAGAATACTCTTCTCAATTCCGAAGAAAGGAGAGTGATCCTTTCTCTTATTATTCCACATGCTTCGAGAAAGAGATAACCTACCACCAATGTAGATGCCCGTTCACATATTCTTAACGAGCCTGAACGGACAAGTTTACTCGGCAATCAAGTCTATTTTGAGGAGTCAGACTTGGGCATAAAGAAACTCATAATCTTCCCTGTGAAGTTTTAACGAGTCTGGAAAAGCCAACTCGCAGCCTCCTTACTGTTTTTAATGAGCTCAAAGGAGAGCAGAAAGAATGCTCTAAATGCGAGGAGACGAGTGTCATAGGCAGGCGAAACTAGTTCCAAGCACAAGGAACAAACCTATGCATAATGCAAGGAAAGTGAGCAAGATAAGGACACTCGGGGAACGTCTCCTCAAGGTAAAGGGTGTCAAGTTGCAAAGGAAAAATGATACAAGGCTTAGCGACGGTGAGAACAAAGATGAGGGCTTATACAACGAGCTAAAAGCGTGGAAGCCGGCATCAGGCTCATGAGCGCGAGCAGGGCACATGCAAATGCAAATACAGCTTGAACAACAAGGTGAGATCAGTAAACAATTGTGAATCCAACTACAAATCCTGTCTCCAAGAAACAACAACATCAGGATCATATTCAGAAGAAACGATCCGATGTGGGTCACTTTAGAAGAAACACATGTGACTTTGCTATCCTCTATAAAAGGTAAAGTCAAGGCAGAATCAACTGAAGAAGATTCTATAGGACCAAGGCTCGAGGATTTATAATCAATAAGATCGATCTCAGAAGGAAAGCAAAAATCAACAAGGGAGATAGAGTCTACAGGAACAAACTCAATATCCAAGGAGTCGAAAAATTCATAAGAAAAATCAAACTCAACAGGATCACTGATTTGCGGTTCAACGGAAAAGTCAAAAGACTCAACAAGACCAACATAAGAAGAAAGGTCAGGATTACTAGGCAAATCAGGGTTAGACTTAGTCACAACTGAACCAACATCCAAAAGAAGGTCAGACTGTATCAAAGACTCTAGGAAGACTTCATCCAAAGGAAGGAGATCATCCGAGATAGGACACATATCTAAACTTTCAAATGGATTGACAGAGTGGAGAGCAAGCTCCATGGTCCGTATAGGATGACTCACTAGTTCAACTGTGGGGACCAAGTCCCAAGAAGGTAAGCATGGAAACAGAGGCTGCTTCTCAGTAGCAATTGAACACAAAGGACAAGAGGCCACATAGTTCACCTGTGGTGGGGTGGTGTCTATAGAAACGCTGGGAACCAATAAAGGAAAGACTTGGTCTCTAGTTGGGTCAGGATAAGGATCAAGAAAATCCAACTAATCGATGGTGACAATTTCTTCACCATGATTGAAGTACATCACACGAAAGAATGTTGACACCACAGCTTGCATGGCATAGACATAATCACGTCCAAGGAGCATGTTGAAGTCCAAGGGGTCTTCTATCACCATGAAGTCAACTAAGACGGTCCTCCCACCCAAAGTAACAGGTGTTTGAGCAAGAATTCTCAAGTCTACACAAGTTCTTCTATCAAACGCCAGTAACTGACTAGCAGTCGACACAAGGCTGGGAAATCCCATACCTCGCCAAGCACGAGCAAACAAAATGCTAACTGAGGCTCCTTCATCAACAATACAATGAGCAATCGTATAAGGTTCAACTTTGACCTTTATCTGAAAAGGTGCAGTGGAAGGAAGGCGCGGCTCAACTAGGCTATCCCAATCAAAGGAAGCAATCCGAGAGCTTGGTGGGGGTTGATCCGAAGCAAGTTCAGTGCCCCCTTGTTTAGTAAGTTATGAACTGGTAGTGAAGAAAATGTGACTAGTAGACACTTCACTCTCTAAAGGAAGAGTGGGATTGATCAATAATGGAATTGATTCAACCGCTTCGTGAAAGTCACTCTCTGAAGGGAGAGTGGGATTGACCAAAGATGACATTGGTTCAATCACATGAGGATCACTCTCCGAAAGAAGAGTGGGATCAACCAAATATGAGATTTGTTCGACCACTTGATCGACCACAGGTTGAGTAGGATGTTGAGAAACCATAGGGTGTTCAGAAGAATGAAATCCATGAGTCTGGGACCACACTCTTTGCACCTCTGGGATAGTAGGGCACAAATGAGTAAGGTGATCTCCCTTGCATAGCACACAAGGGAACTTAAGATGATGCTTCGAACGACCAGTTTTCTCAACTGAGTCAACATGACTAGCAATGGATGACTGTTTTCTCTCAACATGACTAGCAGAGGATGAGAGTTTGCCCCCAGCGTGAACAACAGAGGCTGGGTGACTGGGTCCAACCTCACTAAGAGAGGCTGGTTGTTGAGAGACTCCATAATGTTCAAAAATGGGATGACCATGAATCCAAACTCTTTGCACCTCCGCAATAGAAGGGCATTTATAAGTAAGGTGGTCTCCCTCACAAAGCTTACAAGGAAACTTGAGCTTGTGTTTTGAATGGGTAGACTTGTCAACAGTGTCAACATGACTCGCAGTGGCTGACAGATTGTCTTCAGCTTGAACTACAGAGGCTGAGAGACTGCCCCCAGCGTGCCTGGCAGAGGCTGAGAGACTAGGTCCAACTTGACTTGCAGAGGTAGGACAGGTACCATCAACATGAACAACAGAGGCTGAATGGTAAGGATCAACATGCTTTGCAGCAGTTGAGTGTGTGCCCCTAGCTTGAGCAACAGAGGTTGGGTGAATGGATCCAACGTGAACAACAGAGGTTGGATGGGGAGGTTCAACTTGAACACCAGAGGTTGAACAAGTGCACTCAACGTGAACACCAGAGGCTGAGTGACCGGATCCGACATGACCTGGAAAGGTTGGAAGGATCCCACCAGCTTGATCACCAGAGGCTGGATGGATGGATCCAACTTGAACAACAGAGGTTGGATGGGAGGGTTCAACTTGAAAACCAGAGGTTGAACGGATGCACTCAGCTTGAACACCAGAGGCTAAGTTGGAAGGTTCAACTTGAAAACCAGAGGTTGAATGGGTGCACTCAGCTTGAACACCAGAGGCTAAGTGGCTGGATCCGACATGACCTGGAAAGTTTTGAAGGATCCCACCAGCTTGATCACCAAAGGCTGGATGGTGAATATCAACTTGACTTGCAGAGGTTGAATGCTTAGATCCAACATGACCAGTAGAGGTTGGATGGGTGCCCCCAGCTTGAACAACAGAGACTGGGTGGTGAGGTTCAACTTGACTTGCAGAGGTTGAATGGGTGCCCCCTTGCTTATGTGCTTTCTTCCTATTCCTCCTTCTTTTACTCCTTTTAGACTGCCAGTTACTAGTATCAGTACTTTCACCGCATGAGGTAGAAGGAGGAGGAGAACTAACTACAGGTGAAGGGGAGACAATGTTTTGATGCCCTTGATATAAGGAGCTTACTTGAGAAGCATCAGGAGCATTCAGGACAGTTGGAGTGGAAAACAACCACACCGGTAGCCCTAGGGTGAATCCCGGAAGATTCAAGGTGGCCATCAAGGGAACACCAACATTCCCTGTAAGAGGAATAAGACAAGGAGCTCCCATCATGGGGATCTCTTGGTTGGTGTTCAAAGGGGTGTTAGCCATAGTTTCAGAACAAGAGACAAAGTCTGAGGTTGATGGTCAACCAAAATTACAAAGCAGACACCTAAAGGCCCACTAAGTACAGACAAACCACACATCACTCACTAAAAATTCCTAAAGCCCAAGCAGACAAACGAGTATAAGATGTACTTTCCAGAAGAAAGCTGATAGACAGTTACTTGGCATCCTTGAGGGGTTCTCAGGCACAAGCGGAGGAATCACCCACCACCCTCCTGCACTTTCCACAAGGGTTACCTTCCAAGTCTGTCCAAGGTCAACCAGAAATAACCTTCCGGTTTACCTGTGTATGAACCCTAGATGTCAAAGAGACTAAAGGCTACCTTGACAATACCTACTGTCTGGGGGGACAGTCGCAAGCCAGACTCGTACGCATGGGTAGGGTAGCTGAGCCTGAAACTCTGCCTAGACAGAATCCCCAGATGCGCAAAAGTCCTAGGTTACGTTTTGACAAGGATTCGGGGGGTTATCCCCTCTGTCCAAGCCTCCACGCGGCCTCGTGCTTAACTCCCGTTTGAGAGGAGCTTCCCAGATACAGCGGTAGAACCAAGGATTTACCTAATGAATGGTCCACTACGTCTGAGTTTATATCTTGTGGGAAGTTTACACTCCCTAGCCCACAAGCCTAGCCTAAGCTAGTAGGTGGAAGGCCCTAAAAATAAAAGCTTACTAATAAATTTTAAAATTATACGTTAATTTTAAGGGCTGTTTCTTACTCAGAGGGTAAATGGCATGAAACTAATGTGGTGTTTTGACTCAAAAAATGAAAACAAACTGACTAAGCAAAGAGAAAAGAAATGCAAAAAAGCAAATAGCTATTCTCTTTATATTTCTTTTTCAAATAGAACCTTGAAAGCCAAAAAGAACGAAATTCTTTTTATATATTTTTTCAAAAAACAAAGCTATGCTATGCAATCTAGACTAAAACCTAATCTACATGCATATAAAGCAAATACATGTTTTTGTATTTTTCTTTTATAAATGCAAAAGAAAAATAAGCCTATCTACTTATGCAAACAAGTACTGAAAGCAAAGAAAATAGACAACTGCTTTATACCCCAAAAACAAATCCTAGGTCTCCCTAAAGTTGAATATAAACCTCTCTTGAAAGGAAGGCTCACAAAAGCAAACAAGCCAACACTTTGGAATGAAAAGACTGAGCAAAAAAAACTGACACAAACAAAGGTCAAGAAGTCCCAAGCATCAATCTAACCTACAAACAAAGGCTGCTCAGTACCTTGTCCAACAAGGTCAAACCAAAGAAAGAGGTAGGGGGAAAAGCAAGAAATAAAAGTTCTTTTTAAATTTTCTTTTATAAGTGCAAAAGAAAAACCACATACAAAGCAAAGCATGCAGATAAAAAGAACAAAACAAAAGGATCCCTTCTATACAACCACCCAACAAACTCTAGAACGAACTAAAGTCAGCATAAACTCTACTTGGAAGAAAGGCTTGCATAAGAGACAAGTCAACAACTTTGGCAAGGTGAAGTTAACCAACAAAAGAAGAAGGAAACCAGCACCAACAAGCTTCTGAAATCAAACAAAGGCCACTAACAGAGGCTGATCAGAAACATAGGCCAAAAGCAAACCAAGCAAAGGAAACAGGTGAAAGAGCAAAGAGTAAATCCTAATGCTATAAAGGGACTTACCACCTAGATAAAGGACAACAAAAAGAATGACACAAACTCCCTGGATTCAAGCACCCGCAGAAAACATTAACAGACCCACCATGCACTTAAAATGCACTGTGCTTTGAGCAAACTTGGATCAAATAAAGCAGACAAGCAAGAATTACTCCAAGCAAAAAGACTCAAAGGCTTTTGGAAAAGCAGGCAGGGTGATCACCACAAGTCTTCAAACAATCTATACAGCATTCATAAAGAGAAACCACTCACAAAAAGGGATTACCTAAAGAAAGGAAACAAGCAAAACACTTCTTAAAAATCCTAACTTACAGGTATATGCGCGACTGTCTATAAGGGTAGGTCGCGAATGATACGCGACTGTTCAATAGAACAACCCGCGCATGCAAACTTGTATTCGCGACTGTTCAATAGAACAACCCGCGCATGCAAACTTGTATTCGCAACTGTTCAAAAGAACAACCCGCGAATAGGTGTCAAAATCACAAACAACTGCCTTAGGAAGGCAGGTGAGGGGTGCAAACAGACTTTTAAAAAATGTTCCTAAGTGGCAAGAAGGACCTGAAACAATGCAAAAGCTGAAAGAAATCAAGAGAAAAACCCCAAACAGACAAGGCTAGTCCCCAGCGGAGTCGCCAGTTCTGTTGTAAAGGAAAGTATCCTATGGCTAGGGTTTAAGAGGCCATCAATGTACTGGGGTTGAAAGAGAGATGCACAATGTTCAGCAAGCATATAATAGCAAGTTTCAGAGATGAGAAAAGTCCACACCTGATTAACTGAAGGCTAGTCCAAGCTTTCTCTTCAATCCTCTTCTTGCTCCTCTCGCTCCAAGAGACCTGCAAAACAAGTTATACCTTCCTCAAACCATTATGACCACATATAAGACAATGATAATCAAATAAACATGAACTAATGATCTGAATAACATCATCATATGATCAGAAACAGAGATTCAATCACACATTGAACAATGATTTGGGAAGAAGAAGGACATCACATCTTTATTAATCTTGAAAACAAGTACAAATATACCTTCTCTTCAAGTTTGGCACTTCACGAAACCTTGATCTGGATCTGCTGCTTCTCTTCTCCAAAAAACTCAGCCTCCAAGCTCTGCAACACAAGGGGAAGACCTCCAGGGAAAAGGTGTGGGCAAAGAGAGTCTCGATTCCTCCAGCATAACAATGCAGAAATTCCAAGTCCCTTCTCATGGACCTCCCTACCTCTATTTATATTGGGGAAATAGGGTAGTTTTGAAGGTTGGAGAAGTTACAGCAGTTAAATAAATTAATTTAAATGAAATAACTAATCTCCAATTAACTCATGTTTTAATTTTTAAATTCTAAGAGGCACATTCGTGGGTTTGCCTTAAGGAAAATCGAGAATGGACAAAAAACGCATTTTTAGGGTATTTTTGGGCATTTTCAGACCTTGGTGTATTCTGGAAAGTTTTAGCTAACTGAAATACCTTTCCAACAGTGCAGAAATGAGGTCAAACAGAGTTATAGAACTCAAGATATGGGTCCTCCAAGATAGGTGTTTTTTCAATGACTTTCATGGAAATGTCGAGAGAAGATGGAATCATGGGAAAGTGGTCACAGGCAGAGAAGTGTCATTTTGAGCTATAACACACTTGTACCTTCTTTTTTGACAAGCCAGGACCCTTAAACTTTGGCTTGTCCTTCTCCAAATTTAGAGGTTTATATAGTGCACAGTCCTTGCTAAAGTATTTGAATCCCTTTCAAGATTCTATTAGCTCTTCCCTAAGCACAAAAATAGACTTTTGGAGAGACTCATTTTCTGCTTTAGAGTAGTTGACCCATTCTTCTTCCATCTTTCTCAGACCCTGTCTCATGATCTCTGAACTCTATATTTGACTTGTTACAACTTCATGTATTTCATTATATGTCATGTTTAGAGAACCAAAACCGTAATATTTAGGAGGCTTGTATGGAATAAGGGGTCCTATATTGTGTCTAGACTCTATATACCATTGGGGTTACTTCCTTTCTGATATGGTTAAATGAATACAAAGAATCTTGTCATTACTGGGCAAGTGCTGGGTTTCATCGTGGATTCTATCTTCTTGGTTGAAGTTGCAGAAGAGTGGCTTGTTTCATGGGAGTATTCTGTATATTTCTTATACTTGGTGTTAGCACTGTTTTTGTTTGGTGTCAAACGATGGGGAAGGCAAGACAGAGAGATCAAATCCTAGTAACATATAAGGGATATTATGCGTAGATCAACCAGAACTATAATGAAAGGGATGGTGCTTCCACGGTGGTGATCTGAGAGTGAACCAGATCAACGGACATAGTAAATTTTTCCAATATGACGTGCATGGCCCCAAATCCCCTTTATGTCTCCGCAGAACAAGTTAGAGGGGCTGCAAATCTCAAGGGTCAAGATCAATGGGGAGTGGATCAACGAGGGAGTTCATTTCCACTGGATCAAAATGCCTGCGGAGATTCTATTCTTCATATATGCGAAAAGGGTTAAACAAGGGAAAATCTCAATGGTGTGGATTGAGTTGAGGAAAGATTCACGGCTAACATCTTTTTTCACTGATGGAACATGTATGGAAAAAATCACCTCTAGGACTTGCGAAATAAAGTGCATATGTTACACGTGTATGGTGGAGGATCGAAGACATCTCAGATCAAAAGGCTGAAAAGATCTCTTTGTCGTCAGTGAGAAGAAAGATCATGGTGAAAAGTTATTGTTTTGCATACGACCCGCTCAATCCAAAAGTCCCTTAATGATATAATATCCTGAGCCAAGTACTCAAAAGGCCGAAGCAACAGGTAATCAAATACCTCGACGTCATTGGAGCGTATTTGTGTCCAAAAAATCAATTCCACGACGTAGATTTCTCTCTTGAACCCGAAACTTGCTGCTTCAAGTATATGGGAATCAAGAAAGTATCCCAATGATTGAAATGCATAGTACAGGTATGGGCTCCACATGAAGTAGGAAGACGCAGTAGATGAGAAATATTATGATGTCATCATAAAAAAGGGCAAAGAGGTAAGAGAAGTCAAGTCCATGTGCCATGAGTCGAATGTGAAATGATGTGAACCAGTGCCAGAGATATTTTCTGCAGCCAGTAGTATAGCATTGTAGCAGAAAGGATGGCATGCCTAGATTCTCAGCAGGAAGGACGGATCCTAAACCCACGTTCCCACGCGTGTGTCATCATGCTAGTCGACGATGAAGTGTGCAAAGGTGCTGATGGGGCCATCATCAGATCAAGCTTTCCATTTCTTTATAAGTGTCATTTCTCTGAGCCATCAAGAGACAAAGACCGAGTGAATGCGGAAGATAAACTAAGGTGGTTGTGTTAGTCTGCTGAATATTGTGAGAAGTTCTAGAGAAGGTATGTGATGGCCATCTGGTTTGAAAAGCTTGTCTATCAGGGTGTGCTATTGGTTGGTGAACATAGATCCACATTCTTACATTTCCTTGGTTTTTGCACTGAAAAGGCTCTATCCATCGGGGTAGGGACGTTCATTATATTAGAGGATCCTTCTGGCGTCAGCGAGGTCATGATAAGGACATTCATCACATTAGATGGACTTCTTGAGGCTGGTGACGGAATTACTGTCTTAATAGAAAGCCACACCCCCGCGAGTGTTGTGCCTGGAATTTCTTGTCCAATGGGCATCCATCCAAAACCTTCGAATAGAGTCACAACCTGCATAGTCCCAACACATGGTGACAATTGCTAGCGGTGACCCATTGGAGCGAATGCTTGTACGGGAGAGGAGGAAGTCCAAAGTCTTCATCACTACCTTTGTGAATTCCACTTTCCAACTTTATCTGGGGTGGTGATGAGGTCAGGAGTGTGCCCCACTATATTTCATATAGGAGGACCCTCCTCATAGGAGGAGAGAAGCACAAGAATGACAAGTCTCCTCAAGGGCTTGTTACTGTCAAGAGCAATGCGGCCCTTCTTCAAGTTCCCTCTAATAATAGTGTTGATAGGGGAGGGGGAACTATGAGGAACGTTGAGCACAGAAGGGACACAAGCCTTCTTGCAAGATATAAGTCAATGCAGAAAGGTGCCTTTGAGCACATAATGGACACAAATAGCTCAGAAAGGGAAAAAGGACATGTTGCAGACCCAACTAAAAGATAAGTGGTTCGAGACAAGTCATATACAAGTCGCCAAAGGATGTCCTGAGCCGTTGTTTTCAAGGCCAATGAGCCCGAGGCTAGGGATGTTGCGATATCATTAAGACCAGCATGAGCGTTTGCTCCATAATGTTTTTTTTTTTTATGTATGTGAGCTGTGATGAATATGCCCCGGCCTAGTTTGTTAAACTTTGATTGCTACTTGTAACTAAATTCTGGACCTATTTCGAGGTCAGTCTCGGGGGTCATAAACACTATAAATACGCTCCCCACTGAGGGAGAAAGGGTTGGTTTTGGTTGGAATCTAGGAGATTTTGGTTCTTATGTAATTCAATCCATTTTAAGACAAATAAACAGAGCTGAAGACCGGAATTTGAATGTAAGAATTCCTGCGTATTTCTAAGTTGCAGTCTGCAAACTTCTTTTCCTTACATGCATGTACCTCTTGTTATTTATTTACATATTTTTTTCCTCATGTCTATGGCCTAGTGTATAATGGTTTGGAATTCATATGCCTATGCTTTGTCCATTGTTGTAGACATTCACAAACTGTTTCTTCCAAAATCGGAGTAGAATTCATCCTCGCAGTGCTCTATACGGATGGACTGTCATCATTCTTCATTTTCCACCATACCTCAACATAAAACTGCAACCGAAGTGCTACCTTTCTCTTGCATTCTTTCCCGTTTAAACTGCTATGTTTTTCTTGGTATTTTTCGAATCCATAGCCTATTTATCATCATCTCGTTTTGACTGCTAATATCTTAAATTCAACCCATGACAATATATATGTCCTTATTATGTATATGTGAGATATCCCTCTATGGAAATGGGGAAGCCAGCTCCCTTTCCTAAAGCGATTATGTTCTTACTTTGGGGCTCGCCTTTCCGCAACCTTTGGGTGCAATCCTAATTGCTAACAAATTGGCGTCATTGTCAGGGACGAGATTGAAGATCATCCCTAGGAGAAAGATAAAGACTCAAGGAAAGAAAGGTTTCTATGGGAAAACATATGCCCTTGCGAGTAAAAAGGTTGTACCATTTACCCTGGAGACTTCACTAAAAGGATCCTGGGATACAACTCCACTGGGAGATCAGTGACCGAAAGGACGTATGCTAGAAAGAAGGGTTTAATCCTCCTGCATTATAGATGATAAATATTTCACCCATTATTTTCGTCTTCCCAAGAATGCACTGTCCAAATGCTTCAACAAATCTATAGGTGCCTTGTTTCAGAAAGTCAGATTTCGAGAGATGATATGTAGGCTCTATCGTGGAAGTAAACTCACTGTGAAATCATGGATAGACTCGATGAAAAGACAAGATACTTGAGGTCCATCTTTCTCCAGAGTATCCTATCTTTCCTTGTGAATATTTCCTTCTCCTTTTGTAAGTTAGTTAAAAGAATCCCTCATGGATTATTTCACCCCGAACAAAGTTTTGAGTTCACTCCTGTATATTCTTCTTTAAAACCTAAGAACATCTCTTCATCCTGTATGTCTAATGTGAGTCAAGGAATTTCATCTAAAGTCCCTGACATCGAGCAATTTAGCGAGCCTCATGATGCTATGCCTGAGGGTATGTATTTTTCTCCTAACCATGTTTTGTCCAATACCCTGAGCCAATATATGCCTCTTTGTTTGCCCCAATTCCTTCATGATTTTCCTGCAAAACACCACAAATACCTTCCTAAGTTTGATGGAAAATTTGAAAACCTTATAGCTGAGGAGAATTTATAGTCCTTTAAGAACTTCCTTGACCTCTTTGAGAAAGAGCATGATGATGTTCGCATAAGGATTTTTTCCCAATATTTGCAAGGGAGTGTTAAGAAATGGTTCAGACAATTGCAACCTAGATCCATCTCTACATGGGAATAATTTTCTCAAGCATTTTTATGTTTCTAGGGTGAAAGGAGATCATGGGATCAGATACTCTCATATTTTTACTCTATGAAGAGACGTGAAGATGAGACCATGTCAATATTCAATACGAGGTTTGCAAGATTTTATTACGACATGCTAAAGGAAATTGAACCATTAGAAGGTGTCGCAAAGCTACTTTACGCCTCTATTTTCCCTCTGGAATTGTATTTATTGCTTCTGGAGAGAAAATAGGTCACATTACAGAATATGTTTACCGATTCACTAGAGTTCGAAGAAAATCTCAGGATGTCAAAAAATTTCCCGGATCTCATCCATTGTGAGAAAGTTGATAGAGGAGCCGGTTTTGTCGAGCCACATGAACCATAAGAAACGTTCTTTTAGTGGTCTTCCCCTTTTTCCAGTAGATAGGGAGAAGATCAGTTTGCTGACAGAAAGATGGGAGATTCTACTAGCGTGTCCCCTGAAGGTTGCTACCAGCCCATTGCAGGTCACATTCGTGGTAGTTTCAATGAAGATCTCGGTATGCCCATATACGATGAGTATGAAGATGACTACTCGAAGACTAGGCCTGGGAAAACAGCTGCAGTTGCCACCAGTCCAGGACTAGATAGAGGGGAAATGATCTATTTACTTGGTCTTGTTGAAGAGAATGATCATTCCTTTATTGAAGCATATGTGAAGAGTAAGGTTCTAGTTTCAATGGTCTTTAACGAGAGCCATGATATTTCATTTGAAAATTATCATAGGTATTCGGTGCATGACTCCTCTGGAAACCTATAAGATTATGCTAAAAGGTGAATCCTTGGCCTGTATGGCATTTGTAGGTTCCGTGCCCTATATGACTTTTGGCTTTTCTTTGTTTGTTTGAATGACCTTCCTGACTAACGCGCCTTCGGTTAAGCGACGGTTCCGCGCCCTATGTGACTTTTGGCTTTTCTTTGTTTGTTTGAATGACCTTCCTGACTAACGCGCCGTCAGTTAAGCGACAGTTATGAGAATATCCGTCGCTTAACTGATGCTTGTGGTCACATTTACAAAAAAAAATGTATCTTTGTGATTTTTGGTAAGTTTAAAAAAAGAAATCCACGCGCCGTCGGATTTTTCCGTCGAATTTTGGATCAAAATGTAGTATTGATAGGAGTATAAATCACCCAAGCAGCCGAGTTTGATTTTTTAGTGTGATGGCTAGCACCATCAGCGAATCCTATGTAAACGGAAGACTCCATCGACATCTGCTATAAGAAACAGAACCTAATCAACAAACCCGATCACCATAAGAAAACCTAACTATGCAACTCAAAAACTGTACAATAATATACAACAATCAGCCCTGGCTGAAGATCATGCATAGTATTTTTTAAGATAGAGCCCATTTCTAGGCTCCGCCAAGGCTGTCCCTTCATAATCCACTAGCTCATAGACACCCTTCTCTAACACATGTTTGACCACGTAACGACCATGCCACATGGGGTTAAACTTCCCTGCGCCCAAGGGTTATTTATCTTGATCCCACAAAAGGACCAAATCACCTTCACTAAACCTCCTCGGATGGACATACTTGTCATATTGGACCTTGACGCGATGCTTATTTACTTCTAGAGCCACTAAGTCATCTCAGCGTTGATCATCAAGCTGCTCTAAGTGGACCAAACGTTCTTCCAATGTGGAAGTGTCTGGTAAAATCTCTATAGTTAGCTTCAAAGAAGGTATTTCATGTTCAACCGGCAAGACAGACTCCACCCCATGCACAAGCTGATATGGAGAGAAACCGGTGGCAGTCTTAACCGCAATTCTATAGGCCCACAAAGCAGGATATAACATGATATGCCAATTCATCTTACTTTGTGCGATGGTTCATTGGAGAATGGACTTAAGTGTTTTATTCACTGCTTCAACCTGTCCATTTGCCTAAGGGTAATAAGAAGAGGAGTGCTCCTACTTATACCCTAACTTTGAAGCCAACTCTTTCATCATTTTATTCTGAAATTGCCTACAATGGTCAGTGACAAGCTCTCTCGGAATCCCGAACCAAGTAATAATTTGATTGAAAATGAAATGCGCGGCTATCTCACTATCGGATTTAATCGTGGGCATAGCCTCTGCCCATTTCGTGAAATAATCGTTAGCCATTATAATGTGATGATGCCCCCCAGCTGAAGCTAGGTTGCAATCCATAAAGTCCGACCCACACTTGGTGAAGGGATCGACGGTGACAATAGGATGTAATGGGGCTAGATGCGAGCACATATTGTGTGCAAACACCTGGAAAGGGTGACACTTCTTGACTGCATTAACACAATCTTTGAAGATTGACGGCCAAAAATATCCTGCTCTTATGATTTTTTGGGGTGTAGAAAGCCCAGATAAATGACCACCACATGCCCCTCCGTGGCAATCATTCAGCACAACCTCAACATCATCATGAGTTAAACAACGAGGTAAAATGGAATCTACCCTACGGCGGTACAAAGTGTTATCCACTATAAGGTAGTTCTTAGCTACATGACGTAATCATCGTCGCTCATCCCATGAAAGGTGAGTAGGGACCTTCAACGTTTGCAAATATACAATGATATCCCTGTACCATGGGTCCAAAGTTGAGATAAGGAAAATATGCTCATCGAAAAATGTATCATCATAAACCTATTCCTCCTCCAAACTTGGAAAATCGGATATGATCTCCGCAAAGATCAACGATTTCTTCAATTTCACCGAAAAGAATTCGAAATCGAACTCTTGCAAAATAACAATCCATTTATTATATTTTCCCCCAATCATCCTTCTAGTGAGGACGAACTGAAATAAATTGATATGAGCTACAACCAAGGTTCGGCAAAGGAGAATGTAATGTCTCATTCTCTGAACCGCATGAACGGTGGGAAAGGCAAGTTTCTCCACATGGGAATAACAGATTTTTGCATCAATAAGGTTTCGGATCAAATAATATATGACATGCTCGTGGAGCTCCTCATCCTCCTGAACCAAAACCATACCAACCGTCTCCATGGATGCAGCCACATAAATCAAGAAATCACGGCTATAGTCATGTGGACTAAGCATGGGGGCCGATGCTAAGGCTTGCTTAAGAGCATCAAAGGAGTCCTGGGCTTGCTCATCCCAGCAAAAAAGAGTGTCCTTCTTTAAAAGACACATAAATCCTTTAGTCAAGTTGGAAAAATTAACTATGAATCTCCGCAAGAAATTTTCCATGCCTTGCAAACACTGAAGGTGTCTAATATTACGCAGGGGAGACAATTGAAGTATTGCCTCAACCTTTAAGGGATCGACTCTTATACCCTCCCTGGATACGATGAACCCTAGAAAGTGACCAACAGTCATGCAAAAGATGCACTTATGAGGATTTAAACGAACCTGGTAATGACGACATCTTTCGAATACTAATCTGAAATGGTATGGATGACACACTCTCAAACGAGAATGAGTAGCAAGGTCATCCAAATACACTTCGATAATCATTTTGAGATCATGAAAAATTAAGGTCATAGCCCGCTGAAATGTAGCTCCAACGTTTTTAAGGCCAAAAGGCATCTTCGAATATGAAAAAGTACCCCAAGGACAAATAGATGCAGTCTTATGTTGATCCTCGGGTTTGATCTAGATCTGATTATATCCGAAAAAATCACCCATGAGGGAGAATACCTCGCTTCCCGCACACTCATTCAAAATCTGATCAATAAATGGTGTGGGAAAAATTATCCTTAGGACAAGCACGATTTAAATCATGGAAATCAGTGCATATATGGATCGCTCCCTGCTCCTTATCAACCGGAACGAGATTTGAAACCCACTTCGTCAGGTGAATGGGATAGATAAAACTGAATTTTAACAGTTTCTCTATCTCAGCCTTAATGGCGGGTGCTTTTCTAGGATTCACCACACGCAAACATTGTCGAACCGACTTCGCATCTGGATAGGTCTTAATCTCATGTTCGACAATACGAGGGTCAATACCTGGAATTTCCTTGTATGAGCAAGCAAATATTTCATGAAACTCTTTAAATATCTTGGTATACTCTGTGATCTCATCAGGGGAACAACTCGCCCCAATGTAGACGTCCTCAACTTTTCCAGGATCGCAAGAAATATTGATAGAAATAGTAGGTGATAAATTCGCCATGTTCCTATCAGCCATCTGACCAGGGGAGCTCAATGGAACCACAGGACTACCAATATTCTCGCTAAGAATCTCCCTAAATTCATCATGCTCCAAGTGGTTGAGTTCAAGAAGAAAATATGATCGATGATGTAATTCTTCCCAAGGTGGCTCAACCCTAGACATGGCCTCAATAATGGCTTCATCCAATGGAAAAACATCATTGAGGCAATCATGTGCATGAGAGGACTCAACTACCCATGCAGGAAGCACATACTGGTACTCCTCCATTTGCGAAGAGGAAGGACTAGGCTCTACAACTTTATCAAGATTTGCTTGATATGCTACCCATCATTGCAGGCAACGGCACATCCGTTTCGATGGGTCCAATCGAAGGACTCGGTGAAGGAAGAACCCAAGGATCTTCCATATGAGTAGTGCGAAAAGACACCGAATTCAACAACGACGAAGCCCCACCAAAACAGGACAGCTAAAGGTTCCCATAAGAGACGGATACATACCCACACCCACACTCCCAGTTGCCGGTTGAGAATGATCGATAATCGGGATAGAAGTTCTCGATGATGCATTAACACTCAGATTACGGAATGATATCTGATCAATCATAACGATCTTCCCATTAAATGAAAAGCATACCACTCGAAAGAGAGAAGAGGCTACAGCTTGCATACTATACATCCAATTCTGGCCCAGCAAAATATTATAGTCAAGGGGCGCATCAACAACCTCGACCTCGATCACGATGGTCTTCCCTCCCAATTGTAATGTAAGAGAAGGAAGAATCCCATGCTACTGAAATGATCTACCATCAAAATTTGTCAACATAGTAGCAGATTGAGACAACTCGGGAAAACTCAAACCCTTACAACTTGACAAAGACATCACGGAAGTAGCAACGCCTTCATGAATAACAGTGCGTTTGACAGTCATATTAAGACATTCTACATGAATCAAAAGAGACACATAGTAAGGCAAGCAAGGTTGTATTCCCATGGTTTCAAATTTGATAACGGAAGAAGAGTTATCATCATCAACCCAAAGAGTAGAAAGCAAGGCTCTCCTTTGCGGAGGACAAGTCTGAAGTACTTCAAGCGCGGATATGCACAAGGAGTTTGGCCCAAATCCTTGACAATGAAATAGTTCTAGGTGACTTAGGCATTAGGATTGTGCCCTGAACACTTTAGGACTCCCTTAGGAATACGAGGTGCAACTTCAGGTTTATCTGTAGGTTTTTCGATACGCAAAGGGCTCTCGGGTGGAGCAAGTTCCTTTACAAGGTCCAGTTGTGACGAACCATAATCCTTCGCATGAGTCACAACCTTAGTAGCGCGCACCATGTTGACGCAACCATGACCAGTATTGGCCTCTGATGGATTTTGATCTCCACCCGATGCACAATGAGGATCAATGGTCCTTGAGTTCATATTTTGATTGTTGGGTAAAGGATTAGTTAGCACGGCTAGGCCCTATGATATGAACCTCAAGGCATCTTCCATATGAGGGCACAAGTGAGTGAGGTGGTCCTCCTTACATAAATTGCAAGGAAACTTTACCTTACGTTTAGTTTGCTTGTCCCCCCCAGCATTACGAGCATTCTTGTCATTATAATTAGCATTTTCATTCTTATTCCCACCCTTACAATTATTTTTCCCTTTTTTCTTATTCCTTCCAGGCTGCTGGTTGCCCTTCTGATTCGATGATTGCATGGAAAGTACACTCATCATTTGGGTAGGTTGAGATGAAGCCGTGGCTTGTCCCGATGTGGATTGATTAATTAACAATTGGCTCACTTGTTTCACAACCGAATTCGCACGTTTGGTACTTGTACAGCCCACAATGCCATCGGCATGTGGCCCAGGCTTGATCTTGCGATTGAAACTAGATCGTGGAGCATTAGGTATAATCTCATACAAAATTCTGGATTGAGCGTAGATCAAATCCAACTCTTGTGCCCTAAAGATTGCTTGTTCCTCGTTTTGGACTCTGAATGTAGAGAAATCCTTCATGATGTAAGGTAATAATGACTTGAGGAACCACTCAAGGAGAAATTCTAGTGGTATAAAGGCTTTAATCAACTACTTTCGTCTATGCCACTCTTGAATATGATCCGAGATATGTGTGGATTTGTCTTGTCTAAATGTCGATAAGAGTTCAGTACCAACATCGTAACGTATGGGTAGCTGAAAGTGATTGAGGAAAGTCATGGCAAGGTCATCAAATAAAGTGTATGGCCCTCTTGGTAACTCTATATACCATTTTGCTGCAAGCCCAGTGAGGGTGCATTGAAATAGCCTCAAACAGATTGAATCCTCGTGTAAGGAATTGGAAGAGCACCAATGGTGAAAAGTAGTGACATGCTCATTAGGATATTCTCCAGCTTTTCCCTCGAACTTGGGAATGTCCAAAGGAAGCTTGTTAGGGACGGTCGGCTAGGATGGGTCATGAGATACTGGATCATTCATAAGTCTCAATAAGTCAGGTAAGTTCAAATTTGTGAGGGAAGGGAGCCTAGGTTGAGCCAGTCTATGCCATGCTCCCTGATAGTTCTGGTTCATGTAAGGCTGATTGCTATAAATACCATGGCCTTGGCCATAATAACCTCCTCCCATTTGACCCATATAGGGCTACATGGAAGCATTGTGATGCGGGGTACCTTGATTATGCGGCGCTACAAATCCATAATTGGAAGAGTAAGCAGGTTGTTGATACCCCTACCCATAGGGTTGATAGTTCTGTCCATACTGTGGTCCATAATACTATCCATGAGAAGCTCCATAAGGTGTCCCATGGGATGTCCCATGAGAATGTCAATAGTTAGGGGTATGGGGAACTCCTTAATATGGACCATAAGACGATCAAGAAATAGGGATATGACCTCCCGACACAATAGGAGGTACTTGAATCTAAGATACTACCATGTGAGCAGTTGTAGTACAAACATGGCTAGTAGTGATATTTCGACCCGAAGGACCATGTGAATGAGGGGGAGGAAGGGTTGTCAAAAAAGGCATTCAAAGGAGTAGGGTTCAAGGACGAAGGGACATGTGAAGGAATTTAAGTGGTGTTCCCAATGGTCACTCGTTTTGGTTCTAGTATCTGCAAATGGTTACTAACACTAGGTCTAGAACAGACATGTGAGGTTGCTTCCATTGCTGGGATGGAAGGTGCAATGTGACTAGTGCTCCCAAATATCTCTGCATGGAAAGGAATAGGAGTGCCCCCAGGCATAGTGCTAGGTTCAACTTTCGACTCAACATGATGTGTCGGATTGGGTGCAGGGATATCACACATGCCATAACGAACATGACTAGTACTTGTGGGTTCATAATGAGTCTTGTCACCTGGTAACCAATACCGGCGACCTGTGAATGACAGATCATAACCAGAATGTGAAGGTATTTTCGGTGAAGGATCATATACAAGAGTAGGAACTTCATCCCTAACCTTGTGAGGTGGAGAGGACATCTCTGGAATCTCATCCTCATGATCTCCCATCGTGTGTGAATCGAAGTGAGAAGTAGTCTGCCCGGACTGTCTGTTTATCTCTCCCAAAGGAGGAGGAGATGTAAAAGGTGAAAGTCCTGCTAAACAACAAGAACGGCGAAATGCTAGGCCCAAATCCACATTGACTCAAAAAATGAAAAGACTCGATCTAATCACGCAAACCCTAGGAAAACTAGCATGCACAGAGCATACACCTATAAAATTTAAAGCCAAATCACAAGCAAACAAGGGTAGGATATGTGAGCTCCCGAATGGAGTAGGTATGTCTCACCTAGGAGAGGCTTGAGACTCCCATACAAAACAAGCAGAGGTTCATAACCAATTATAGTGGCCCTCAACTTCAATGCATATAGCGACTATGTTGTCCGACCCCTACTTGGCCAGGACACCTGCATAATAACCTCTACGAAGTACCCCCTCGATAACCTAGGTAAGGAAACTAAGATCACCTAAATATAATCAATTCTCAGGTGGGCAGTCGCAGGTGGGATTGACTGTATGGGCAGGGTAACAAAACCCGAAACTCTTTAAAGAGACCCCAGATACGAATACAATCCTGGAAATATCACCGGTGCTACTCAGTTACAACCAGGGGTCATCCCAATCATAACCACTCACACTGCCTCGTGCTTAACTCCCTTGTAAGAGGAGGATCCTGAGAACACTAATTATATAAAGGAATTTCAAACTCTCACCTGGACAGACACATAAATGTTTCGTTTAGTGGTCTTGGATAATTTACTCACAATGAACTATTCCAAGACCCTAAAACCTAATCTTCTTGGTGCACCCTATAAAAGAAAAGAGTGTAATTCATTTTATTATGCGTTGATTTTAATTGGCTTATTACTCAAAGGGCAAATAGTCGTGCAACTAATGATGTTATGACGCAACAAGAAGTAAAATGCACTGTGTCAAATGAAGAACGGGGTATGCTACTACGTGAAATGCAAAATTTTCCTTCAAATTAATATTCAATCATTGCTATATGAAAATCTGACTAGTATTCTCCAAGCAAACCTAATGTAAGTACCATGCGAAAGCAAAATGCAAACAATGCATAATGATGCAAAAATAAAATGTTTTTGTATTTTTTGAATTAATTGAGACAAAAAGCAAAAATATGACTCTACAACCCCCAGACTCTGCAAGCACTACCATACAACACCCAATTAAAGCACCAAGGTAAAAGATACCTAATGCACTAATCCCAAAGCAAAAAATAGAAAATGAAATGACAAGAACATTTTAAAAAATTTAAACTAAAAAGCGTCTCTGGTCAGAAACAGGGGTGTATACAGATTCCAGAAGCATCCAAGAAGACTCAGCAATCATCCAAACTCACCCAGCAACACTTAATCTTCCCCAAAAAGGAAAAAATCAAGGCATACATGACTGTTTGCAGAAAATCCGCGTATATACACGGCTATTCTAGGAAAACCCACGTGTACACACACTGTGAAGGCAAAACTCGCTTATAGGAAGAAAAAGAGATAAAAAAAGAAACCAAACAAACAAGCTGAGACAAAATTTACTCATGTAAGACACTACTGGGAAAACATGCCCCCAGACCCGACTCAGAAACAGAGAAATCAGAGCAATCCAAGAACATTGAATGCTGACAAAACACCCAAAGGAAATGACTAGGAACTCCCCAGTATGGTTTCCAATTCTGTTATGGAGAAAACTTCCTATGGCTTGGGGTGTACCACAACAGACAGAGTAACCGCAGAAATCAATCCCTTCCCAATATGCAAGAGAAATAAAACATCTAACACTAAAGGATCTCGAAACGTACCTTATTCCGAATGGTTGATGTAGATCCCTGTTGAGCTTTTCCAATCCCGCTTGTGTTAACAATTTGCTCTCTCAACAATCAGCAAACAAGGCACGCATGCTATATAATGGTGTTAGACCTACTCTAGCATATATAATCAATACTGTATAAGCAATTAAAATCAACCATGGATTCAATATTCATTTAAATGCACATCATTGGACAGGAAAAGATATTTCTATTAATATAAATCAGATATTATAAGAATGACAACCTCCATCGGCACGTCTGCGAACCGGAGAAATTGAGTCCTCCACCTGGGCCTCCACCACCTCAATCCTCCATCTCTCGATAGCAAGCTCACAAGAAAAGGCAAGCTTGGGAAGAACACTAAGTGCTCCAAGGGACAAAGGGATGCAGACTCAAGTATAAGCAAGCTACGGCAACAATGGACAATAGTTTTCTTGCTCTTCAATTCCTCTCCTTTTAATGTATCCAAAGGGTTCCTTAAATAGTGCTTCAATGGGGTAATGGAAGGTCAAATCCAAGTGATCTCAAGGCATATGGAAGTCCAAGAGACAAGTGACTCAGATCCACATCAAGGAAAACTCCAAAATATTTGGCCTTTTGAACACATCCCAATGTACACGAGTTTAGGGGTCATATCCACGTGTATACGCAAGAAAGGGTTTAAAAGTCACATATGGAAAATAACATGTGTTTTTAGGGATGAGCTTGGAAACATCGAAGGTACAAAAATAGTCCATGGGGTCCAAAGAGTCTGCAGAAGGACAGGGAAGGCCATAAATGTGTGATCTACCATGTGTGGTAAAATTAGTTGTAATAGTTATAGTCTGGTGGACTAAGCACGGGGGGCATTGCTAAGGATTTCTTAACAACATCGAAAGACTCTTGGGCTCGCTCATCCCAGTAAAAAGGGGTGTCCTTCTTCAACAAACCCATGAAGCCTTTAGTCAAGTTGGAAAAATTAACCACGGACCTTCATAAGAAGTTCTCCATACCTTGTAAACACTAAAGGTGTCGAATGTTACGCGGGGGAGACAATTGAAGTGTTGCCTCAACCTTCAAGGGATCGACTCTAATGCCCTCCCTGGATATGATGAATCCTAGTAAACAACCAACTTTCACGCAAATATGAGGATTTAAACGAACTTTATAATGACAGCATCTTTCGAACACTAATCGCAAATGGTAAGGATGACGCACTCTCAAACGAGAGTGAGCAGCAAGATCATCCAAATATAATTCAATAATCTTTTTAAGATCATGAAAGATTAAGGTCATGGCCCACTGAAATGTAGCTACGGCGTTTTTAAGGCCGAAGGACATCTTTCAATATGCAAAAGTTCCCCAAGGACAAATAAATGCGGTCTTGTGTTGATGCTCGAGCTTAATTTGTATCTGATTAGATCCGGAAAATCCATCCATAAAAGAAAATACCTCACTTCCTGCACACTCATCCAAAATTTGATCAATAAATGGTGTACGGAAATTATCTTTAGGATAGGCTCGATTTAAATCACGGAAATCAGTGCTAATTCGTATCACTCTCTATTTATTATCCACCAGAATAGGATTTGAAACCTACTACATCAAGGGAATGAGATAGATAAAACCAACTTTGAGCATTTTTTCTATCTCTGCTTTAATGGGGGGTTCTTTTCTAGGATTCATGGCACGCAAACATTGTCAAACCAGTTTTGCATCCAGATAGCTCTTTATTTCGTGTTCGACAATATGAGGGTCTATACCTAGCATTTCTTTATATGACCAAGCAAAAATATCACGAAAATCCTTAAACAGCTCAGTATACTCCTTAATCTCATCGGGGGAACAATCAGCCCCAGTGTAGACTTCCTCAATCTTACCAAGATCATGAGAAATATTGATAGGAATCATTGGTGATAGGTTATCCATGTTCCCTTCATCCATCTGACTACGTGAGCTTAATGGGACCACAGGGCTACCAATTTTCTTGCTTAGAATCACCCTAAAGTCATCACACTTTAAACGATCAAGCTTAGGAAGGAAATGCAATCTATGGTGCAAATCTTCCCAAGGTTGTTCAATCCCATACATGGCCTTAAGAATAGATTCATCTGACGGAAAAACATCATTAAGGAAGTCGTGAGAGTGAGATGACTCTACTACCCATGTAGGAAACACATAAGGGTCCTCCTCCTCCGTTCGCGAAGAGTAAGGAATAGGCTCTACAACATTATCAAGATTTACTTTATATGCCACCATTGTTGCAGGAAACAACACATCTGTCTCGATAGGCATACTCGATGTACTCGGTGAAGGAATAATCCAAGGATCCTCCAAATGAGTAGTGTGAAGGGATACCAAATTCGATGAGGATGAAGCCCCACCAAGACTAGAACCAATCATAAGAATGGGCGCAGGAAAACTAAAGGTTCCCATAAGAGAAGGATACATGCCCACACCCACATTCTTAGTTGCTGGCTGATAATGATTGATAATCGAGATAGAAGCTCCCGATGATGCATTTACACTTAGATTTTGGAAAGACTTCTAATCAATATTAACGATCTTCCCATTGAATTGAAAGAAAACCACTTGGAATAGGGAAGAGGCTACAACTTGCATATTGTATATCCAGTTCCTACCCAGCAAAATATTGTAATCAAGGGGCGCATCAACCATCTCAACCTTGATCACGACAGTGTTCCCTCCCAATTGGACATCTAGAGAAGGAAGTATACCATGCGGCCGAAACGATTGTCCATTGAAAGTAGTCAACATGTTGGAAGACTGAGAAAACATGGGATAACCTAAACCCTTCCAACAAGACAAAGACATCACGGAAGCGACAACACCTTCATCAATAACGGTATGCATCATGGTGTTGTTGAGACACTCTACATGAATAAAAAGAGACATGTAGTGAGGAAAGCGAGGCTATATTCCATGAGTTTCAAATTTGATTATGGAAGAAGAGCTATCATCACTAACCCCAAGAGCAGACAACAAGGCCTCTCTCTACAGAGGACAAGTCTGAAGCACTTCTAATGCAAACATCGAACAAGGAGTCTGGCCCAAATACTCAAAAACTGAATAGTTTTGGGCAATCGAGTATTAGGATTTTGCCCCGAGCACTTCAAGACTCCCTTAGGAATGCGAGATGGAGATTCAAGTTTATCCATAGGATTTTCAATTCGCAAAGGGCTCTAGGGTGGAGCAGGTTCTTTCCCAAGGTCTGGTTGTGACGAACCATAATCTTTCGCACGCATCACAACTTTAGTAGATCTCACCATGTTGATGCAACCGTGACCACTAGCAGCCTCTGGCGGGTTTTGAGTTCCACTAGACGCACAACCAATATCAATGGTCCTGGAGTTCATATTTTGATTATTAGGTAAAGGATTAGTAAACACAACTAGCCCATGTGCTATGAACTTCGAGGCGTCCTCCATACGAGGGCACAAGTGAGTGAGGTGATTGTCCTTACACAACTTACAAGAAAACTTCACCTTATTCTTAGGTTGCTTGTCCCCCCCAGCATTGTTCGTGTTCTTGTCATTATTATCACCATTTTCATTTTTATTCCCACCCTTACGACTATTTTTTCCTTTCTTTTTATTCCTTCCAAGCTGCTGGCTTCCTTTCAGGTTCGACGTTTGCACTAAAAGCACACTCGTTGATTGGGTAGGTTGAGATGAATCTGTGACTTGTCCTGACGTAGGCTATTTAAGTGATAATTGGCTCACTTGTTTCATAACCGATTCTGTAGGCTTGGTACTTGTGGAACCAACAATACCATTGGCATGTGGCCCAGGTTTAATCTTGGGGTCGAAATTGGATCTTGGAGCATTCGGGATAATCTCATACAAGAGTCTGGATTGAGCATAGATCAAATCCAACTCGTGTTCCCTAAAAATAGCTTGGTCCTCGTTTTGAACTCCGGACGTAGAAATGTCTTTCACGATGTAAGGTAACAATGACTTGAGGAACCACTCTAGAAGAAACTCTGGTGGTATAAAGGCTTTAATTAATCATTTCTATCTATGCCACTCTTGAATATGATCTAAAATATGTGTGGCTTTATCTTTCCAAAAGGTCGACAAGAGTTTGGTACCGACGTCGTAACGTACGGGTAGCTATAAATGATTAAAAAAAGTCATGGAAATGTCATCAAACGTAGTATAAGTCCCTCGGTAACTCTATATATCATTTCACCACAGGACCCATGAGGGTGCATTGAAATAGCCTCAAATGGATGGAGTCATCGTGCAAGGAATTAGAAGAGCACCAAAGGTGGAAGGTTGTGACATGCTCACCAAGATCTTCACCAGCCTTACCTTTGAAATTGGGAATGTCCGAAGGAATCTTGGTAGGGACTGCCGGCCATGCCGGATTATGAGATATAAGATCATTCGTCAATCTCAACAAATCAAGTAAGTTCAATGTCGCAAGGAAAGGGAGCCTAGGTTGATCCAATCGATGCCACACTCCCTGATAGGACTGATTTGGATAAGGCTGATTGCTATACACAGCATGGCCTTGGCCAGTGGGATAATAACCTCCTCACATATGACCCATGAAGGGTTGCATGGAAGCATTGTAATGCGGAGTACCTTGATTATGAGGCGCTACAAATCCATAGTTAGAAGAGTAAGCGGGTTGTTAATACCCGTACCCATATGGTTGATATTTTTGTTCGTAATACTATCCATAAGAAGATACATGGGAAGCTCCATAGGCTTAACCATGAGATGGTCCACGAGATGTTCCATAGTTAGGTATATGGGAATCTTCGTGAGTTGGACCATGAGATGGTTCATGAGATACTCCAAGAGACAATCCAGAAGTAGGAATATGACCTACTGACACAGAAGGAGGCACTTGGCCTTGCGATACTATAGTGTTAGCAGACGCAAGACGGACATGGATTACAGTCAAACTTAGGCCCGAAGTCCCACTAGCGTTAGGAAGAGGATGCGTCAAAAAGACATTTGAAGGAACATGTTGAGAAGATGATGGAATATGTGAAGGAATGTAGCTTGTAACCACAATATTCACATTTCTTGGTAGAGGTCCTCAAAGAGGAACACTGGTGCTAGTTCTATGGTGTGTGTGTGAAGGAATTTCCACCGCTGGAGTGGATGGTGCAATGTGACTACTATCATCAAACCTCTCCGCATGGAAAGGAATGAAAGTGCTCCCAGGTGCAGTACTAGGGTTACCAACCAATTCGAAATGAGGTACCGAACCGGGATTAGGAATATCAAGCATGCCATATCTAATGTGGCCAGTACTGGTAGGTGCATGGTGAGTCTCTTCACCCGGATAGTATAACCAATACTGAGGGTTGGAGCTAATGTAATCAAGAAACTGTGATAAATCATATTGTGACGGTCCAGTCCCATAAGGGCCAAACTCAGGTGGTGTTCCATATGTTCTTGAAGGTTTCACTTCCACCATTGGAGGTGGGGAAGGGGGAAGATCTGGGACCTCAGACCCATGATGACTCATGGTGAGATCTCTGTGTGAATCAAAGTGATGACTAGTCCTCCCGAACTATCTGGTTCTCTCTCCCAAGGGAGGAGGAGACATAGAAGATGGAAGGCCTACTAAACGATGAGAGTGATGGGGAGCCACACCCAAATCCATAATGCCTCAACAAAAACAAAAGACTCAATCTATCTATGCAACCCTAAATAGACTAGCGTGCACAGAGCATACACCTAAGAAAATCTAAAGCCAAACAACAAGCAAACCATGGGTAGGATAAGTGATCTCCTGAATGAAGTAGGTATGTCTCGCATAGGAGAGGCTTGAGACTCCCATACACAATAAGTGGAGGTTCATAACCAATTACAGTGGCCCTCAGCTTTAATGCATATAGTGACTATGCCTTCCGACCCTTACCTGGATATGACACTTGTAGAATAACCTCTGCAAATACCCCCTTGATAGCCTAGGTAAGGCAACTAAGGTCACCTCAATATAACCAATGCTCAGGTGGACATTCACAAGCGAGATCAACCATATGGGAAAGGTAGCAAAGCTCGAATCCTGAAAGCACAACCAGTACCCCAATGGTGCACTAGTCAATACCTCAAAGGCCCTCAGATACGAATACAATCCTGGAAATATCTCCGGTTCTCACAAAAAGTAACCACGGGTCATCCCAGTCACAATCGCGTGCATTGCCTTATGCTTAACTCCCGTGTAAGAGGAGCGTCCCGAGAAACACTAATTATACCAAGGATTTCACACTCTCACCTAGACAGACACCTAAATTTTTTGTTTAGTGGTATTAGAGAATTAACTTACAATGAACTATTCCAAGACCCTAAAACCTAATCTTGTTGATGCACCCTAGAAAAGAAAAGAGTGTAATTGATTTTATTAAGCGCTGATTTTAATTGGTTGTAATTACTCAAAGGGTAATGGTCATGCAACTTATCGTGTTATGACACGACATGAAGTAAAATGCACACCTAACAAGCAATGCAAATGCACAGTGTAGAATGAAAATCATGGTATGCTACTACGTGAAGTGCAAAATTTTTCCTTCAAATGTAAGTGCAATAATTGCTATATGAAAATATGATTATAATTCACCAAATAAACCTAATGAAAGTACCATGCTAATGCAAAATGAAAGCAATACATAACTATGCAAAAAGAAAAATATTTTTGAATTAAATGAGATATAAAAGCAAAAAAGATGACTCTACAACCCTCAAACTCTGCAATCACTCACAAACAGAAGACAAGCAAAGAACCAAGGTAAAAGAGACCTAATGCACTAATCTTAAAAAAAAAAAGTAGAAAATGAATGACAAGAACATTTCCAAAAATCAAACTAAAAACAGTCTCTGGTCAGATACAGAGGGTGTATACATACTCCATAAGCATCCAAGAAGACTCAACAATCATCCAAACTCACCCAGCAACACTTAATCCTCCCAACAAGGCTCAAAATCAAGGCATATGCGACTGTTCTCAGTAAACCAGCGTACATACACGACTATTCAAGGAAAACCCGTGTGTATACGCGACTGTGAAAGCTAAACCCGCATACAGGAAGAAAAAGAAAAAAATAAGGCAAATAGACAGGCTGAGATGAAATTTACTCCTTCAGGACCCTACTGGGAAAACATGCACCCAAACCTGACACAGAAACAAAGAAATCAGAGCAATTCAAGTGCATTGAATGCCAAAATCCCCCAAAGAGAAACAACTAGGAACCTCCCTAGTATGGTCGCCAATTTTGTTATGGAAAGAAACTATTGGGGTGTACCACAATAGACAATTAGACACAAGAAATCAATCCCTTCCCAATATGCAAGAGAAACCAAACATATAACACTAAGGGACCTCAAATCATAGGCTTATTCCGGACTGTTGAAGTAGATCCTCGTTAAGATTTTTCCAATCTCGCTTGCGTTAGCAACTTGCTCTCAACAACAACAAACAAGACAAGCATGCTATATAATATGGTGTTAGATCTACTCTAGCATATATAATCAATAATGTATAAGCAATTAAACATATCCATGGATTCAATATTCATTCAAATGCACATTATTGGACAGGAAAAGATATTTCTATTAATCAAATCAGAGATTACACAAGTGACAACCTCTGTCGGCACATCTGCGAACCAAAGAAACCAAGTCCTCCACCACCTCAATCCTCCATCTCTCAATAGCAAGCTCACAAGAAAAGGCAAGCTTGGGAAGAACACAAAGTGCTCCAAAGGGACAAAGGGATGCAGACTCAAGTATATGCAAGCTATGGCAAAAATGGACTATAGTTTTGTTGCTCTTCAATTCCTCCTCTTCAATGTATCCAAGGGGTTCCTTATATAGCATTCCAAAGGGGTAATGGAGGGTCAAATCTGAGCGATATCGAGGCATACAGAAAGCCAAGTGTCAAGTGGTTCGGACACACATGAAGGAAAACTCCAAAAATATTTGGATTTATGCACATATCCCGATATACACGGGTTTAAGGTCAAAAGTCACGTGTACACGCGAGTATGGATTTAAAAGTCGCATACAATAATAAACAAGTGTTTTTTAGGGTTGAACTTGGAAACATCAAAGTATAATATCAGTCTGTGGGGTCTAAAGAGTCTACAAAGGAACATGGAAGGCCATAAACATGTGATCAACCATGTGTGGTAAAATCAGCTATAACATTTATGTATAACAAAACTCATTTGATATGTAGTTTGACATTGCAATGATTTGTGTTCAAGGTAAATCTTTTGAATAGGACTATTAATTGTTAGCTATGTATCAGGTCAATTACTTATGCTCAGGGTTGTAATTATGACGAGAGTTTTGAATTTAATTTGTCAACTACTTGGATATCATTTTTCTACAATGGATACACTGCAACTTGTGTTTTATTTGGAGGTTATAAGCTTTCACTTGGATAGAGTATTTCTTAGAAGGGGTCTTGACATAGTTATCCATAATTGAACTTCCACTTTGAAATTGCGCAATGGACACGTAAGAAACTGGAAATGACTCTTCTGACAAAAAAATATATAGACCACACATATTTTCTTGCAATGGGATATTACAAATTGCATACCAATATCAAATTTGTCTTCAAACTTAGAATTACCACCTATTCCCTTTTTCTTTATCTACTACCTGTCTTATTTCTATTTTGCTTGTTTTAAAACTTCAAATTTGGTATGTAGGTATAATTTTTTTCAAGTAGATTTCAGTATGTGTGGATATTTGATCTTCCGTTTTTTTTTTAATCCCAAAGTTATTGTCATCTTACACATTATGATAGAAATATCTACAAGCATGTCAACCTCTCTTTCTTAAAGTCCTTTCTGCTTTAATTTTACTAATGTTAAATCATTTTCCCCATGGTTTAGCATACAATAGAAGACTCCTTAATACATATCTCAGAAATGGAGAATGAAGAAAGTCTATGAGAACATGTGGACGAAAAGTTGTTAATGGAGGCTAGGAAAATTCCATCATCACTTATACTATACTAATGGAGTAGGTATCACATCTCAAGTCTAATGACTAAAGACTTCCAATTCTTCACCCTAAAACAAAACATAAAATTGGAATACAAGCTGAAACATCTCCAACATTAGTATCAACTATTGGTAGAGAAGTAGCACTCCCCTCTCTTAAATAGGATCATAATCTAGTTGTTCTTTCCAAGGGACGAGGAATACAAATTGAAAACATCTCCTAGACGAGCTTCTTGGCAAGGTGGTACTAGTCTTCTTAATGGTAGAGACATATGTCGAGAATCTTGTGCTTGCTTGGACGTACCATCATAAATGATCGATATTTTTTTATAAGTTGAGTTTTCAGCTAAAGCTACCCCAAAGTTCTTGTACAACAAGTGAGAGATTGTAATGGACTAGGAGAATCCACAGTTTCTGCTACCACAATGGTATATTCCATTGTGCTACAATTTTGTAATGTATTAACTACCTTAGCCACGGAAAAATATTTTTGACCAATTGCTACATGCAACATAGACGTAGATTGCATTTTGATGATTGATTAAGATTAGTATATGTACCTGTTGTTGTCTTGTTGATCTGTCTATCTCCAATAATCAATTTATTTATTTATGCCCTCCTCCACATTTAAGTGAAGTTATGGGAATTCATCTCATTTTTATTGCATTTTTTAATGATTTACTTATCTTTGGCCTTATACATAACCATGCAAAGCAACATTGTTTTTGTTGAATATTGATTGCTTTAGGACAACCCACAGGTAAATCAGGAGGCAGTTTCAGCTGCAAGTCCTATGAATTAGACCTCCAAACATGCTGGGAAAGTACTTGGACAAAACCTGGATCTAAAGGAAATTGTATATAACTCAGATTCAGTGTCTTCTGTTGATACAAAAACTAATCGTGAGACATTCATGGACACAAATATTCCATTCATGGACCATGGCATGTACAACTGAAGTCCTGGGAGCATTGTTATCAACATTAAAGACAGTCTGTTATGCATTCCTGAAGTCTTTATATTGCAATTTCCATATCAAAAAGTTAGCCTCCATTTCCAAAATTGATTCTTATTGAGAAGACATTCCTCAATGCATTTCTGAAATTAATGAGTTGGTTTAGATTGTAGTGAGCATCATATATGACACCTGTTTTATGACCTAGAGACTTATAATCTACCTCCTGATCTCATCATGATCAATCATATACAATGATAAATATAGAAGCTAGATATCAATTAGATCTTCCCCTTTTACAGGAACATGTAAGGGATCGTCTGCCACTATACAACACTACAATATCAGTTTGATGTCCACTGGTAGGTTCCCAAGTATGAATATATGTATAGGCTGGTGATGAGGATTCCTTATAAGCCTCCTTAGTCCCAATGCCCTCCAAGACAAACTCACCCCCCTAATAGAGGTGGTTCATGCAAATATTACCTTGCCCCATGGGCATGCTCAACTTGATTCTCCTCTACCTCTATCCACAAAGGTGCCTACTTAGTCCTCCATAACAGACCTCTAAAACTCCACCCTCCACTCAGTCAAGGTGTCAATGTTTTCTAAGGAAATGGTAGCCATGTCAAGGGGGTTCCCAAAGCCTCAATCTACTTCACCCACAATCAGATATTGTAGTGGACATAAACCAGAACAACCAATCGTTGATACTCTAGCCTATATGGGGATCATAGGGTCATAGACTTATAACAAAAGTTGTAGGGTTGTAAATTATAAAAATCGTAATTGCTAACCTGATGTGCCTATTTATGTGTATTTTTTTCAAACACTTCAATTGCATTCCCACCCTAAAGCACTATAGGTTTGGTTATGCATCTAAATTGAAATTTTCCATGCCTACAATGTTACACTCAATGCCTACGATGTGGTGCAGAATGTCACGAGATGACAAAAGCTATGGAAAAGGGAAATCTAGTTTATAAAATTTAGGTGTTTTTCAGCTTGAGTTTTATTCAAAGATGGAAATATTTTATTATTGTATTACAGGCTACCAAATCATTCTTACCTTGGTCAGAAGACCTCAAGGTGGTAGGAAGGTGGATTAACCCAATTGCTTCCAAGATTTTAGTTGATTGGTGAATTGAATATATTTGTGAACTAGATTTTGAGGGAGTAGTAGTTTCTATTAAACACAAGGAAATAATGTCACATGAGTTAATAGGTGAGGGCCTGAAGATTTACACGTTTTGTTGGTTACATGGAACTTCAAAGGATTATGACCATATAAGTGCTTTAAAAAATGAAAATGGTTTAACTTTAGATGATGTGGAGACAATAGAAAAACATAGACAACTTAGAATTAAAAATGATGCAATCTTGGTGTTAATATTGTCCCTTTCCCTAATTATTAAAGGGTTCTAGCTCAATGGTACAGCACATGCTTTACAAGCAGGAGGTTGAAGATTTGATTCCTTTGTGCCCTAATGATATTGCAATATTGATGTTTTAAATAAAATATATTTTATTATGATTTATTATGGCTACGAGAGGGGTTATAAACTGACTTCATATGTCACTACGAGGGGGGTTTGAAATTACCCTTGTATGTAACAACGAGGGGGGTTCAAAACCCCCCTTGTAAGTTTATATGAGGGGGGTTCATAACCACCCCCAAAGGTTTGTAAAGAGTTTGAGGGGGGGTTTCGAACTGCCTCCGTATGTACCTACGAGGGGGGTTTATAACCTCCCCCAAAGTTGTGTAAAGAATTTTAGGGAAGGTTACGAACCACCTCTGTAGGAACCTACAAGGGGGGTTTATAACCGCCCCTAAAGGTTTGTAAAGAGTTTTAAGGGGGGTTTTGAACCGCCTTCATAGGTACCTACGAGGGGGGTTTAAAACCGCCCCCAAAGTTTGTAATAAAGAGTTTTAAGGGGGTTTTTGAATCACCCCCATAGGTACCTACGAAGGGGGTTTATAACTGCCCTTAAAAATCACTTTTTTGGGGAGGGCGAAGGGGGGGGTTGAACTGCCCCCAAAATTCCAAAAGTGACTTTTGGGGGGGTTTAGGACTGCCCCTAAAAGTCCAATACTAAATTTTGGGGGGGGGGTTAAGAACTGCCCTTAAAAGTCACGTTTTGGGGGAGTTAGAACCGGCCCCAAAAGTCACTTTTGGAGGGGGTTTAGAACCTCCCCCAAAAGTCATTTTTTGGGGCGGTTTAGAACTGCCCCCAAAAGTGACTTTTAGGGGTGGTTTTGGGGGGGTTCAAAACCACCCCTAAAAGTCAACTTTTAGTGTCGGTGCTATTAGGGGCGGTTTTGTAAAGACCACCTTGAAAGCCAAAACCACCCCCAAAAGTGACTTTTGGAGGTGGAATAAAACCGTCCCTAAAAGCAACCGACCCTTTCATGTCTTGAACCTCAAGATCCATGATCATCTCCCATTTGTATCACTTGGCCATTTTGTACTGATTCCTGCAAAATATTCTCATGGGTGAAAGTTATTACTCTTTGAAGTTTAAAAATAAAAAATTTGTCGACAAAGCAAAATATTAGAAGCTCAAGTATGGTCAAACATAACCATTTCTGAAAAATAAACCATTGGATACTTTTGTTTTGAATTGTTGAAAAGAACTTTGATTTGTGCAGACATTTCCTATCAACAATTATCTTGCATGGTTAACAATTCCATCCTTACATGGGATCCTACAAAGATGAAGTTGGGAAGGCCTGGGAGATGCTCTCATTGTGAGGAAGCAGGGAATACAATGATCGACTTAATGAATCATTGCTCCATATTTTGATACAACTTTGGCTTATCATTTTGGGAACGATAATGTGAAACTACCCATAATCAATTGAAATTGTAAACAAATAAAGTTGTTGAGGCAAACCTACAAAGTCACAATAATTATACGAGTGCCTAAAAAAACATGAAGTTATGTTTGAGCCTAATCCTAGACATCATTAAATTAAAGGCAAAGAAAAAACACATGTTTATGTGAAGACTTGAAGCAATTTCATTGATTTTATAGTAATCAGAAAACGTGCACCCACTAACACGTAGCGCATGCCTAAATTGCTATAAAATATTCAAAACCAATGGAGATCCCAACAACTTTCAGATGAGTCATAGCCAATCTCTTAATTCAGTTGTAAGAATTATGATAAAATATCTTGATGCCTGGGTAACCGATTCCCCCACTTGTTGTTTTCATCTGCCATTAGCATTACCAAAATCAAACTTACTTTTTCCCCGAAAACAACATAACAACTTTTAATCACAATATATTACAATACTAAACAACAAATCATAATATTTATAATAATGGACTGAATTTATATACACATGCTACTTGAATTAGAATGAAATGGAAGAATTGTACAAGAATTCCCATCAACTGGGAAGACATATAAGTTCCAATGGGTATGATTTTATTTGAGTATGTATGAAGAAGCTTGAGGCACCGACTTGGAATGCAACGATAATTGGATTTGTTTTCATCAGTTTTATAAAAAAACCCACCCAAATCCATCTTCACCAGATGAAGAAGTTTGCACTGCACTTAAGTTTTTATATGGCTTTCAATTTTGATAGATTCTAAGACCGATGAAATCTATTAAGATGTCAAGTTTTGAATTGATGAAAGTTCAAGATTCCATACATACTCTATTTTGGATATCTTAGCATTCTCAGATCCCTTGAGTCTTTGCAAAGTAAAAATGTTAACGAAGATAAATGAGACGTTGGTGTCCTGAAGGACATATAAAATAATATAATTAAAATATAAGTATTTAAACAAGGGACTTAATTCACTAGTGACTGAGTATTCATCCCTCCACCATGGTTTCATCTGCACCGTGGTATGCGAAAATGGCACAGAGTAACTCTTGGGCGACTTTTGGGCACTGATGAGATCAGTTAAGTTGAGATTATGCCAGTTTCTAACTTACACTAATACGAATTATAGTTGTAGAGAAGAATATGCAACACACTATTTGAAATTGGAAAATTACAAACAACGTATTCTCCCAAAAGGCGGGCGTCATATCAAATCATGGCATAGTAGGACAAGCTCCTGGAATATGAGAGTGGGATGTTTGGAATTAGAAAATGGAACTATTAACTGCGAATGGCAATACCAAGTATGCGTTTCATGGTAAATGGCACTATTCAATCTACCATTAACATTCTTATTGTGAATGGAGTTTCGTCGGACATATATTACTTTAGAAGTTGTTACCCAAGTTTAATGAATGCTAATTTAGGAACAACAATTGTGTATCAGTCAACAAGAAACTTTTTGAGAGCTCATCTGCAGTCTCGGTTGCATGTATCCAACAGTATATAATTTTCCAATTTTAATTAGTGCAGCTCCTCAACCGCATAGGCAAAATTCTATGATTTGGATCAGAATAGTCTAAAAATTCTATGATATGGGTTGGAATACAGAGGTAATATCGGTTAAGTTGAGACTGTGCCAGTTGCTAACTTAGACTAATATGAATTATAGTTGTAAAGAAGAATATGCAATGCACCAAAGATATTACAGTATTTGTAAGCTTTGAGAATTATATTTACTGTCATTTTTTTAGAATGATATTTACTTCAGCGATTCGGCTGGGAGTAGTCTACATACCTTTGATTCGGGTAGGGGATCTGAATGGTCATTGGTCAATGTGACGAGATATCGTAGAGTTCATAACAGTTGTGGTTCAATGCGAGCTCTTGAAGCAGGCTTCGAATGCAAAAGGGAAAAAGCAATTCAAGAGCAAAGGATACAGAGGTTTGAATTGATTTGGATGTGGGGGATCGCAGGAGGGAAGTCACGCATTCAATGCTGGTGGGTGGCATAGTCTCTCCTACGTTTCCAGCGAATGGGAGCCCATATGGGCTATCAGAATAGTTGCATATGGTTCTAAACTCAAGATGAATTGGATTTTGTTTTGAATACACATTGTCGAATCCATATATTACTCTTTCTTTTCCAACTTCATAGGAAATCCTCTGAGCACTTCCCTTGATTTCGAGGATGATACCCAGTAAACCATTTGGTTAGTTCGGGATAATCTCATCTCTCACGAAAGAGCTTCAAGTGGATCGAGTTAGTTGAGAGAAGACCAATCGTGTACATGGTATCACCTCGTTCCTCCTCATCGTCATCTTCTTCTTCTAATGTGGGCATTGACTTGGTGAAGTTAGCAGTGGAAGAGAATAGGAATGATAATCGTTTGTAGTGTAGAAGCATGCCTGAAGAAGAAGATATCGGTGATATTGTTCAAGTGTCCACAATACCTTTCAACTTGGTGAAGTTAGCAGTGGAAGAGAATAGGAATGATAATCGTTTGTAGTGTAGAAGCATGCCTGAAGAAGAAGATATCGGTGATATTGTTCAAGTGTCCACAATACCTTTCAATCAAGACAACATTTTTTTGACATCCAACCTGTTTTGGAAGGCATGCTATTGAAATACAATTCGATGTTTGATTCTCTTAAAAGAGTAGGATGGAGTTCACATGATGTCTTTGAGGATTTTGATTTTGATTTTGCAATAACATAATCTAAAAGGTTTGATAAGAACCTCCCCCATGAGCTTGTTCAGAGAATTGGTAAACTTGCCAAAAATGTTGGCCAGGTTTAGTAAATTAAGAGTTTTAGGCAGGTAACCTTATTTCCATTGTTGTATTTCGCTTAACCTCATGCTAATCCACGCCATTATCTTTAATATATTTCTAAACTCCATCAAACTGACAACATCCTCTATTCTTGGTAATGTTGCATATTTCTCCATTTTTTTATAAATAGGCCTACCATATTTGAGGTTAATTAGGGAATGTGCCATGGTGTTACTGTTTTTTTTTGTAAGTAAGAGTGAGACATTATATTAATATCAAAATCAAATTACATCCAGAGAGAAATTCACTGGACCAAATAATGAATTTTTCCACCTAGACCACTGTTGCTGAAAGTTCTGATCATAAACCCAAACTTAGATACGTAGACTGAGACACCAAACAAAAACAGACCAAAATTCTTCTTAAACAACTTTCTAAAGGCCCCTATAACTATCAGACCTGAAGACGCCACAAACTCGGATAAAACACATACACCACTTGAACCATCAGAATGGGAATACCAACCTTTTCCCACAGGTAAATAAAAAACATGACCACCACAGATCATCAAAGAAGAATATACGAGAGATAGAGTATCCGCCCCTGGATCGAGATGACTACCCCAGACTTCTAAACATCCGTTGGAGGAGGCGCTTCCAGAACCTGGAAGCCCAAACGAGGAATGTGGAAGTCAACTTTGGATTCTAGCCATTGAATTTCCTCTGAAATGGATGCCTTCCATTGAGCTTGGTCCAGGTCCTTCGAGGCCTCACTTATCTTATCCCAGGCCGACCTCCCCATAAGGTTCTTCATAACCTAGAAGAGAGTGACTATTTTCTCATAGAGGCTAACCCTGCCCACGGTGTGGCCAAGTTCTAAAATCCATTCCTTAGCTTTGCGACACTTTGAATGCAGCTTCTCATGGTCCAACTCCTCCCATGATTTCTTTTCAGTCGCATTAATGCGTTGTTGAATGTCCTGCTGGAATTCTACCTCAAACATCCTTGATTCCCACAGAGAATTCTGTTGCGCTCTGGAAGTCTTCCTAGAGCCTTCCTCCTAGGTAAGGATGCATTTACCTTGGCTTTTCATGGGATTTTACTACCTTCCATGGAGAAGTCACCTATCCTATAGAAAGTCACCCGCCTCGTTTCGTAAATAACAAGAGGGAATCAGTTTGAATTTCTTCTCGTCACCTTCCACGCTCCTAAATAGAAATTTCCTTCTCACACTCATCATGATCTCCAGCCTGTGCATGATACTCCACATCTGATTCGTAGTCCTGAAAAGGATATTACCATACCAGCAATCAAAATTATTATCTCCACCTTTCATGTATGCACGTACCTTGAACCGTTGGTTGGAGGGGTTCTTAATGACAATGCGAAGGTGTGTTAAGTTACTCATGTTCATCACATGGCTAAGTTATCCAAACAGTGGTCTAACCATGTGCTATGAATACCTCCATATTTTCCTAGTGTCATGACTGGTTAGTGTCATGAGTACCTTGCATGTCCTGGTTCATGAGGTCCATACACCTGTCCCATTTTGTCTCATCAATGATCATGGCCCACTCCTTCGCATCAACATCCTGGCAAGTCTTGATTCCCATATTATCCAACTTGTCAGCGACCTTGTTGCATTGGCGCCTGACGTGGAGGAAGAAGACCGCCCATCATGTAGCTAGTAGACCCCTAAGAATTTCTAGTCTTCCTTCCAACACCCTTCCAAATGCCATGACAGCACCACCTTGGCACTCTGGGACCCATGCAACAGTTTCGTGACGAGGTTGATGATTAATTGAGAATACTCTTCAATGATTACTGGAATCCATGTGTCCTTAATAACTATATCCAAACCCTGTAAAAAACCTTCCACTTCCGTCATGTTGTTTGTTTCCCATCCCAGGAAACTTCAAACCATCCTGAAACCAAGCATTTTCCCTCTTCCATCCCGAAAAATGCATACATATCCTTCCAGAACCAAGTTTCCTTTTGAGGCCCCATCGAAGTTAAGTTTGAAACAACCGTTTGGTGGAGAAAACCATTTTTCTGAACTTACTGGAGTCCTAGTTAGGTTTCGTCTGCAAACTTATGAAGCCACTGGTCTAGACAGTCCCCAGGCTTGAAAAATGGAGTCTTCTCTCTCCGTCGTGTCCCAATCCATACTTTCCCAAGCCTCTGAGCAAACATTCTCTTTAACTTTACTCTAATACAGACCCAAACCCTAGTATCAGACTAGGCTTTCTCTTATTAGGTTCTTGAGTTCCTCTCTTTCCAAATTTCTCATATAATAAAATGGGGAAGAATTTCCCATAATCGGTCAAGGATTTGATTTTTAAAGGGTTTGCTAGACCATGCAGATAGTGTACCAGCCAAGTTTTGCTGAACCCGATCAAAACAACTAAATATCTCTGCTCCATAATCCCAGATGGAAGACACAAACTTACAAGTATCAAGGAGGTGCTTAGTGGATTCATCCGCCAACTCGCACAGGAAACACCGGTATGGGATATCCATCACTCTTTTTCTTAACTTTTCACTTGTTAAAATTATGTCTTTTAGCACCAACCAATAAAATAAGGTTATTTTAGGCCATAGTATTCCCCATTTTTGGTCTTCTGGGTTATCATCCGCCCCTAACATGATATCATAAGCTTCTTTCAAGGTGAAGGACCCCTTATGAGTGTATCCCTAATTAATTTTATCTTCTCCCTCATTCCATATTATGCACGTCTTGTCTAGGGATTCCTCCAGGCAGTCCACATTCTCACCTGGGCCTAAGCGTTCCCACCAGTCCCTAGCTTCCCACACTCACAACAGTTGGTTGACCTCTTGATTTTCCCTTACATATTGAATCTTAACGATTCCCTGAGAGATGCAATCCTCTTAAATGTGCTAAAAATATCCACCCCAAGCCAATGGAGACAATTGTTTCCATGAATCCTCCCAAATTTTGGCCGTTTGGCCATTCCTGACCTCCCATAAACTATGATCTTGGACCAGCTTCCTCCCATTCCAAGTCGTTCACCAAATGTGGGATCCCGGGATGTTTACAAAAAATCTTATGAGATCTTGTTTATCCCATGCTTTTGCATATTTAGAGTTCCATAGTTTGTCCCATGGCTCTTAAGAATAGGAGACCCATCTCCACCAAAGCTTGGCCCCGCTCACCTCATTGACCTTCTCGAGGTCTCGAAGTCTAAGACCTCCCTGGTTTTTTGGAGAGCAGATTGTCTCCCATTTTACCAAATCCCACTTTTGGAGTTCCTGGGGACCACTCCATAAAAATATTCATTGAAATTCCTAAGATCCTTCAAAATGGCTTTAGGGGCCATCATAATAGAAAAAATATAGTTTAGTATAGCTTGAAGGACAGATTTTCCCAGTATTAGGCTGCTTGCCAAATTCAGAGGCTTCAAGCTCCAATTCGATAGACACTTTCTCATACTATCCAAAAGGTCAGTCCAAGAACCCTTCTTGGAAATTGAACTTAATAGAGGGGTCCCTAGATATTTGGATGGAAGGGAGCTCTCCTTACATCCTAGAATCTGAAAAATGTTCCTTCTAGTAATTCTGGGAGTATTAAAAATGAAAACCTGGGATTTTTGCTCATTGATTTCTAGACCCAAAGCTTTACCAAAATCTTCTAGGAACTGTTTGAATTTCCTAGCTTCTTGGACAAAGGGATGTCCCATCAGCATTGTATCATCAACAAACAGATGGTGCATCTATTTTCCCACATGTGGGTGAAGTATTAGCCCTCTGATTTCATTATTGTCTCTTAAATATGTTATCGCTCGGCCTAATCCTTCATCCATGAGAATGAACAAAAATGGGGACACGGAATCACCCTGTCTCAGACCTCGTGACAATTTGATGATCCTTGAAGCACACCATTCAAGAGAATAGAGAAAAAAGCATAAGAAATGAGATTCATAACCTATTTAATCCATTCCAACCTAAAACCAAAAGCTTCTATCATTTTACAGATGAACTGCCAATTAAGTTTGTCATAGGCCTTAGCAATATATAGCTTCACCATCATACCTGGAATATTCTTGACTTTGATAGAGTGCATCATTTCATGGACTAGAATGATTCCATTTGTTATCTGCCTCCCTTCGACAAACCCTGACTGCTCAGGGGAGATTAGACTCAACAAGAGGTGTTTTAGGCAGTTCGCTATAACCTTTGTAGCAATTTTGTAGATGACATTACTGAGGCTTATCGGCCTAAATTTATCCAGGGAATCTTGCCCTTTACTATTTGGGATCAGGGTGAGAAAATTTTAATTGAGAGCCAACAGGATTCTCGCAGAAACCTTGGAGTCCTCTACTAACCTACACACATCCATCTTAACTAGTCCCCAAAAATGATGGAATAAATTCACAGTGAAACCATCTGGACCTGGGGTAGTTCATTCTTTCATCTGGAAAACCACTTCTTCCACCTCATTGAGATTTATTGGTTTCATCAAACGATCATTTTGCTCATTCAAAACCAAGGGAGGAATGAGATGAGTTATTTTCTCAATATCCTCCCTCCTATCCTGCTTTCAATCACTTAGGATGTCCGAGAAGTGATGATTTAGAGTGGCTTCAATTTCATCCCTAGTCTCCACCCATTCTCCCCTTGCATTCTTGAGCACAAGAATATTATTTTGCATTCGGTTATGGATGACCGTGTGGTGAAAAAATTTGGTGTTTCTCTCCCCTTCGTTTAGCCATTGATTTAGGGTTTTCTGATGCCATAGAATTTCTTCCAGTTTTCTCGTTCCTCTATCTTAGAGAAGAGGCTCAATTCTTCCATTTTTAATTCCATTGTGTAGCCAACATTTGTCCCAAAGGTTTGGATCTGTTGCAGGCGGCTCTCGAGATTTTTTTGTGAAAGAAAATATTACCAAATTCTTCTTTGTTCCACTTCTTATCTAAGTTTTCAAACCCTTCAATTGCTGTTGGAATTTGTACATACTTGGTTCATCTCCTTCACTCAATTCTTCCCACCACATCTTTATTTTTTCATCAAAATCTAGGTGCTCCATGCAAAATTGTTCTAACCGAAAAGGATTTTTGAATTGAGACCCCAGACCACTACACATTAGTTCAATTGGCCAATGATCGGATCCCATATTGGGTAACGTTGCGTAGTGGATTTCACTCCTGATACCTATCATGGACTCTGTAACCAAGAAATGGTCCCGTCTAGATGCTATATGCCTCTCCCCCATTCTCTTATTGTTCCAGGTGAACCATCCTTTCCCAGGGATGGTATCCACTAGAACCAAATCTTCAATGGTCTCTCTCAAGGCTTCACTTCCCTCCTCCAGCTTGCGTCTTCCTCCCTTTTTTACCTCCAGCGAGGTGATGAGGTTAAAATCTCCTCCAACCACCCAGTGGACATTTTCTATTTCTACCTTGAGTCTTCTGAGAGAATGGAGGAAGTTCCTCTTCTCCCCTGCATGACGGGGTCCCGAAACATTCATCACCATCCCTGAAATTGGAAACCCTACAACCTTGAATTCAGTCAAAAGAGAATACCGAGCTCGTTGGAATCCTCCTAAACTCACCCTGGTGGGATCCCAAAGAATTCCTAGGCCCCCTAAGTGTCCCCTTCCATCTAGTCCCATCCCTTCACTCCCCCTCCATATTTTCCTACTCAGATCCTGGATTTGGGCCACTAGGTACTTTGTCTCTTGTAGAAAGAGAATAGTTGGATTTGTCTTCTTGATATTTTTACAGAGAATCTTGATTTTTCGAGAGCTGTTTAAGCCTGTAATATTTCAGGACAAGATCTTAATTAGGAAAACTTATAGACCCAACGCAACTTTCATGGTAGGATACTGACCTGAATCTACCAAGCGCTTACCTACACCTGCAACACTTTGTTTGTTTGTTTTTCTTCCTATCTTCTTTGATGGTTCTTCAAATTTTGGCTTTGTTTCCTTATGAGATCTGGAGCCGATACCAAACTGGTTTCCTAACCATTGAAGCTTTGTGTGGGTCTTGCCATGGACCAGATCAGTTGAGATATCTCCAATATTGAGACCCTTTGAATCAGGATTCAGGGAGGCTATCTTGCCTCTCCCTTTTCCCTCCAACATATTTCATCAGACCAACCCCCTCCAGTGAACCTACACTAGTCCTTCGTCCTCTGCTCCATTGAGATCTTCTTCGTATAATTTGTCAAGTCCCAAGGAGATATATCAAAGGGATATCTTTCATTCCTTCCAGCATGCAGTGCCCTGGTTTCCTAACCATTGAAGCTTTGCGTGGGTCTTGCCATGGACCAGATCAGTTGAGATATCTCCAATATTGAGACCCTTTGAATCAAGATTCAGGGAGGCTATCTTGCCTCTCCCTTTTTCCTCCAACATATTTCATCAGACCGACCCCCTCCAGTGAACCTACACTAGTCCTTCGTCCTCTGCTCCACTGAGATCTTCATCGTATAATTTGTCAAGTCCCAAGGAGATATATCAAAGGGATATCTTTCATTCCTTCCATGGTTTTACTGTTATCTTTCATGTCCTATTTATTTGTGTCAACCTTCATCTACTTTGTATTTTGATTTCCAACATTGCGGTCTTAATAAACCATGGATGAAGTAATGAAAATTGGAGGAAATGACTCACTTACCTCAAAGAGGTATAGCCCTTTCATAATGGCCACCCTTACTTGTATGAAATGAAGGTGTGAAATGCTACCTCCATTTCTCAAGAAAGCAAGTGTAAAATGCTACCTCCATTGCATAAGAAAGCAGCTGTGAATTGCTACTCCATTAAAGAAAGTAAAGAAGACTCTGGAAAAGTTATTGTCACATGCCTCTGCATCTCCCATGCCTACATTCACTATAGTATTGGGTTCAACAACAAAGATTCAAACTATTATAGAATGTATATATCTAAAGATATGCTATTCCTTAACTATAAGATGTAGTTCAACAACTATATACTTGTTTCTATTATTTCCACCCTGTCAGGTCTAATCCATGCCTTGAGAATGGAGACTGGAAAACTATGAACTTGTGAACAGTCTTAAAAACATTGCATTTCTGATTCAATTCTCCTTGCAGTAGATGTCATTTATATATGCTGCAGTATTTCAATTGTGCTATACTTATTCTAATTTGGCCTACAAACTTTGCATGTTATCAGTTGACTTCTTATTTCTTATATGCCTAAATTTGAATGATGTGTTTCAAACTTGAGTCAAAGCGTGATATTTTCATTCAAATTGGTTAGAACTTCCAATTTATGAGAAAACTACGAAACAATAGTTAATAAGAAAAGTTAAAAATGATCGAAGGGTGGTTGATTTTTGTGGAATTGCTTAGATTTAAATCAAAATTCAATTTGCAAGAGAAAAAATGTATTTCTCTTGTTCTTCTAAATTATGAGGCAATGAAGGATGTATAGTGTGTTATTTTGCTCAATGTAAAGATGATTTTCTTGTGTCAAACTCCAAAAATAAGGTGATCTCAAGTTTCTACTATGGATTAATTTACTAGATGTCACAGAGACTAAGTAAGCTCCTAGTAAATTACAATTTCAACATCACGGGTTGAGAATGGAACTCAGGATATCCAAAGAGAATTTGAGATAGTTTTAAAGAAATATTAATTTCACTATTGAATGAGAGTCGTTGCTTGAATGTTGAGAAAATCATAATACGACGAAATTGAGAAGAAGCGCTGTTGAAATTGCCAAGGAAATGGAACACAGTTGAGAAATTTCCATCTATATGTAAAAAAAATCAAATCTGTGTTCATAAATATCGCTATAGAGAACTTACATCAGTGACTGGTGGACGCAGTTAAGATAAATTGAGCGTGATTATTGGTAATTTGTTCGTTCATGTAATGTTGAGTTTTAAGTATTTATTTGTGAGGTGTTTTCAAGTGATTTCATTACCTTTGAGGAGCGAGTTCCATTTGAATGAAAATCAAAGTGCATAAGGAGTAGCCTTCTAAAGATATTCATTACTTCTATAACGTTGTGATGAAGTGGTAGATGGTAGAATAGAAACAAAAACTGTGTTCATTGGCATCGTCACAAAAGGACTAGAAAGAGGTTTTGAATAATTGCTATTTTATTTTGTTAGTTCCTGCGAAAATTAAGTTTTGAAAACTGGAGGTGAAGGTACCGTTATCATATTCGATTCTTTGGGAATTGAGATCCATCTTGGAAATGAAGTTGAATTCATAGGAACGGATAGTATTTGTTTTAGTTTGCATATCTGGTTACTGAATGAAGAGAACATAAATGAAAATGAAGAATTAGATAATGAAATCGTGGATAAGAGCAATTATGTAGCAGAGTGTTGTTTCTGTTGGGTACTAAGTTTTTTGCAAAAATGTGAGAGGGGTTATATCACAAAATTTTCGCCACTAAATTACAGCACACATCCCTCTCACCATTATGCTACATCACACTAATGCATTTTTTTTTTTTATGGGACAAATGGACATTTTTCCCCACCCAAGCTCCACTATGCTACTAGTATAGACCCAACTAACTACGGTTTCACAAATCTCTGATAGCATTAGAGAGAATTTGGGGTAAAAAATGGGCCTCCTAAGAGATGTACTACAAAAATATAAGATATATTAAAATATTATGAGTTGGAG
>LPNX010199490.1:465442-666973 GCA_001517045.1 Pseudotsuga menziesii | reverse complement strand
AAAAAATGTGAAAAGACATTTTTATGAATTATGAGTACTTTACTTGAAAATTACAATAATATTATTTTATGAGAAAGTGAATTGTGAGTACTTTACTTGAAAATAATAATAATATTATTTTATGAGAAAGTGTGAAATAACTTTTATTATGAGTACTTCACTTTATGACTTAAAAGTACTTGTACCACTACCTTGGTTAACTATGGGTTTTCATCCACCATAAAAAATGTGACAAATAAGCATTCTTAACTCATGCAATGGCACCTCAACCATGGGGGATGATGTCATCTACTAGAATGTAATTGGTTGATTTTTATAGTACATTTTGGTCCTTTTGAGGCCCATTTTTTACCTCAAATTCTCTCTAATGGTATCAAACCTCCAAACCTTTCACCACTAACTACGACACACATCCATCTTACCACTATGATACTTATGCATGCACCTTCTTGATGCAACAATACATTAATGCATTTTTTTTTATGGGACAGATAGACACTTACCCCACCCAGACTTAGCGCAATGAAAACAATTATACATCTTGTTATCTTAGTAGAGTTTGATGCACATTTTCATAACATTTTTTCATAATGATGTTCCTTAATAACATAATGGGACAAACAAACACTTCCCCCACCGAGACTGTAGAAATGCGACTTCTCAGCTCAATGAAAACAATTTTACATCTTGTTATATTAGTGGGGTTTGGTGCACATTTTCTTCTCACATTGATGGTCTTATACAATTTAGCAATCTTGTACAATCAAATGCATGAAAATTTTTCATATTGGTGTTCCTTATTAACATAATGGTTGATTGATTCCCGGGTGAGTAAGCTCTTTGCTTGGATTTCCCCTCTTCTTTGCTATGAAGCATATATATATATCATGCTCCATTCTATCTATTTCACATGTTTTCCTAAAACATTGATTAAAATAAGTCAGATATGCCTAACAGAATTGGGACATTTGGGAATTGTTTCTATGACATAAATACCTCTCTATAAAAAACTTAGATTCCCACATTGGTTGTAACAATTTGTCTATGGAAAATTTTAATATCCAATATGACATGATCCTTAGAGAGTGGGTGGCGAGTACGCTTGTCCTTATCCCAATGGCGGCAGGAATAAGGGAGTGGTACCTCATACTAACATAATTGTTTATAGGTTGTAGTTTTAGTACTATGAGAAGAGTATGCTTGATTTTACTTCTCTTCCAATACCTTGGGATGATGATCACTGCCACCTTACCTTCCCATATCCTCCAATACCCTAGGGTGATCATTCATGTTTTCCCCTCTTTTCCAGTACCGTAAGGTGAGAATTCCTATGTTCCCCTCTATTCCAATACAATGGGGTGAGTATCAATGCTTTCCCCTCTCCTTTAATACAACAAGGTGAGCATGATTACGTTCCCCTCTTCTCTAGTTTCATAGGGGGAGGATTCCTACTTTTTCCTCTCTTATAGTACTGAAGAGGACCATGTCCTCTTCCCCCTCTCCTCCAATATCATGAGGTGACCATGCATAGTTTACCCTCTCCTCTAATACTACAGGGTGACCATTTTGCAACCCCTCACCTCCAATAGCATAGCATGACCATGCCTACTTTCCCCTCTCTCCAGTACCACGACATGAATATGACAATTTTCCCCTATCTTCTAGTACCATAAGTTGATCATGCCTAATTTTCCCTCTCCTCTAGTATTGTAGGGTGATAATGCCTACTTTATCCTGTCCTCCACCATGAGAGATTATGATTTTTTTCCCTCTCATTTAGTATTATATGGGAGTCTACCTACTTTTGATTTCCTCTAAGATCTTGAAGGAGTATGTTTTCTTTCCCCTTTCCTCTATTACTACAAGGTAATATGCATGCTTACCCTATCCTCTAGTATCATAGGTGATAATGCTTTCTCTTTCCTTTACCCCCCTACCCGACGCCTCCTCCAATACCACAAAGTGAACATGCTTTATTTCCCTCTCCTGCGATACCATGGGGTGATCATGCTTTCATTTCCCCACTCTTCTTCAACGTTGGGGTCAACATGATTGCTTTCCCCTCTCTTCCTGTATAGTAATGTGAGCATGCTTACTTTGTCTTGCTATCCTCCAATTTTGGGGTCGTCATGATTGATTTCCCCTGTCCTCCAACATCATAGGGTGAGAATTCTTGCATTATCCTCTCTTCCAATATCATTAGGTGATAAATTCATGAGTATGCATACTATTTGGCCTTCCCTTCTCCTCTTGTAATACAGGGTGAGTATGCTTGTTGTGTGGCATTTACCTCTCCTTCAATGCTAAGAGGTGAGCATGCTTGTTGTGCGGCCTTCTCCTCTCCTCCTTTGTGCCACAAAAGTATGCCATGATCCTTGTGCTAATGGGGAGTAGTAATCCTTTTACTTGGCCTTCCCCTTTCCTTCTTTGTCCTGCAAGAAAAGAAAAATAAATATTTTATTAACAATATTTCAAGGTGAGTATGTGTGTTGCTCATTCTTCCTCTCTCCTGTAGTATTGTTTGGTAAGTATGTTTGTTGTGCAACCTTCCCTTCTCCTCCTCCATATCATGAGAATATGGCATGATCCTTATGTCATTAGGGTTTTGAATATGCTTGCTACTAGGTCTTTCCCCTCCTCCTCCTTTGTGTTGCATGAAGAAAACATATATGACAAAGAGTACTCCATAATACCCTTTCACATGTTTTCCTAAAAATTTCATTAAAATATAAGTCAAATACATGTAACATTTGTGTGTATTTGAGTTGTTTCTACGATGTAAATATCCCTATCTCTTCCATGTTGTTGCAACATGTACCCACACATAACTCTTCAATCCTCTATGGAGATTTTGTAAAATAAGATTTGGATTCGATTGATATGATAAGGCCACTCATTTTCTTCAATTGCTTGATCTTGATATAGAAAAATATTCCCCCATATTTTTTTTAATCAACATCCATACTCTTTCCAAAAGTAAAATCAATAAGGGTATCCATAATTTCCTACAAAGAAGTGAAGTGATATACAAGGCTATGTAGGGCATGAAAACATTTTTTCATCCCAACAATTTAGTTTTTTGATGTGCATCCTCTTGTCACTGTGATTTCCTTCAAGATTGTAATAATCTTACACAACCAAATGCATGGAAAACTCTCATGTTGTTTACATCATGCACCCACACATAGCTCTTATATATTTAGATATTCAACATTGAAAAATAGGATTTAGATTCAATTGGCCATATTTCTTGTTTGGTTGCTTGATCATGATATAGAGAATCCTAACCCCTAGAGTTTCTATCAATACCCATACTCCTACCAAAAGATAAATTAATAAGGGCATATGTGATTTCCTTGAGAGAAGTGATGTGTTTTACAAACTTTGTGGCCTATATATCTATTGCATATATGTATACATGTACAACACTAACAAAATAAAATTAAGAAAAAATGAAAAATATTCAGTAAATAAAATTTAATGGTACAAAAATAGTGAGGCATGTATTAATTTGAGCACATAGATTTGTGGACCAACACACAACTCACAAGATAGATCATACAAATTTACTCAGAAATTGAAGAATGAAACAGTGCAAAAATGGATTGCAACTGTGAAAGATTTCATTAATAAAAAGTAATTAGATAATTAATTACAATGGAGTACAATGGCTAAATAGCCTCATGCAATTTGAATCCATGTGAGGAAAATCGAACTAATTTGACTCTACTTGACTGAATGGTTAACTGGCCTTGTCTAAATCATTATCGAAGTTCAAAATCCAAACTCAAGTGTCTAATTCAGTGTTAACTAGTATAATTGACTGAGGTAGGTGAGTAAATGTGCCTCACCTACATGCAGCCATGCAAACCTAGCGCTAACTGAGTAGAAATGAATGTAAAGGACTAGAAATGAATGTAACTGACTCCTAACTGAGCTTGAATCGTCACCAACTGAACTCAACTAATGGAGGTTGGTATCGGCACTCCCGGTGGCTCCTAATTTGTAGGGATTGATCTAGGAGGCTCCTAAAATGATGCATGCAAGTGAAATCAATGGAAATTAGCCTCAATTAGTGTTCCCCACACTTTAGTAACTGGTACATGTGCCCCAATTAGGACAAGTGGACCCAATGGTGCTAGTGACTAAAAATCGACTAAAAGGACTCCAGATTCAGACATAATTGACAAAATTGGACAAGGGAGTGTTATAATCCTAATACCCCCCTAAATGCTAACTTGGACAATTTGTGGGGCCCTGGTAACTAAGACCATAGGTCGCCCATTACAGCAAGTAAAGTAACTACTCGATACAAGGAGCTGGGGAAAAAACCACGTGGAAAAAATCCCCCCCTCTAACTAAGCAAATAGAATCAGGATTCAAGTTTGAAAAAATTGAAAATATGTTGTTGCGACTTTCATCTCTGTGATGTAGCGAAGCAGCATGCATGATGTTCTATGCACAAGTATCCTGGGGTCTAGCATCTAGAATTCTCCATCTTCTCCCAAAATGATGATAAAAGGAAGGAGGAATGTAACGTTTGCCTCTTTCTGGATGAGCAGGTGTATGATCCACTCCATTCTTCTGAAGGCAGTGTAACTGATCATACCTTTCCATGTAGCATCTCATAGGGAATTTGTTGCATCTCTCTGAAGGAGGTAATATTTCATGACATAGTGTAAGGTTCTTTGTCTTCTATGTGTCAGATGGATTTCCAGTCGTCTTCCTAGCTTCCCTCTTCGGAGTAGGGACTGGATCTGGATCTAAATCACCTTGAATCTCAATCTCATAAACCGATACAGTTGGTTTTGCAATACTAGTGGAAACTACAAAAGAAGTAGATGGAATTTTTTTACCTTCCCTTTGGAGTGGCAGCTGAGAGTGCATTGGATCTGGAAATGGCATGAAGTGTTGAGAACTCATATGCCTTGTAGGCATGATTTGCAGCACCCTTCTCTATGATGTTCCTAGTAGAGATATATGTGATCTCCACTGAGTCAGGACCAAATACCACTCACTTTGGAGAGCCAGTATAAGTCATCTGGTATAAAGATAACATATTTGCAACTAAGGAGGGCACATAAAGCACATATTTGAACTTTCCATGTTCAATCTTGATAAAACCCTTCCCTTTGGCTCGAATTTGACTATTATTACCCATCTGAATAATAGGACCATCAAAATACTATAAAGAAGAGAACGATTCTCTGGATGCAACCATATGATTGGAAGCTCTAGAATCAACGAGGAAGGCATGTGTTGTTGAAAAACTAGCCTTCAGTGCATGGCATGTCTCTTCAGGTTCTTTTATTTCTTCTCTATGGTCAGCCTTTCTTACGCTAGTAGGTACAGTAATGTTATGTTTCTTCAAAAGAATATCCATTTCATCAATTGTTCTTCTCATATAGGTGATTTCTGGATGAAAGCCCCTTCCACAGTAAGAACAAAGGGTCTTTCCTTTTCCATTCTTCTTGCTTCTCTTAGAACCTGAAGGCTCATTTGACTGCTCTTTCTCTACAGGAAACTCATCCTTTTTCTTCCCCTTACCATTCGCAACCTTAATTCCTCTTGCAACCAATGCTTGATATTTGGAAGATCAAATGATCCCCATTTGGACCAACTTGTCATGCTCATGAGTGAGAGATTCAATTAAAGCATTAAGAGTGGGCATCTTCCAATTCAGAGTAGTGAGCTTCCCTGAATGAAAGGTTGATACAAAGACTGAGTAGTCTTGACCAATTTTAGGGAGGATGGGAAGGATGAGTTGATCATCCTCCTTCAAAAATTTACAGCTTCATCTGGAACACCAAGTTCTTGAATTTGGTGAAAAAATCATTGAGAGTTTCGAAGTTTCCTGGATGAAGAGAAATCAACTCATTCTCTGGCTGATAGAATCTCAAATCAGCTTTCTTGTCAAACAAGATAGAAAGTATATCCCAAATATCCTTGTGAGTCTTCAATCCATTGATGTGGAAGAGAAGATCTTTAGAGATTGAGAGATTGAGAGGCATAGGCATCCATAGGCTTCATCAAGCCTATTACAGTACTTATCTTTGTCAACATAGTGTAATGGCTTTGCCTCTATCTCCATTGTGAGTCTAAAGAGTTTCTTGGAGCAAAGTTTCATCTCCATGTCCTCCTTCCACTGGTGGTAGTTGAAGGAAGTGAGAAGCTCCATTGGAGGGGCCATTTTGAATGCAGTGAAGAAGATTGAGCTGATGTAGCAAATGTAGAGAAGAACACTAATAACCTATAAATCACACAATCAAAAAGAAAAAATAAGGTCGATAGCTTGCAATTTTGGAATTTCCTTCACACCCATCATAGTTTATCAAGCAATCTTGATCAACAATTCCTTTACTTGGGATATTAAGTGGTAAATTCTCTGCTTCTGGTGCAGTACTAGAAGGAGCAATTTTGCTCAAAAATTTTTTTTGATCCAAGTATGAATATGTAGTAGGAAAAGTGCCTTGTCCTGCTGAGGCTCTGATACCATATTAATTTGAGCACATAGATCTATGGACCAACACACAACTCACACGATAGATCATACACATTTAATCAGAAATTGAAGAATGAAATACTGCAAAAATGGCTTGCAACTATGAAAGATTTCATTAATCAAAATTAATTAGATAATTAATTACAATGGAGTACAACGTCTAAATATCCTCATGCAATTCGAATCCATGTGAGTAAATTCGAATTGGTTTGACTCTACTTGAATGAATGATTAACTAACCTTTTCTAAATCATTATCGGAGTTCAAAATCCAAACTCAAGTGTCTAATTCGGTGTTAACTAGTCTAACTGATTGAGGTAGGTGAGTAAATGAGCCTCACCTGCATGCATCCATGCAAACCTAGCGCTAATTGAGTAGAAATGAATGTAAAGGACTAGAACTGAATGTAACTGACTCCTAAATGAGCTTGACTAGTCACCAACTGAACTCAACTAATGGAGGTTGGTATCAATACTCCCAATGGCTCCTAATTTGTATGGATTGATCTAGGAGGCTCCTAAAATGATGCATGCAAGTGCAATCAATGGTAGTCCTCACACTTTAGTAACGGGTACATGTGCCCCAATTAGGCCAAGTGGAAACAATGGTGCTAGTGACTGAAAATAGACTGAAAGGACTCCATATTTAGACATACTCCAGATTTAGACATAATTAACCAAATTGGACAAGGGAGGATTATAATCCTAACAGCATGTACCTTTATTTTTTTATGTTTCTTCATACTAAGTAATCAAGGAGCTAATATGGATCTATGCTAGTAATATTATAATATTTATCTAACCTAGCATGCATTGAAACGAAGAAACGTCTTATTGTTGGAAATTATACCTTCTTTGAATTTTAATCCAAAACATAAAATCCATCCCTAAGCCTTGATGTTTCTTATATATTAACCCTAGAATTATCAACATAAAATATAAAATCACAATGGAAATACCATACTAATTCACTTCTAACAACCCTAAACTTCATGGAAATTCAAGGAGAAAATATACTAAATAATAACATAAGTTTCAGTCCCTTCTTGGGAAACTTATCGACAAATAATTAGATTTATATGTACTTTCAAAATGATGTTATGGCTCTAAGGTGATGTCTACATAAAGCACATCCACACCACATCACAAGCCTCCACTGACTCCATCAATAATTCTAAGCAATGTACTCGATTGACTCAGCTACCCCCTAAAAGGACATTGTTAAAGCCCTAATCATCCCCAAGACATTTCCAAACCTTCAAATAGGAATCCAAGCTATGAAATTCCATCAAGGGCTTGAATCTCTCCTCTATTATGCAAATTGTTCCTCATCCCATGCAGGGTGTTCTCCTAGCAAGTGGTTCCTCCATGTGGCTATTAAATTTTATGAAGGATAGGATAATCATCCTGCATGAATTCAAATGAGAAGTGAATGCCACAGAAGAGAGAAGAATTTAGCATTGAAATCATTTAATCATGACAAACTTGCACACACATGGAGACAAAATTGGAATAATATGATTATATTGATGAATCAGTAAATAATATAGAATACACTGGTCATACATATAGGAGAATTCGAATGCCTAAGATAGGATTCAAATCTACCAACTCAGACTGACTCCGAAGCTAACTCATTGTGGGAAAATCACCATTGGATCTCACTAATGCAACTTCGGATAAGTAACTTAGTATACAATTAGTTAACTGATGAGGGTAGGGAAGAAAATGCGCCCACTCTCCCTTCAATCATGCAAATTGGCTCTAGGCTAACTCATAGTAACTAGAGCATAACTAAAAATAACTTCTCACCTACCAAGGTCCAATGAAGGAGACTGCTGGTGGCACTTAGAGTTGTTAGGATTTATAATTCTCCCTTGACTAAACTATCTATTAGATTATTTTATCCTAACTTAGGAGTTTTATTTAATTATTGGGTCCAGTAGTACCATTGGGTCCACTTGGCCTAATGGAGCCACATGTACCAATTACTAGAGTGTGGGGAAAAACGATAGAGGCTAACTGCCACTAACTGCACTTACATGCATCGGTTTAGGCTCCTCCCAGGCCAATCCCTACATTTTAGGAGCCACTAGGAGTCCCTACACCAACCTCCTTCAGTTACTTGGAGTTGGAACTAATTAAGCTTAATTATTCTTTAGTTACTTTAAGTTAATTCACTTTCAGTTCAGTTAGCACCAATTACGCATGGCTGCATGTGGATAGGGCATCTTTTTTCACCTACCACTTCAATTAGAATGAGTTAACTGATTATAACTGATTGTGTGACTTAGTTAGACATCTAGAATTAACCACTTGGAATCTGATAGTGATTTAGACATCTTTAGTTAGCCATGTATTCATATACAGTCACATCCAATTAGTAGAGTCGAATTCATCCCTAATGATTCGAATGATTTCCTATGTAAAACCAGATTATGTAATGAAGATATACTATAATTCTCTGAGCAATACTTGTCTATTTCCTATGAAATTTGATTTTTTTAGTTTGTATAATTCATTCCTATTCATTGTATCATTAATTTGGACTCATTTTTTTATGATCTAAATGGCACAACAATTTTAACATGGTATCAAAGCCATCTCAGGCAAGCTTCAAGTCTGTCTACTCTCCATAGCACACCAAAAGTAGTTGGGTTTCCACAGAAGTCTTGCAAAGAGTTCCTTGCTTCCTCTTAATTATTCAGAGTGGCGGTGCAACGTGATAGACCTTGAAAAAGTGTGCATGTCGAGAGGGAAGGATTGATTCTAACAAGTTCGAATGATTTTGGTTTTGCAGTGAAATTTCTATAGGTGCTACGTAGCTTGATTGGAGATATTGTCTGATCAACATGAGAATTATGTATTCTCAATCTTCCACACCTTGGATCCTAACACCCTTCAATTATGTTGATTGGAGGGAAGATATGCAGTTGGCCTTGCGCAAACAAGGCTACTACAAGATAATACTAAAAAGGGAGACTGGGCCCCGTCATCCAACTGAGAGAAACAAGTTTCTGAACTGCTTAGATTAAGCTTTTGGTTATTTAAGTACTCATATTTCTAGAGATCTCCTCTTCCACCTTGAAGGTTTAAGGAATCCCAAAGAAGATTGGGAGAAGCTTGAAGTATTGTTTGGAAATAAATATGAGCTTCAGAGACACATTTTGGAGAACGAGTTGATAGCCTTACATCCGAGCATTTTCAATACATCCTTTCATTCTATTCAAAAATTCTCCAGTGATTCTTTATTATAGATTATGTGCAAAATTTACTAGTGATTTCTCCAGGAAAGCGAGAGGAATTTGATTTCTCTGTCTCTAATGATGTTGATGGAGTGAGGATAAGTAATTCTTTGGATATTTTGGAAATAATATCATATTATAGAAGTGATCCATTCACTCTCATTGATTTAGAGCTTCCAACAAATTCCTACATGATTGCATGCACCAATACTCGGAATTTTAAAGAAGGAGAAAATTATGCATCTACCATCTCGATGGAGCACACCCTTGGATATGATATGAACCTATTTGGATCTGATACGATCTTATTTGGATCTGATATGATATTACTTGTTTCAATCTTTCAGTTTTAAGAGCTTCCGGTGTTGTTTGTAGTTGGTCTCATCAATTTTGGTGTGAAAAATCAAGTACTAAAAGTCTCTTTCAAAATTACTGCTGGGGATTTAATGTCAGTTTTTTCTCATGAGTTTGCTGATATTATATTTTGTGAATATTTAGATATTTTTGAAATAATATCATATTTTAGGAGTGATCCATTCACTCTCATTGATCTAGAGCTTCCAGCAAATTACTATATGATTGCATGCACAAATACTCAAGGTTTTTAAGAACTAGAAAATTGTGCATTTTCCATCTTGATGGAGCACACCCTTGGATATGATATGAACCTATTTGGGTATGATATGATATTACTTGGTTCATGCTTTCAGTTTCATGAGCTTCCAGTGTTTCTTGTAGCTGGTCTCATCAATTTTGGTGTGAAAAATCAAGTACCGCAATTCTCCTTCGAAGTTGTTGCTGTTGATTTGATGTCAGTATTATTTATTGAGTTTGCTGATATTATATTTTATGGATCTCTGTATATTTTGGAAATAATATCATAATTTAGGATTGATCCATTCATCCTCATTAATCTTTTGCTTTCATAAAATTCCTACATGATTGCATGCACCAATACTCAGGGTTTTGAAGAAGGATAAAATTGTGCATCTACCATATCAGCGGAGCACACTCTTGGATCTGATATGAAATTTTTTGGATATGATATGATCTTATTTTGATCCAATATGATCTTATTTGGTTTAGGTTTTAATTTTCAATAGCCTTCAATAATGCTTGTAGTTGCTCTCATCAATTTTGGTGTGAAAAATCAAGTACCACAAGTCTTATTCAAACTTGTTGTTGGGGATTTGATGTTAGTTTCCTCTTATGAGTTTGTTGATATTAAATTTTGTGTATCATTGGTTGTTTCTGAAGCTATATCATATTATTGAGCTCAAGCATTCGCTCTCCACATTCCCAAGGCTTCTCTACCTATCTATTTGATCACATTCTCATCTCCTCACAAAACTAGTAAAGATGGAGACATTCTGCCTCCGCCTGGACACTTGATCCTAACACTTGGAGCTGATTTTACCTCACATGATTTGATGTTCAAGGCCGCAATATATCAGTTTCTTTGTTTTTCCTCACATGGTTCGAATTCTCAAGTACTTTTTCTCTCTTATCAATTGATTCCAGCTACTCTACATGGGTCCAGTTTTCATCTTGCAGTTGTCTATATTCCTGATTTAGTTGAGAAAAATCTTATTCTTCCAAAGAGGAAGATTCCTCCAGACATATCGATTTTGTTTGGATTTAGAGGTTCACATGCACAGTATTAGGATTCTCTTGCATATAAGAACCAAGATATTGCATTTGCTGCTACATAATGCTGCAAATTGTAGCAAAATTTTCACAAAGTTTTATTCAAAACTTGTTTTCCTAATTCACTGCTTATCTTGTGGGGGGGGTTCCCATCAGGTTTTCCCCTATTTCCTTAGTTTATTAAGCATAATTTTTTAACTTTTAGATTATATATGGGTGACTTATGGGCTTGTTTCCAAGGCCCACAGTTGTCCAAGTTAGGATTTAGGGGGGGTGTTAGGATTTATAATCCTCCCTTGACCAAACTGTCTATTAGATTATTTTAGCCTAACTTAGGATTTTTATTTAATTATTGCGTCCACTAGTACCATTGTGTCCACTTGGACTAATTGAGATACATGCACCTGTTATTAGAGTGTGGGGAACACTAATAGATGCTAATTGCCACTGACTGTTGAAATATTGTAACTTTGAAGAATATTCTATATGTATCTTTTGTGTTCCCCGATGGTCCTACCGGGAGAACCACTTGTATTATCTTGTACCCCGATGCTTCTAATCGGAAGAACTAATAAGATTCATGAGGTTGTCCCCTCTAATTGTAAAGGTGGGTCATTAGCACCCCAGTGTGGTTACTTGAGCCTACATGTGTAACTCGAGCCTACATGTCGGATGAGTTAATTGAAGTGAATGGATGAATATAAATAGAGGTGTAGCTCTCCTCATTTGGAGAACACATACTCTAACTTTTGTAGCGCATTAGTGGAGAAGAGAAGTAGCTGGAGAAGGAGGAGGATCAGGCTTTGATCTCCTTGCTGGTTTTATCTTTTATCTTGTTAGGGCATCTATAATGAGGAATCTTTTGTTGGGTTTTTCCCTTTAGGGTTTTCCCAGGATAAATCTTTGTGTTCCTTTTTTATGGTTGTGCTTGTTTATCTTTCAGTGATCCTGTTTATATGCTTTTGTGATGAAAATGTAATGAAATACCGATGTCTTAGCTAAGCATATGAAAAATTTAACACTGATTGCACTTGCCTACATCAGTTTAGGCGACTCCTAGCACAATCCCTGCATTTTAGGAGCCACTGGGAGTCCTGACATCAACCTCATTCAGTTACTTGGAGTTGGAACTAGTTAATCTTAGTTATTCTTTAGTTAGTTCACTTTTAGTTCTGTTAGCACCAGTTATGCATGGCTGCATGTGGACAAGGCACATTTTCTCACCTACCACTTCAGTTAGAATGAGTTATAAGCTGATTATAACGGATTGTGTGACTTAGTTAGACATCTAGAGTTAATCACTTGGACTACAATAGATATTTAGACATATTTAGTTAGCCATGCAGTCAGATACAGTCAAATCCAGCTGGTAGATTTGAATTCAACCCAAATTATTCAAATTATTTCCTATGTAACACTATTGTAACATCAGATTATGTAATGAAGATAATATTGTAATTCTTTGAGAAATACTTGTCTGTTTCCCATGAGTTTTGACTTGTTTAGTTTGTATAATTCATTCTTATTCACTGCATCAATAATTTGGACACATTTCTTGATGATCTAAATGACACAACAATTTCAACAAGAGTGGGTTCCTAAATTATAGGGATTGGTCCCCAGGGCTCCTAAACTCATGAGATGTCCCTAGGTGTGTCCCCCATGCACTAGTGGAGTGATGAATACCTCCTAAGCTAGGAGAATAAACAATTATGCTATGTGGTCAAAGGGATGATTAATAATAATCCCAACACCCCCCATTAATCCTTACTTTGGAAAACCTAGGCCCCGACAACTAAGGACAAAGGTCACCCATCCAATATAAATGCAAAGAATAATAATTGCTTAATAAAACCAAGGAAATGGAGAAAACCTCATGGGAACCCCCCCCCCCCCCCATCAAAATAAGAAGGAAGACCAGGATTAAGCTTTGATATAAAAAAACTTGTGAAATAGGTTTCTACAATACTGACTGCTCCACAGAGATGCAGCTTGCAGAGTGATTGCCCTTGTGTGCGCTAGTATTATGGGACTGTGCATGTGAACCTCTCCAAACTAAATGATTATGTCTGGAGGAATTTTCCTCTTTGGAAGAAGAGCATTATACTCAACTTTATCAAGAACATAGACAATTACAATATGGATTATGTCTGGAGGGATTTTCCTCTTTGGAAGAACATGAATCTGCTCAACTGAGGTACACTGATGAGAGAGAAAAGGTGCTTGAGAATTAGAAGAATGTGAGGTAAGCCCAAGCAACTAAGATGTTCCAGCTTTGAACATTGAACCATGTGAGCTAAAATCATCTCCAGATGTGAGGAGAAAGTGTCCATGCGAATGCATGATGTATCCAAATTTAGTATTACTGTAAGTAAGTGTGCATGTGATCATGTTGGAAGGAGGAGGAGGCTTGGGGCCATGTAGAGCGAATGCTTGAGCTCCATAATATGATATAGATTCCAAAATATCAAATGAATCATTATTTAACACATCGGCAAACTCATGAGAAGGAACCAATATAGAATCCCCAACAACACAATTTTTGAAGGAGACTTGAAGTGCTTGATTTTTCACACCAAAATTGATGAGAAAAACTACAAGCATGACTGGAGGTTCTTGAAACTTGAAATTCAAACCAATTAAGGTGATGTCAGATTTAAGAATGAGGAAAAAAGGTTCCAAGTGCGCCACTGAGCTGACAGATGCACTATGTTCTCCTTCTTCAACAAAACTCTGAGTATTGGTGCAAGCAATCAAGTAGGAATTTGCTGGAAGCACTAGATCAATGAGGGTGAATGGATCACTCCTTAAATATGAAATTTCTTCCAAAACATCCAAAGTATCACTTTTTTGCACACCAGCAACATGATTGGATAGAGAGGAATCAAATTTCTCTTCAGCTCCTTAAGCTTTCACTAAAAAACTTTGTACAAAATTTAGAATAGAAGAATCACTGGAGAATGACTGAGTAGGATGTAAGGAGATTTTTTCTTCAACAATGGATATTCTAATTTCTTCTTCTAGATCAACTATATGAGAATATGATATATCATAGATCTCATAAACTTCTGGAGCAAGAGGAGAAGGAGTCACTACAAGGAGACTTTCAACATTTCGAATTGATTGAGTTGGAGATTTTGCTTCTTCTTCATCTTGAACAACTTCTTTAGAGAGAATTGAGGCCGAGACATTTGAAGGAAGAAAAATTGAGGAGGGGTTGGATTCTCTCCAGGTATCATCTAATTCTTTATGCACACCAAAGGCTCTATTTATATTTCTCTATAGTTGGTATGGATATTCAGCAGATTCCATGAGATAACGCATATTAGGAGTCATTACCATACACATTATTGCATATGATATTTCACCATCATCTAGCCAATCATTTTCATATTCATAAGATTCTTTACAAGATCCAAAAGACACATAAAGGAGATCATGGCTCTCAAGATATGCAACCATCTTCAATTTCCACTCAGCATAATTGAATGGTGATAGAAGGGGAACTGATCTCAAATCCATATTTGAAGTTGTACAATAGAGGGTTCTACAATTTTCTTCTTCAAATTCAGCAACACCGTTGAATACGAGAAATTCTACATGTAAATCAAATCGTGTATGTAAGTTAAAATAATAACTCAAAAAGCATGATTGATGTCATGTTTCCAATTCAATCACACCTTCTTCTAGCTAGAAGAATCAAATTCTGTCGAAGACCCATTTGAGATATCGAATAGATATTTCAAATTATATAAGGAACTTGACCTATCTCATCTTTTGGAGTGAGAAATAGCAAACTGAAATAGAGGGTACATACAGACGCGAGCTATTGCAAATATTCAATATTCAACTAAACATATCTCTCAAACTAGAGAGTCAAATTGAATTCCATGAAAAAATGATGTCAGATCATAGAAAGGCCTTTCAAATAATCTATGGTAGGCCCTCTAAGATGATTTGTAGAGGTCGTTCTACCTCTTCAAATTTGGATGTGATTTTCAAATTTTGTTGTTGAAATTGTACCTACAAAACAAACTCTGATTTGAATCAATTTAGCTCAAACACTCTTCACTTTGATATGCAAAATTTATCTGAGTACATCACACCTGGATAGACTTCTATGGATAGAATCCAGAGGGAGCAATGCAATTATTCCAAGAATTATGTGGAAACTCAATGGATTGTGGTGCATAAATGGGAGTTTCTGAGGTTCGAGTAGGCATGGATACCCGCTCTGATACCATGTTAAATTCTATGAAGCATAGGATCATAAACCTGCATGAATTCAAATGAGAATAGAATGTTGCAGAAGAGAGAGAATAATTTAACATTGACTATCTAATTAATCATGACAAAATTGCACACACGTGGAGACAAAATTGGAATAATATGATTATATTCATGAATCAGTAAATAATATGAAATACACCGGTTGTACATATAGGAGAATTCAAATGCCTAAGATAGGATTCGAATCTACCAACTTAGACTAACTTCGGAGCTAAGTCGGTGTGGGAAAATCACCATTGGATCTCAGCAATGCACCTTCATATAACTAACTTACTCTATAATCAGTTAACTCTTGAGGGTAGGTGAGAATAGGTTCCCACAATCCCTTCAATTATGCAAACTGGTGCTAGGCTAGCTGATTTTTATCTAATTGATAGTAACTGCATCATAACTGAGCATACCTTCATACCTAACAAGGTCTACTGAAGGATATTGTTGGTGGTACTCATAGTGGGTTCCTAAATTATAGGGGTTAGTCATTGGGGCTCCTAATCTAATACAATCAGGTGCAGTAAGTGTCATATGTCCCGTAGGGGCGTCCCCCATGCACTAGTGGAGTGATGAAGACATCCTAATATAGGAAAATAAGCAATTAGACTATGTGGTCAAAGGGATATTTAATAATAATCCCAATAGGGGCCCCAATGAAGAGTGCACACCAAACTAGCGAGAGAATTCCAAAACCCAAGGGAAGAACACCAATCCTAAAAATCAATTAAGGCCAAGCATTTACTGAGTAAGCTATCTCAAATATGAAAATCCCATATACCATATCTCATGATGTAAATCATCTGAAACCATCCAAACGTTGAACATACACAATGTACCTCAAATCTCATGAAGCACCCCTCAAAATGTGTAACACTTTTGGAGTAACCCACATTAGAGGAAATTTGAGGTCTAAAATGGGCCTCCTAAGGAAAATATTAAAGTAATAGTTAAAATAATAAAATAATATTTATAAATTTTGGAGGAAAAAAAAAGAAACTATTACTTCTTCGTATTTTCAACATATATCCCTATGTGTTTACTCAAATTTTGAGTGGGATCACTCATTGTATTCGTCATTAAATTCCATACAAAATGAGCACCCATACTACATACTTTTGATGGACCCCGCTGCCCCAAAAACAAGAAATAGCTGAAAAATACCTTAAATACAAGAAATTTCAAACATTTCTTGTTTTTGGGGCAGCAGGGTCCGTCAAAAGTATGTAGTGTGGGTACTCGTTGGATGTATAACTTAATTCCACATCCAAAGAGTTCTCCCTCTCAACATTTGAGTAAAAACAAAGGGAGATATGTTGAAAATACGAACAAAAAAGTAGTTTTTTTAATGACAAATATGTCAAGTTAACCATTATGGTTGACTCATTTGATTGAAATTCTATTGGTTCTTGAATTCCAACTCATCAAGAAAGTATGGTTGGATCGTTTTCTTATATGACAGCTCATTTTATTATAAGGCCCATTTTAGACCCCAAATTTCCTTTAATGAAAATTTAAACTCCCTCTTTACTTGGAAAGTGTTTATATCGACACTTGTCAACTCGCTCTGCATCTCCTCCAAATTTATTATCTATTAATTAGTACTAGTTGCGGTCCCGGAATATACCACTCCCATCTACAACAATAATTTCAACCATGCCATCACAACATCTTGATCATTTAATGAATAATGACCACTTATGGATATGAACGAATGCCTCTTTGGAACAAAATCAAAATGTCAATCTCCATCATCCTCCAAGTTTGCATTACAGGACAAAATAAATGAACATCACAACATGAATTGTCTAGGAGATCACACCTCCATACAAAATCAAGACAAGTGGATCACATATGTCAAATTCACAAAAATAGAGATACATACAGATCAAGTCCTTAATCATGGAATACAAATCTCATGGTATATACAATAATATGTCCAAATTGGTCATGAACCTATCCATGTGAGAATACCTATTATGCACCTCAAATCCTATGGAAACTAAACCAATCTAAACTAAGTCAAATCCCTCATCCTAAGAGAATTCCAAATTAGAATTTACAACAAGGGAAACTCCGTCTATCTAAGAGAACCTAGAATTCCTCCTAGTTGTGTACTCCATAATACTACGATCAGTTGTACCTATGGAATCAATCTCAACAACATCCTCCATGTGTGCTTCACACCTTTCCTCCAATTATCAATTAGACGTTTCACATATGGAATAAACTAATGAAACATGACTAATATATCTCCTAAAAGGAACATGTGCTCCTATGTGCTCCAAAGCCTCTAAATATAGAATAGCAATCTCCATCTTCTTCTCAACTTTTGAATGAGAACCCTATGCACTAATAGATATCAATTCCTAATCAACATGAGAAGTAATCAAAGTTGTATTCAACTCTATGACATCTCACCCAGGGATGATTTTAAGAACCCCCCTAGATTTATATGTATAAAAAATGGGTGAATTTCTCCGATATATAGGAAAATTTGAAAGCAATTTTATCAATAATCTAATATGTATATATATAGAATTTGGCGAATCTTTCATTTTATTATATAATTTTGTAAAATATTAGCGAATCTTTCTCTAAGTTATAATATATTGTAAAATCTTGGTGAATCTTTCACTAAGTCATAAAATATTGTAAAATCTTAGCGAATATTTAACTTCATTATAAAAAATTGTAAAAACTGGTGAACCTTTCACTGATTTATAAAATATTGTAAAAATAGAGGAACAACAACATTAGTCAAATAGCACGAATCACATCATCAAAAAAAGAACATGTAGACTCACAGAGTCACAACTAGAATGTGTCAATGAAACACAACTGGACTGACTAGATTCAGGGAAAGTGGGGACTCCACTAGTTATCTCGTCCCTTAATGGTCCAGCAGAAATGTGGGGACCTCAATCTTGACAAACCAATAAACTGGTTCAATCAGACATTATGCTTGATCTTGGCCTCCAGTAGCCAATTGTGGTCATGAAGGATAATATAATTATCCATTGTAATTATGCCAATTGATTATTGCATTAGATGAATGTTAGTCTCGTGCCAATAGGTATCCTACGATCAATGCATAGGAACCTAGTGCATAGACCATTTTTCTCTTTGCTTACCTATGTAGAGGTCATTTATTTTTTGAATAACGATAATTATTTACAAAGAAAATATACAATCAACATAAAATAATAAAAAAAGTGAAGACAATTAATTCATGCAACTAAAAGATAATAAAAAAATCTTTTCTCAAACCCTAAATCAATGGAAATCGACTAAAACCAATCTTGATTCAAACTACAACAAATGCTTAAATCAAGCATCAAATGAGAACTAGAAGCATTCAAGGGACTAACACAATATTTAACCAAAATGCACACAAACTTCAAAAATCGACAAAATGCTTCAAACAAAAGCAATAAACAAACCATAAAAATTTGTCGAGATATTCGTTCTAAACACCAAAATGGTTTCATGTACTTCAATGAGCCCACTCTTGCTTAACAAAAGTATTGTCAAATTAGTTATTTATCCTTTAGTGTTAGGACACTATCTATGTGAAGAGATATCTCCTAGGCCTAGCTTTCTCAAATTCCAACGTCATTTTTTGTCACATATAAGAAAGAGACAATGTAAGAGATAAATATCAAACCATCAATCTTAAAATAAGCTGCATGAAGGTAATGTAGCTCAAATCATCATTGTTAAAACAAAAAAGTACAATGTAGAATCTATTTTTACCTAAAACACAACCTCAAATTCACATACACTGATCACCAACAAGGGTACATGGAACGCCTAGAAATAAGACTCAAGAGTCCCTCATGTGTAATAGATCATATACAATCTTAGGTGAAATCCATTTTCCAATTCACGTTCTGGCTCTGGTCCTCATTTTCGACATTCTAAACATGAACCTCTCCAGATGAACCGTCATTATGATCATCCAAAACATTATGTTCCATATCAAGTTCATTAGAGAAATTGGTGATATTGTTTTCTCCCTTTCTTTCATGATTTGATCACCAAAGAGATAATGCTCTTTCATATGGAAAATTGTCAACCTCATACTTTGTTACATATAATCTTAAGCATATATCCACATTTTTATCAATCTTGTTCCTCAACTTTGACTTCAAGAATGCAAGTGCACTAAACATAATTCTCTCATCCTCCACTAATCCGAAAATCATGGTTTGACATAAATCCACTAATTTGAAATATTCTGACATTTTTTGTCATAGGACTTCGCTACCACTGAGTTTAGTACAAGCACCCTAACCACTCCAAACATAAATCCCTCAATATCGCACTTAGGTGGTGCTCTTTTCGAACTAAGTGTTAATAAATTAGATGGTTACATAGCCATTTCCGTTGAGTGCACTTCTCCAAGAAACAACCCAAGTAGAGTATCTTACATGTTTCAAGTTGGGTATGCACATTCCCGCATGTGAAAATTCATGCACTCCAATTATTTTCATGCAACAGGTGTGCCCTCCTAGCAATGCATCTCCAATTAAATGTCGCATACTTGTCCACGTGTCAAAAGTATATGAAAAAGTGCTACAAGATAAAAACACACTTCATTGAGATTCTCTCCCATGAAACACTCTCTCACTAAGTAAATTTCCCCTCACATGCTAAGTGCTTATAAAATTGAAGGATAATGTAGAACAAGTTCTAAGAAACCAGACCAACAAGTCCATTCTCAATGCTAAATGATGTCATTCTACAAGCTACTAGTTAATAGTCGCCTTAAAAAAAATTAATTCAACCTAAGTAAAACCCTCATTAGAATTTCAAATCTTGAATTATACATTATGGTGGATCGAAGGCTAAGCGCTCCATGATTGGAAACATTGTTCAAAGGATATGTTAAAAATATATATTTATGCCATATTCTCATGATTGAGAGATTTGCAGTGATCATTGTCCTCAAGGTTAAACAAGTACCAAATACCATAGCTAGCAAATGAAATCTCGAGCCTGTATTCAAGTTTTAAACATCGAGATCCAGATCATCGCTAAAACAAATGTCAGGGTGATTGTTTTCAAAGCATTCAAGTGTCCGAGATAGAGCACATAAGTGCTAAAAGTACTTACATTTTGAATGACTCGAGATAAAGGAAAGTTTCAAATGAACCCGATTAAAAGAAAAGGATTGCACAGAGTTTGTGCTATAATTGGAAAGACCGATAACAAACATTGATAACTACACCATAATTAGCCAAAGCATCTATGAGAAGGATTTTTTATAATTTTATAAGTTTTATGCAAGCTATCGAGTTGGATTTGGATTTTATTCATTTTCATAAGTTCTTAATATGATTCTACATGTCTATCAATTAAATGGCAAACTTGGATTGAGGCAAATGCTGGTGATTTCAAAGAAGCAGTGACAAGGGTTTAAGTGTTGAAAGGAGAATCTTGAACATAAGGATATTCTTATTGCTATGTTTACACGTGTCTCTTGAAGAAGACAAATTGAATACTAGTCAGAGGGAAAACCTTCTTCTATAGGAAAGTTCAAAAGAGGTTTATCCATTTTTCAAGCGACAAAGTATCTGGCATCCAAGAATTTATAAATACATATGGAAAATTAATTATGACTTGAGTCATCAAGTCAAACTATTTTTGGTAGCCCCATATTTCTAGGCATATAATCAACAATGAGAGGATTAAATACAACATTTCAGGCAGCTTTCAAATATTATATGGATAAGTAACATAGCACATCTGGCAAGAAGGGATCAACATTCAAACCAACTCCAGATTCAAAGACCATTATTCGAGTGTTCCAACAATTCCTAGTTTTCAGTAGCAAATTAGTCTACCCAGATTTCTCACAAATGTGTCAAGACCTCGTCTACCTTGATTTCATTATTAGATATATGTTCCACAAGATTTGGAGTTTGTTAAGATAGTTTCACATATAAATTATCTTTTGTAGGGAAGAGAGAGGGGGGATATTCCTTCAAGAAGCAAAGAGAAGGTCAAATTTTTGTTTTTAGCAGTCATTAAAACATCATAGAAAATCTTACTGTAAAAAAATCAAACTGATTTGGAATCCATGCAAAAGATGACATAATTTGGCATGTTTTCCTTGCTTCCATTTACTAGTAGTAAGGGTGAAATGATTCCCTTACATTTCACTTCTACGTATTCATATATGAAGAGCAATATTGTCACAATCAAACTTGCAACTTCCAGTGTGAAGTGGCTTATCAGCAAACAAAGTGTAAAAAATGAGTGGCAGAAATAAAGTGTTGGATCCTACAATATAGAAAATATTGATATATATAGTGTTTCCACCAAAAAAGGATGAAAACCCACAAAGAGTAGATTGACATATGTTGAAAAGGGAAGTATATGTCACTATTTGAAATAAGGTGTGGATGAAGTGACCACATAAAATGTGAAGTTAGTGCATTTTTCAATGTTTCAAAATCGCCCATGGTAATGTTTAGGCACTAACACTTGTGACTAAATATGGTGCCAACTGTGCATTGGATGAATTATGCTTAATTTTGATTGAGAATATTAATTCAATTCAGGTTTGTCAGGGGAATGAGGCCTTGTCAGAGATTATAAAGGAAATATATTGCTTGTGTCTGTCAATTTCTTGGATTGAAAAATTAATAACCATGTAGATATTGAAGCCCTAACCTTGGAAGTCGAAACGACCCCCAGCTTGGATTTAAGAACTTCAAAAGGGGACTTTGATTTAGTTAATATCATATGAATGAGAAGATTCACAACACTTATTGGGACATGGTTAGCATTAGAAAAAGTGATTGGATGGAGCAGGTTGTGCTGCCATAGAGTTTTGTTCTGAATATGGAAGAAGGTCCAAGCTCCACTATCCAGGTAGAAACCTGGTTATCCAATCAAATTATCTATAGCAACATTAACCTTTCAAACTTTAAAAGTCTCTAGGCTCACCCTCCATGAATGACGAGGGAGGAGTAGGATTGGAAGGTCAAACTCTCTCTAAGGAATTAGACAGGGATGAACCTTCCCCTTCCCCTTCCCACTCCATAAATGCTCATTAATTAGGATAGGTTAATCCTTATCCATCAGTTTTAGCATCTCTTCCCCAAACTCATTGTTTTAGGTGAGAAGAATAATCTACATTCAAAACATTTCAAAAGGTGGCAGGTAGACTTTGCTACCATGAGGATTTTTTAGTCTATTTGAACTAAAACCAGTATATATCTATCTTAAACCCATATCTAGTAAGCACTAAGAGGGATCTAATTTATTGATGTATAATTTTTTGTTCATATTAATTTTTACACATCAATAAAATAAAAATATTTACACTTCAAGAAATTGGATCCCTCTTAGTGCTTAATAGATCTAGGTTTAAGATGGATCCATGTTGGTAATATGCTACATTTACACTACATACCATATAAACAAAATAAATATCATCTGTGACAAGAAATGCAATAACCATCATACAAATTTTACAAAGAGACAATCATATTGCAAAGATAGAATAATAATTGCAATAGTGGATAAGCAGCTTTGTACAGCTAAAAACTCAATAAGATAGAGCAACCTCAACTATAAAAGGATATCCAAGGAAAAAAAATCATTCTTACAAATCCAGCTCCCCACAATCTTCAATAAGCAATGAAACCATGCGCAAAGATATAGTTACAACGATGGTCATGATTATCCCAAAGACTAGGATGTTTTTTATTGAACCCTTGAATCTAAAAATATGCCATCAAATCCAATCAATGTGAAAGTCTACAATCATTGTTCTTCAACATGTGACATAAAACCTTTAAAACAATAATGGTATTACCTTGTAAATAAACACATTAATATTTTTTTCACATGGTAATATTGTGTTTTCTATCGTCGTGTATTAACTTTAATGCATACACGAGCTCCCTGTTTGAGAGAAGGATAAATTTATAGAAACGTTTTGCATCCCCCCCATTAAAATAGCAACTCAAGTTGCATTCATTTCTAGAATGTGCCATGCATTTGAATTGACTGAAGATGATAAATACTAATTGCACATAAATAAATTAATAAAGAAACAAATTAATATATCACTAGAACAAAGTGTTGTATTAGAGCTTGATTATACATATTTTCTGATTTTATTAGCCGGTTCCAAAAGAAAAATGAAGCAACTATCTATTTCAACCTCTTAACAAAATGATGAAAGTAGAGATTGAAAAATCCAAAATAGTTGAGTTGACATACAAATGACATTAATTATGTCTTAAGAATCCACACTCAACAAATCAAAATGGCAAAGCTTCAAACTAGTATTCATAAGAAAAAGAACACAAGAAATACCATTTGAAAAGTTCCATTGAATTATATGTTCTTGAAATCCATATTTCAAGAAGTATATTCCAATGTTTTTTTTTCTTCTGAAAATTTGCTCCTCTATTTGGAAAGTGATGGCTTTCATATGTTAAATTTCTTCAAGTACTTGAAATTTGTAGCTTAACGAATTCAATGATGTTCCAATTGGCTTCTAAATTTGGAAGATTATGACTGTAGATCTAGGTTGTTTGTTGTGTACCTTCTATAGGGCTAAAGGAACAAAATTTGAATTATTTCAGACAGGTTTTTTTGAATGTTGTTAGGTTTTCTTTGGCTCACATTCCAAGGAATGTATTTGCATATTTAAGAAGCGTTTTTATTGCATCCTTGGAGGGGTAAATTGATTCTGACTTAAAGTATGAGTTTGAAGGCAATTTTTGGGGGCTACAACTATGAAGTGAGGTAGTTGAGTAGACCTTCATTAAGATTCACAAACCTGTTGAGAATCCTCATTGACAAGAAATACAAATATATCCAAAACAGAGGTTGATTCTATGTGAAATAGAAAATATTGTAAATTGAGTAATATTGGACTTGAAAGGGATTGATCAGACCTTGAAAGAGACCTGATTGTGAGGCAAGATTGATAGAGCATTGAAAAATAGAGTGTTTGAGCAAGACCAAGCCTCGTTGATTAAGAATATTTGTTGATCATCCAAAATAAAATACGAGAAGGAAGAGTTTGCCATGTATGAGCATATATGGAAACAGGACCTTGTAGCTAGATCTTGGAGCAGATTGAAGTTGAGAAGTTTATTGTGATCCGAGGGAATATCAAGGACTAATTTGAAGTACATTACAGAGCTTGGGGCAAAGCATTGAGAGTAGCATTGAATTTTATTAGATAAGAGACCTATATGCTAGATTAAGTAGAGTATTTTGGCAGAGTTGTAAGTAGGTGAAGAGCATACTTAAGGACTGATCTTAATCCATACATGGTTACAGAATAATGAATAACTATGTATGTTTGATTAATTGTTAAAGAAGTAAAAAGTGTTAAAAGGTGCATGATACTGATTCATCCCCCCTCTCAGTATCATTGTGTGTCCAACAATTAGGGCTGACTTCATGCCCCTTTAACTAACAAACAGGGTTGTCTATGCCTAGATTTGTCGAAAACATACCCACATTTGTTCTTTTTGTTGTTGTACTTGACCACAATCATCTTAGAAAACTTAGATTTAGCCCAAAATAGACTGATGGTACAATACACCTCCTCCATAAATGTTGTACAGGGTTGTAACTTGCAGTTTAGAGGTCCCAAAGTGCCCAGGAGTTCCTAGGAACCTCCCAGATCTGAGAATTGGAGGTGTTTGATGTTGTTTGACGTGGAAAAGGGACCACATACAAAACCCCACAAGAGTTTGAATATCCGACCTACTAAACCCTATAAGAGTTTGAATACCACAAGCCCTAGATATCTAAGCCTTCAAAAACCCTAAAAAAGGTACCTCTAAGCCTAATAGAAACTCATGTATCAAACATAAAATGAATAATATGATAAAAAACTTATGAAGCGCTATCAACCATCTGTTGTGCACCATACATATATCAACCTGTTTATTTTGTTGAGGAGCATGGTGAAATGAATATGCTTGTTTTGAGGTTGATAGGTTTTCCAAATTCAAGAAGAAATGGTTCTTGCTACTGATCTAGTCCATAAAATCACTTATATTTCCTAAAATTTCCTTTTGATGCACAGGTTTGTCCTCAACTTTAGCCCAAAATTAGGTCATTGTTTATTAGGGGGTCAAATAGGACTAAGAATTGCTTTTAGGGCCTAATATGTGCCCAACAACATGGATTTATTTCTCAAATATCGATTGTTTACTAGTGATACTCATTGTTAGAAGTGCCCAGGTCTGAGTTGTATCCACTTTACCATATTGTCAAAATTGTATCCAGAACACACGAAAACTTGGATTTGGTTGATTTATGGTTTTTTGAAGTCTGGGACATATTTTTTATATTGTTGTTTGAGGATAACAAATACCAGAACTGACCAGAAATATCCAAGATCAATTAATCAGGTTGTTAGGAGGATTAACATATGTCAAGGTCATCAAGGAATGTGTGTAGGACTCATTTTAATTGTTGTATGAGGATTAGACAAGACAACATGCCCATGTTTGCTTTAACCATTTCAAACTCCATTTTATTTTCCAAGACTAATGGGCCTTCCTTTCCATTAGAGGAAATTTGGGGTCTAAAATGGGCCTTATAAGAAAATACGCCAACAATAAATTTTGTGAGTTGTAATTCAAGAACCAATAGAATTTCAATAAAATGAGTCAACCATAATGGTTGAATTGACATATTTGTCATAAAAGAAAACTACCTTTTTGTTTGTATTTTCGACATATCTCCCTATGTTTTTACTCAAATTTCAAGTGGGAGAGCTCGTTGGATGTAGAATTCAATTCCACATCCAATGAGTACCCACACTATATACTTTTGACAGACCCCCCTACCCCAAAAATAAGAAATACTTGAAAAAACTTGATGATGATGATGTCATCATCATGTTTTTTTAGGTTTTTTTGTTTTTGGGGTAGCGTGGTTTGTCAAAAGTATGCAGTGTGGGTACTCATTGGATGTGGAATTAAATTCCGCATCCAATGATCTCTCCCGCTTAGAATTTGAGTAAAAACACAAGGAGATATGTCGAAAATACAAACAAAAAAAGTAGTTTTTTTCATTCTTCCTCCAAAATTAATAACTATTATTTTATTATTTTAACTATTATTTTATTATTTTCACTTAGGAGGCCGATTTTAGACCTCAAATTTCCTCTAATGAACCCATCTAACTCATATAGAGTGCCATCAACTAGTAAATAGCTTATGAAATGGTATACACCATCCTCTTTATCGACCACTTTCTATTCATCAAAGACAAAAGGCTATGGTCTAGAAAAACTGTTGTGAGCAACATGAATGGATTTACTATTGTTGATAGAAATCCTTTCATATTTGAGAATTCATGGCCAATTACATCATGTACTAATATTCCTTTGCATATATAGAAATACTGTAATAATTCACATAAAAACCTCATAATTGAGACCTTGAAAAAAACCCCGCCCTAATATTTGAGCTTAATACATCCACAAAAAATGTCTATTTCTCAAAAATGGACTGTAAATGGAAGTAATTTGCTAATTATTTTAAACATATTCTGAATAGACTATAATGATCGATTAAATGTTTCTCATAACCTATCTATAAAAACAATTTTTTGTTTTGAGAACCTCTAGTTAGTACACCACATGGCTTCACTTGTCCATGATATCAGATATAGCTTTCCCAACTAGAATAATTTACAAATGATTTTTGAAATATTTGAACAAATGATAATATAGTTCTACAAGGAGTGGGATACGAGGGTTTCACCTTCTAAATGATTGTATGGCTTCCTATATTTTTTATGCATCTCGTCATACATCATACATCACCATCCATTTCCTAGTAGCTTTCATAATGAAAAAAATAAATATATTCATTTAATTGCATTAATCATCATCTATAATCTTAATGAACATTTAATATTATTCATGTTTACTATGAAAACAAATATTTCTTAAATAACACACTAGTTATAACCATATATATTTGAAAAAAGTATATTACATATCAGAACATTTGTTTCTCCATTTGTTTCAAGCATCTTCCCTTTTAGTGATTCTTCGTCACAAACACCATCCCATATGAGTGTAGAATCTATGTGAATTTTTTCCAGGAACTTAGACATAAAAGAAATATCCATTAATAATGTGCCCTTTAGGACATGCTCATTTCCTTACAAATGGGTTAAGTGTTTACATGTACATTTATATGAAGAACATCTATCTACAACTCACCACACCATGTGATTGAATGTATTCCACCAAATACCAAAATATGGACCCTAGCATCCATAAAACTAGTAGGTATCTCTTTCTAAAAAATACAAACAATTACCACTATTTCATTTTACCATCTAGGAATGCTTGTGCCATGTACTATTTGGATGTGATTTACCTAGAGTCATGATGGCCCAAATTAATTACTATTTAATAATTTCACATAAAAAATTTAGCATTGCACTACTTGATATTTCGACATATATACCGAATGAAGATAATTTTAGGTTTGGATATAAACAAAGAGAAAACAACCTTGAAAAATAGATAACCACCCAATGTCATGATGAAAATATTGTATGAGACTAGTACATACACATATAACTATTAGATAGATATGCTTAACATAGGCATCCTAAAATTAATTATAATTATATGTTCATATTATTACAAGGGATAATATATGAATTATGGACTACTTTATGTCAAATCACATAAGTAATATGTAGCTTTAACAAATGATGATCATGTGGCTTGAGACCTGCCAATTTTCATTAACAATGAATGATTTTATTAATGAAGAACTATATCATGTAGGTGTTCTAATACCACAAACCATATTCTTTAAAATATCTATGTCATCCTTATACATAATTTGTGGTGCAATATGATAATTGTTTGGGCCATCCACATTAGTTGTTTCATACTCTCATAGATATTTCTTTATCTTCGACACAATTAGATATCTTCTAAATGCATTTACATCTTTCTCTGTGCAAGAAATATGTTTCTAAAGGGTATATGGCACATTATTGAAGACATGCATTAGATCCAATATATATGCCACTTTAAGTTCTTTCCAATAGATATCTTCTAGATGCACTTGTATCTTTCTCAATTTAACAAATAAGTTTCTAAAGAGAATATGACACATTATTAAACACATGCATTGGATCCACAAGTTCTTTCCAATGTAGGAGATTGTAGAGTTTGGAAGACATCTTCATGCCTTTTGGCATGTGATAAAGAGGAATTTTTAAGTCATTATATTGTTGTCAATATTAGATAGGTCTCCATTAAACATATCCTTCTAGATTGATTCCATGTAAGATTTTTAATCTTATTTAACCAATCTACTAGCATCATGATTCAAGGAGGGAGTCTTACCTCGATCTATTCATTAAAATCTCTCTTTGATTGACAAAAATGATGGCCTAGTTGCAAACACTTCATGTGTCCTTCATAGAAACACTTATGAAAATTTTTAGAATACTTGGAAAAAATTTCCTTTCCATAGCATGGGCAAGTGGATAATACTTTTGTGTTTATTCCCGAACCATAAAAGTAAGAAACATATACATGATGCATAAATTTTTTATGTATCCCATTGAATTATAATTACTAAAATGATTTACAATGATTAAAAATGAGGTTATACATGAGCGTATTCCCATCACTAAAAAGTCGTGGATTTCCAAAAAATCACACCACATGCCATAAATGACCTTTCATTTATAGGTCATGAGAAACATATTCTTTATCAATGGTTCCAAATAAACATCCATGTATCTCACTTGATGTTTTTTGCGCACATCAAGGAACAACATCAAATGTTCTTTCCACACAACTATCTAAGGAGGGATGTAATAATTTATGAGGAGAATAGGCCAATTTGTATAAGTTGTAAACTATAAATAAAATTGATTCACTCCATCCATTGCTAAGCGAAGTCTTATACTTCATCGTTGATGTATACGGTTTTCAAGCCATGTATTCTCCTTGTACTTCATTTCGTTATAATTTGCAAGAATGTGCAACATGTCTTGTCCACTCCTATTTTTTTACATGGAAATCCATATATTCAACCAAATATTTACAATGAAACATGCATCCAATACTAGATTATGGGCATGTGGCATAATACTTTTTGTGGGACATTTGTTCCCTTTACATTAGATAGATAACACCTTGTTTTGCATTTTGTACACGAAATTATCTTTATGTCATCCTTTGTATAAGATGTAATGTTTTTGACATGTATGATATACTTTGTAATCAACTCCCAAACGACACAATAATTTTCTAACATCTTTACATGTACTAGGAAGTACATTGCTCGACGAAAAAAAATTATCTTGAAACAAATTTATCCAAACTAACAAGATTAAAGAACTTGTAACACAGACTATAATATAGCTATTGTCTGACCAAAAACAAATTACATTTTTTTGGGGTACATAACGTGAGTTTGTTACGTGTAACATCACACATCTCCACCATACTGGGTTGTAAGCACCTCACTACTCTCGATGCAATTATTGTTATTATTATTATTATTATTATTATTATTATAAGGAGGTCCACAACATGTATTAATGTGAGCTCTCCCTAGTGAGGAACACACATTTGAGATGATATATAGGCCTAAAATTTCACTAACTTTAGACTGACAAATCATGAAGTTGTAGTCACAATCTGAGAAAATCGCTTTGATAGCGAGAAAATCCCCAAATGTTGGGTAAGCACTTTATGTGGATTTATTGCACGATTCTTTATATAGTGGCACTAGATTTATTTGGAGCTCTGTATCACCAACACTCTCCAAACGTATTGGTTGATTGGTAAAATTATTGAATAACCTTTGTTTTCAAAGATAGTTTTCACTCATAGTGACCTGACCACTGTTTGCATTCTCGAATTCTAAGGAATCTAAGGAACATTTAACATCTGATAAATATTTGGATGGATACCATATAATGTGTATTTTCCTAGATTAGACTTTGAGAAAGGGATAAATCCATGTGCACTCTATAGAATCTATGGGTTTTGCAACAATGGGAGGAGGAAAAATCTAGCAATAATAGCCAACTAGATCCTAGGCAATAAGATGAAATAAACCCACTAGTAGAGCATCCAACCCTATCGAGTCATTAAAGCAAGGTAGCTTCTTCACTAAAGCAAGTCACTCACTGGGAGTTAGATTTACCATAGGTTTCACCATTGATGGAGGAACTTGATGCATTACGAACCATTGCTTCCTAAGGAGGGACGGTTTTCTAGGAGGATACTAGTGACCACCCACCTGCTATACTAATTCAAAATGGTTCCATATCTTAGCAATTTTACTTTAGTTTTTCGAGTCCCAAACTTCCAACTTATTTTTCAATCATTTCCTTTGCATTTTTGGCAATGGATGTAAGCCATTAATATTTGATTATGTGGCCTTCAAAACTCATAAAGCATGAATTAAGATTTTTAATGGTCCAAGAAACACCCTAAACATATTTTGTATGCAAAAGTTGCACCTTTGAGAAGTTGACATATCTACTAGCCTCCTCAAGACCTACATTCCTTTTGACACATCATTTCGTAGGGTTATGGTGTTGGATATTTGGGGGTTTTTCATACTAGGGGATCATAATTATGTTAAAAGTAGCTTTTGGCCTCTTGTAATGTCTTCTTGTGAATCTCCATGGCCAAAACTTCAAAGATAATCTACCACCATTCTAGCTAGTTGTATTGCTTTGTAGTTTATAGACTTTTTTCCATTTCATTCATTAATAGAATTGGGGTTTTACCATAATATTATGCTTCATGCAGTATATTTACATGTGTTTCCATGTAATATTGTTTCCCTAGATAAAATCCATATCAGAAGACAACAATTCATAGATGCAAATCATGATTCTCCTTGTGGAATAATGTTTTTCATTATGCTAGCTTGATTTGTTCCTCCAAAAAAATGCATTATGTGGTGATGTTAAATATCATTCCAAATCATGGTAATGTATTGGTGTATCCTCCTTTATTTCCTCCTTTCCTTACCTTAATGATGAGGGATTCATTCACAATCTCATTATTCTAGGTGTGATTGTCGTTCTCCTCATTTCTTCTTTTATAAAAACATCCCAAATCTACTCCAAGATAAGGATGTACTCACAACTATAAATGTTATGCACGAACGATTACTAGGATATAAGATCCATTCACTTTGATAGACACCAATTTGGGCAATCTTCATAAACTAACTACAACCATTTCTTAGGTTATGCAAATGGAACTCCAGGTCTCTCTAAATTGGTTATTAAAGATTCGAATTCGTTGCTCTATTTATACAAACATTGTACACTTCTTTAGGGAACTCACTATATTAATGCATTCATAAGCATCAATTTAGATAGGAATTCCTTTTGTTCCATCAAAATTTGCATTCATTTTTCAACATCTAAAAGTTTTGTATGCATTGATCCGTAGCTGTCCATTCCAAATCATATAAAACTTTTTCTTATAAGGTTTAATTTAATACAATTTGAGTTTTTTTATATTTTTCTTTGGCCAAATGAATCTCCTTAGCACAAGAATTTTAGCCTCTTGTAATCTCTAATACATACGAATTTTACCTTCTTGTGAGCTCTAATTAGCATTGTTTGACATAGTTGTCACTCCCTAAACTCTATTAGGTATTGAGTTGGACATAATGTTATTGTTTTCGATCATGATATAATATTTAGTTGGTGTTTATCTCATGCCCCTCTTTTAACATTGTTTTTTTGGTGATGATATTTCTAGGTGCCATGTAGGGTCTTATTTTAGTGGAGCGCATCAATCTGAGGTACTTTTATAGTATCTGATATTGATGAGATTTGTCATTCTTTCAATATTAATTTGATGGTGTTTTTACCTTGATTCACCCATCTCTTTTTAGTGATTTTCATTTTTTTTGCTAGTAAAGGGCCTTCTAAATTTTGAAAGGACACCCTTAGACCTTTGCATGTGGATTCCTTAAACACAGACCCCATTATTTAAATCAAAATAGAGCAAATCCCTTGCCACAACATGATGTCCCATGCAAGTTTGACACTTGGACCTACCACTTTAGCATAGGGCCACCTCACTTGCCACCCTATCATTCCAATTAGCAAGTTTTGTCATTAACCCATTCAATAATGACACAACAAAAACATCTTTGCATAGTCAAGACATTACCTCAACAACAATGCATCAGGGAAAATTTTAAGAACCCACATTAAATTTATATGTATAATAAATGGGTAAATTCTTGTGATACTTGGGAAAGTGTGAAGGCTATTTTATCAATAATATAATATGTACATATAATTTTTTGGCGAATATTTCACAAAATTATAGAATCTTGTAAAATCATGGCGAATCATTCACAAAAATTTAAAACCTTCTAAAGTCTTAGCGAATCTTTCACAAAATTAGAAAATCTTGTAAAATCTTGGCTAGTTTTCATTAAAATAATAAAATTTATAAAGCCTTAGAAAATTGGTTGAAATTTGACTTAATAAAATTTCCTATATGATTTTGTATTCACTTTATATTTTCCATTTACTCTTGCATTGGAACACCTTGTAAGAAAATCCAAGCTAATTTGTTGATTTTACTCATTAGAACCACTTGTATGCTACTAAGTTCAAGCCTCCTTAAAGATAAAATATAGAGATGATTTCATAAATGTTTGAAATATACAAGTAAGCACTTGACCAACCAGTGGAACTCATTTATTCTACTACACTCAGTATACAATCAATTTTCACAAATTATGTGGGACCTAACCATCCCCCTCAATCTAAAAATATAGCTACAATAAAGCTAGTTGCTTGAAGCACTACCTTCAACATTATTATTGTCAATTTTTGGTGAAATTGTATTTATATCACTTTAAACACTAAAAGAACCCATTTTATAATCCATAATATATATATTATATGGATTCTCGGAATAGTTGACCCTCTCTCTCATTGATGTGTTGCTGAAAACAACTTGAATCATGAAGAGAATGTGGATTATTGGATCGAGGCTTTTGAAATTATGATAATACATCCATTTGTTTTGAGTTTTATTTCCATGATTGTTGTTTGACATATCACTGAATATTTCACAATTGAAATATCAAATCGATCTAAAAACCAAAAGTGAAACTTGCATGAAAAAAATAATATAAAATGAGTACAATTTGTAAGCTATCCATGATGACATAAAACATATGAACCTAGTAACCTAAACTAATCCATGATTAAATTCAAAATTAGACTTGAATCCAATACATTTGAGTTTTGATTTCTTATGTGTTAAAACCTAATATTTTATTTGCATTTATCATTTCCAAAATACCTAGTAGAAAAAGTGGCACATTCATAAGAGTCAAAATTAAAAATATACAATAACAATATCTCCCTAGTGGTTCAATAGTATAAGTACCCTCCTATGGCTTACACATGAATGGTATAAGAATTTATGTGTTCTTACACATCAATACTATAAGTACCCTCCTATGGCTCACATTTGGAATATAATTCCCTACAAAACATCAACAATACAAGTGCCCTCCTCCTCCCAAGATAGGGAACATATTAAAAATTATAATTTTTCGTCAAGATGGCATTAACACATTACATGTTGTGCATTTCATTATCATAAGGTCATGCCACTTAGTGCTTTTATGCGATCCTATGTCAATTTCGAATTTCACTTTTTAGAGTTGATAAGAGTTTATAGAACTTTTTCTTATATATGACCTTAAACTATACAAGTTTTATTTGAGCTTGTAGATGACATAGGTTGTTTGATGCTTATGCAAGAAAATTATGAACTTATACATGTAGTTTAGTTGCAATTGTTTATATCTATGTGTGTTCGTACATAGTTATTAATAACAAAAAATCTTGAATTAGAAACTCAAAAATTATTGAATATATTTTTTTTATTTCATCAATTATGATAATTAAATATTGTATATAAATAATTGACAATTCAAAGATTGTGGATCGAAAACAATTAAAATGTCATTAAATATATTTTTTATTTTATAAATTGTGATATTTAAATAATATAACTTTAAGTGATGAATATGTAACTTTATGGATTTGTTAGCAACTAGCTACGACTAAATAGGTAAACTTTATGAGTAGAATTAAAAATAAACCACTTAAATGGCTAAGGAAAAAATAACCCTAATAAATTAATACTTGACCATAAAAGCTTAGTTCAACAAATTTTCATCACAATACTATACCATATCAATGTAGGTATGCAGAAAGAGAAAATTAAATCCCTAGACAAAACTAAGAAATTAAAAATTAGTGCAATGACAGAAGTAATGTGCATTTTACAACATATTATTGAAGATATTGTAATGTCCATCCTATTTGTTCTTCCTAATATATATTGTTTGAATATAATATTTTATACTAAACTTTATATATATATATATATATATATATATATATATATATATATTTCACACCACCCAACTTCCATATTATCTAAGGATCTTTTAACAACCAATACATCTCTTTTAAGCACCAAGAACACATCAATAGTATAAGTGCCCTCCTATGGCTCAGGTTTGGAATAGAATCCCCTAGAGAACATCAACGATATAATTCCCCCCCTTCCTAAGATAGGGAACATAATAAAAATTATAATTTTTCATCGAGACGGCATTAACACATTGCATGTTGTGGATTTCATTATAATAACATCATGCCACTTAGTGCTTTTATGTGATCCTATGTTATTTACAATTTTCACCTTTTACAATTGATTCCGGGTTTACTGGAACTTTTTCTTATATATGACCTTAAACTGTATAATTTTTATTTGAGTTTATAGATGAGATAGGTTGTTTGAGGCTTATGTAAGTAAGTTATGAACTTCCTCATGTAGTATAATTTGCAATTGTATATATCTATGTGAGTTCGCACATAGTTATCAATAACAAAAGATCCTGAATTAGAAACTTAAAATATTATTGAAGGTTATACTACTTGGCTATATACAATTGCCATTTAATTGCCAGGCTTAGGAAATGGCAATTAAAATTGATCTGAACATGTAGTCATCTGGTGAATCTAACCTCCACGGTTATTCAAGGTCTTCAACCCCTCTGAAAATTAGTGAACCTAAAGACAAGGATCCTTTATCAGCTATGAAGGATGCCTATGAAAAGAAAGTTGACAACTTAACTCAGTACTATGGTGAGATGCCTTTAGCCGAGCAGATCAACAACACTCAGAACTTCAAGGGAATAACTTATCAAAGAAAGGGGTCTTCTGCACAGAATATTCCTAAGGTAATAGCTCCTAATCCTCCCAAAGAAGTAGAAACTAAAGAAATAGTTGATTTAAGTTTTGACTTAGGTAATTGGCTACCAAACACAAAAGTCCTTGTTCCAGTCCTTGAGTTATGTAAAATCCCTAGCCAAAGAGAGAGACTTTTGAAAATCCTAGATCCGCTGAGTAATATTTATCCTAAAACTAAAGAAAGTCCTTCAAGTCCTGTAAATCCCCTTACCCCTAAAAAAGTCACTTTTTCTGATACCCTGGAGTGAACTTCAAATAATGTCTTTGTCGATCCACCTATAGTTCTACATACTAGGGACCCAAGAAAAGAAGATCATCCCCCTTTCTACTTATCATTGATGATGGGTGATCTTCTTCTACACAATTGTATTTTAGACTCGGGATCTAGTTCCAACATCATGACCAAAAAATTCATGCAACAGCTTGACTTAAGAACCACAAGGCCATACCAGAATGTATGTGCCATGGACTCTAGACCGGTTAAAGTTGAAGGGATGATTGAGAACCAGTTAGTTAGATTGGCTAAGTATCCAGATATCCAGATCACCATGGACATCCTTGTTATTGATGTTCCAGACAAATGGCGTATGTTGCTTTCTAGGAAATGGGGTGCCACTTTGGGAGGATCAATCCAAATGGATTGGACCTATGCCACTCTACCAACATCAGAGTTTTCACTTGTTAAGTTGTATTCTGAAAAGGAAAAAAGACACCATGTTGGAAACCCTCAAAGACCATTGAATGAGTATGCTTACCACACTGATGAAAATGGTTCCTATCAAATCAACTCCACCTTCTTGGAACCCATCCAAGAAGAGATGAAGACCAAAAAACTTAGTGAATTATGGAGAATGAATTTTGATGGTGCTTACTTTAGAACTTGCAAGGGGGCTGGTGTTGTCATTATTTCACCAGAGGGTAAGGTTTTCAATTTTGCTTTCAAATTGGAATTTGAAGCAACTAACAATGTGGCGGAATACGAGGCACTTCTACTGGGCATTGAGGTTGCCAAGGACATGGGGATCAAGTTGCTTAGTATTAAAGGGGACTCCAACTTAATTGTCCAACAAGTTAAGGGTCAGTTTGCATGTAAGTGTCAAAGACTTAAAAAATATAGAAATGCAATCTGGGATACAATGAAATTCTTTGATGCCCTTAACATAGAAGCAGTCCCTAGAGATCATAATAGTTCCTTCGACAAGCTTGCAGTTTCAACGTCAACTCCTCAACCATCGGATGAGATGTTAGAGGGGGATTGTCCTTTAGAGATTAACTTCAGAACTTCTGTTCCTGATAATGTTGAACATTGGCAGGTCTTCAAAGACAATGAGCAGATTTTGAGATCCATTCATAATGTCGATGAATTCCTAAACTTTAAAGTAAACGATCAGGAAGAAAACAAAGAATATTATGGAGAAGGTGACCAGTTTAACAATCCTGTCCCACGTGGTCTAGTTGCCTTAGAAAACATCTTTGACAGACAGGACAGAAGAAAAAGCAATGTTGAGTAGATGAAACCGGGGGATTACATTGAAATCAACATTGGGACGGAAACAGAACCTAAAATTATAAAAATTGGAAAAGGTACTTTTGAAAAAGAAAGGAACAACCTCATAAATCTGGTCAAAGAGTATAGGGATGTATTTGCCTTGACTTATGACGAGCTCAAATCCTATAGGGAAGATATATTTCAACATACTATCCCCTTGAAACCAGAATGTCAAAAAGGCAATCCTTTCAGACAAAAAAGGAGTTAGAAAAAATGCTAGCAACAGGAATAATAGCTCCTATGAGACATTCAACATGGTGTTCTAACTTGGTCGTAGCTAGAAAGAAGAACGGGAGTATAAGGATATGTATAGATTTCATAAATCTAAACATAGCATGTCAAAAGGACAATTACCCCTCTCCAACATGGAGACCCTCCTCCAACGGGTCACTGGATCAAGCATGATGTCAATGCTAGATGGTTTTTTTGGCTATAACCAGGTATTCATTCAAGAGGAAGATAGGCATAAGACTACTTTCACAACTCCTTGGGCACTTTTGAATATCTGAGAATTCCCTTTGGCCTTTTAAACGCAGGAGCTACTTTCCAAAGGGCCATGGATTATGCTTTCAAGGAGTTGATTGGCAAATTCATTGAGATATATCAAGATGATCTCACTATTTTTTCAAAAGAAAGATCCAGCCATGTTGGTCATCTTAGGTAGATTTTTTAGCGATGTAGGAAGTATGGCATTTCTTTGAATCCGGCTAAGTTGGTGTTGGGCATAGAAGAGGGAAAACTCTTAGGACACATCATCAACAAGGACGGTGTCAAAACTGATCCTAAAAGAGTAGAGGCCATAAAAAAGGTTCCCCTCCCTAAGAATGTTAAAGCCCTCCATTCTTTCAATGGTCATATAAATTTTATCAGAAGATTCATTCCAAACTTGGCCGAATTGATGAAGCCCATGCAAGCCTTACTTAAGAAAAATGCCAAGTTTGTGTGGACCAGTGAAGGAAGGAAAGCCTTTGATTCGATAAAGAATGCCATTACTAGGTCTCCAGTCTTAGTCATCCTAGATTACGCAAAGGATTTTATGATCTTTTCATTTGCTTCTGAAGACACCATTGCCGATGTGTTGCTCCAAAAGAACATTGAAGGATTCGAGCAGCCCATAGCATTTATGAGTAGAGCCTTGCAGAATTCCGAACTAAAGTATACCATCATGGAGAAGTAGGCTTATGCCTTGGTTAAACCTTTGAAACATTTTAGGACTTATATTGGTTATTCTAAGGTCATTGGATACGTTCCCCACACTGCAGTTAAAGATATCCTATCTCAAAAAGATTGTTTAGGAATAAGGGGTACGTGGGTGTCCAAGATCTAGGAGTATGACCTAGAAATAAATCCCACTAAATTGATCAAGGGACAAGACCTTGCTAGAATGCTTACTCAGAAAAATGAAGAAGCCATTGAAATGATTGCAGAAAATGATATCCCTCAGCCTACCATGACTCCTGCCCTTCAAGAGCTTGATAATCATTGGTATTCTGACATCATCTTCTTCCTTCTCCATCTCACTTTCCCTGATCACCTAAAAGGACACAAGCGTAGGGCTTTAAGACTTAAGACTGCTAGGTATTGCCTTACCCAAGAGGGTCTAGGTTGGAGGAACCCAGATGGTATCATACTTAGGTGCATCAACGAACAAGATTCTAAAAAGATATTAGTGGAGTTTCACTCATGATTTTGTGGAGGCCATTATGCAGCAAATAAAACTTCCCACAAAATCTTGGGAGCTGGTTACTATTGGCCAACCATTTTTGCAGATGCTCACAAGCATATCAAGTGTTGCCAGGAGTGCCAGCTGTTCACTGGGAAGTAGAAGTTGGCAGCTCTTCCCCTTACTCCAGTTGTCATCCTTGCCCCTTTTCAGCAGTGGGGGCTTGATTTTATTGGAAAATTTAAGGATAACTCTAGCAACGGTTTTTGCTGGATTCTCATAGCGATCGATTATTTCACCAAGTGGGTAGAGGCTATACCCACTAAGAATGCCACTGACAAGGTTGTTATAGACTTCATTGAGGAAAGAATCATCACCAGATTCGGAACTCCCCTAAAAATAACAACCGATAATGCCAAATCTTTTAGTTCTGAAAAAATGAATGACTTATGTTTTAAATATGGCATTATCCTATTCCATTCATCATATTACTATCCATGGGGCAATGGACTGGCTGAGTCCACTAATAAAAATTTGATGACTATCATTAAGAAAATTGTAGGGGATAATAAAAGATCATGGGATAATAAGATTAAGTATGTTGTGTGGGCAGATAGGATCACTAAGAAGAACTCAACTGGTAATTCACCTTTTGAGCTGGTGTATGGACTCACATCCACCCTTCCGGTTAGCATGCAGATTCCGATCTTCAAGATGTTAAGTGAGTATGTCATAGAACAAGCAGAAATGGAGCAAAGGATCAATCAGATTATAGAATTGGATGAATCCTAGAGAGCTGCCCTTGATCAGTCTCTCAGGCATCAAGAAAGTATGAAGGGCACCTTTGACAAGTCAGCCAGGCCGAGAGCTTTCCAAATAGGAGATACTTTTCTCTTATGGGATAAGAAAAGGGAGAAGCTTGGGAAGCATGGAAAATTTCACAACCTTTGGAAAGGCCCGTTTATCATCCGCGACACGGCTGACACCAATTCTTTTCTCCTTAACACCATGGATGGAGAAATATTAAACCTACCCATGAATGGCCAACACTTGAAGCCCTTTTATCGAAACAACCTTCAAGATGACTAAGGGATCATCCCAGGGCTTTTCTAAACCCATCCTTGTTGTATTTTTATGTACTTTATTTTTGTATCATATGTTATGTATCATATCCATCTAGAATGTTGTATCAAAGCTCTTTCCTTTTGTATATTAGCATCTGTATTATATTTTCACTTATATACATGGTAAAAAGAAAAGTTTATTTCATGTACTTTATTTCGAAAAAAGCAAAAAATATTTTTCTAGTATTTCATCATGGCATATTTTTTATCATATACATGAGCTTGAGACACTTCTGTTTGCATGCAAGTACCAGAGATTCTTGGATTCTTAGGCACTCTTTTTTATCAATAGATCAACCAAGTACCTGTCCCACAGTTGGAGCCAGATGTTACCAACTTTTTTGTACCATAGTTGGGTTACCTAAGGAGCCGTCGGTTGACAGACATGTTCAATGTCTGATTCCAGTGTATCAGTTGATCCGTCTTCATGTCTAGCCAATATTAGCTAGTCAGTTTTTCATTTGAATAATTTTGACCATGGCCCCGCGGGGTTTGTAGTAAAATGTGTTAGTAGGGTATTTTTGAGTGGTTCGGTCTCCTGAGACGTAGAATCTCAACTAAGGTATTCCAGGGATTTTTTTTCCCTTGACAATTATGCTTTGCCTCTAGCCGAGTATAATTGACGAGGTTTTCTCTTGCTTCCTCCAAAGCTGGAATGCCCGATTTTGAATTCTGGGCCTTTGGGGGTTATTAGAGCCCAACCGAGTGTTATAAACCTACTAGTTATTGTTAGAGTAGAGCATGGTCTTGTCCTAAGTCAATAGGACCTTTTTAAAAAATTCAAATTTTTTTTTCTCGAATGGGTTAAAAATTATATATATTTTTTTTAATTTTTTAAATTTCCCTAAGTTTTTTAATTAATTTTTCCATAAATTAAATGGAAAAATCCCATTTGTAATAAGTCGGTCATTCGGACCCCGAATTCAATGATTGAAGGCTCTAACCTTAAGCCAAAAATCATTCTTGGTTGGCCAACCAAGTAGATCCAACTTTCAGATCATCAATCAGACACATAACGTCATTTTTCTCAGAAAAGTCATTTTCAAGGAAAAAAATGATTATTTATTAAAAAATTATTATTTGGAGAAAATTAAAACTCTCCAAATTAACCCAAATTCAGCAAAATAAAAGGCTAAATGACATCTTATTGGGCATTAATGATCATTGGAGTTAACGGAAGGTAGTTTCAGTCGGCATTCAGTGATATAAATGACATCTTCACCTAGCAATTGTGCCTCCTTCAGCCAGGCTCACGTGTGGGATGAAATGGAGAGCATTCATTCGTCCGGTGTTTTGATCGAGGTGGAATAGAAGCTTGCATTGATGATCACTGGGTAGTGGCTCCTCCAAACCTAGCATATGCGGTTTCCAGACCTAACAGATGGCTCTCCTATGTAGACTCACGCCTCCTTCATCCATTCACACCCTTCCTCAGCATGGGGGCACCTTCCACATGTGTGGGTTCAATTTTGGGTTGTTTTTAGTGGCTAGGGTTGGAGTGGGGATGCCTTGCCTAGGTGGAGGCCTCCCCTCACTCCCATCTCTTCATTTTAGGTCTGGGCTCTCAGTTATGTGACCAAGCCGGTCAGGTTATGTGATTTTGTTTTAGGGTTTTAGCACTCTCTCATTGTATAAATAGAGGCTCCTTTAGCTCTATTCAGATGGATTTTTGTGTAGAGAAACTCTATCCAAACTCTGTAATGCTTGTTGCTTTATGCAACCGTGGAATAAAATTTTAAGGCTTTGGAGGCATACATGGTTTGTTAAATGTGGATGAATGCTTGGCGAATGAGGTGATAAAGTTTCAAATTCTGTCTTTTCATGCTTAGGTTGGATAACAATTCATACTTTAAAAGGCTTCTATAAGCACGTAAGATTGATTATTTGATGTTTCAACTTAATCTTTTATGATTTTGCTCTTAGAAATTAAAAGTAGCATTGATTATTCAGTTATATGATATGCTATTTTATATTTTAATTGATAAAACATACATGATTTAATCCATCTTTTGCAAGTGTTAAGTTGAATTTGTGCAGATTACCTCATCAAATCAAGTAGGAGTTTGAGCTCAGGTGCCTCCTCTCCTCTCGAAGCCAAGGCAACTTCCGGAATTTTCAAGCTTCAAGGAATCCAAGCACCATCAAAAGGCCATAGGTTTGAGTGTTTGCTTTCATCATTATACATCCTTTAAAATTTATAAAATCTTCATATTCTTGGGTTAGGGCAAGGCTTGGGCTAAAGTAAACATTCATTCACCAAGCCTTATGCCCCGGTTGGCTGTCTTGTTTGTAATTTGCAGCTTTGTTTGTCTTTTTATTGCAGCCACTTCTTCCCATCTCTCGCTGTCCACTTTTTCCATCTTTTTTACTTTTTGGACAGCCCTCTTTCTTCTCCTTTCTTCACTTTTGGAAGCCATCTTTTAGTCCTCTTTTGCAGCCATCTTTTGGGCCTTACTTTCAGCCTTCTTCATCACTTTTTGCAGCCCTCTTTTTGCCTTTGTTTCTAGCCTTCTTTAACCTTCTTTTTGTCCTCTCTTCATCCTTCTTTCACCTCTCTCTCCTTAGCTTTTTACTCCTCTTTTTCTTCTTCCTTTTTGGTAAAGATTGAGTAGTTGTTTGTCACCTAGTTTGTAGATATAGTTTCAATTTATGTTTTATAAACTAACATCATAACAAGTTTGTGTTTAGAGCTCTTAGTTTCAGGCAGGTGAAGGAGAGCCTAAAGGCTACAAACAAACAAGGGAGCAAGCAAGAGCAAAAGACTAAAACATCTCCCTCATATTTCTTCCCTTTCTCACCATTTGCTCATTCAAGAAAAAGCTAAACATAATAATCATTGTAAAAATTAATAAAAGGGCTAAGTGGGTGCAAGTCTCCCATCTTTTTTACTTCCCCTATTTGGGGGAAGTGTGTCTTGTTCCCTTTTCTTGTTTCTTAGCATAGTTTCAGCTTAAGAGTACTTAGTTTTCATTTCCACTAATTTCTAGTTGTTCTTTTAGTATAATCACTAATTGCTAGATAATATTGTTGCATTTTGGTATCTTTCTATATAATTGTCAATCTTAAAAAGAACCAAAATCTCTTGAATCTCACCATAAGGTGGATCAAGAGTGCTCTTTGTCAGAGAGTTTGTTTAACTATCTTCACCTTATTTTTGTGCATCATATTGTTTAATTCAATCAATCAATAAGTAAGACTCTTGAACTTGCAGAAACACAAGTCAAGAGCACTCTCTATTGGAGAGCATCATTAGTCTTGCATAATCCTTGCATTAGGCATATTAATTAGATAAGACTCTTGAACCTTTGTCATAAGACAAGGTCAAGAGCGCTCTTTGTCGGAGAGTTTAATTAATTGACTTAATAAAACTTTCAACACACACCCCTCTAATTAATTTACTTTGTTGATATCCTTCACCTAGTATGCTCTACCGACTTTCGAGTTGGGCTCGTACTCAGAACGGTGAACGGACTTGCTAAGACCGCAATAACAACATAATTAAAACTTTTACCCCATAACCAACGCACCGGCGTTGTCTCGATAAAATACTCAAGTAGTGGGAAAATTCCAAGTGTGGGAGCCAGGAAACCCAATCTGGACACAGTTGGTTAAGTTATTGAACACCTAGCTGTGATTCCAAACAGGTCCGTCATGTCTTTGAACGGAGCCACTGAAGGTATTTCCGGTTAGGATTTCCAGACACCTTAAGCAAGATCACTATTAAAATCCTTAAAACTTACCAAGAACACTCGGACAATCTAGAATTCATCAGTTTAAATTCTAGACTTGTGTTTATTTTTAGCGCATTTTCAGTTTTATCGACTCCATAAGGCACTGGTCCTTGTTTCGTTTTGCATAATTATATGATCAAATTGTCTATGGCTTAATATAATTGTTATCATTGGATGCATAATTGATGTCTAGAATTTAATCTTTTAATCTCTCATTGCAACGTGGATTGTCTTTTTGATCTTGTTTCATATTCATAATAAGTAAAACACCTTCTAATCATAATAACTCCTAAACAACACCCATCCGCATCTACAACCTTCAAATAAACTTTAACAACTTTAAGAGTCTTAGAAAACTCCTTTGTAGAGACTACCCCCCTTGGCTTCGTTAGGAGTTAGCCTAAACGAAGGAGCTAGGAGTAGGTGACAGTACTTAGCTCTGTGCTTTCCCCCAAGGTCACACCTCTCCCACTTTCTCAAGTCAGGAGACAGATTTCATTAGATTTCTGTTGTTGGTGTGCAATTGGTGGGCAACACATGGTATGAGGGATTGCCATCAGGAAGTTTATCCTCCCTTAAATACTTTCATACAGTATTTCATGAACATTTCAAAGATCAGTATCATTCTCTGCTGTCAATTCAAGATTGTTGTACACACGATAAAGAGTTCATTGAAAATGTGAAAGACAAATGTGGTGATGATCAGTATTTGGATGAAGAGGTTTTAGATATCTTACATGAATACTCAACTCAAAAAGAAATACAAACCGATTTCCATGATGTTCAAGAAAATTCCCAATATTTGGTAGTGTTTTCCTTGACTGAAGTTGACATAGACCAAAGCTCTGTCTCAACCAGCTATGTCTCTCTTCCTGAAACTGATGATAATTTTGTTAGATTTTTATCATTTAAGAAATATGATCCTAGGATCTTATCTGAGAGAATAACATGCACAACAATAAACACAAGAGACAAGAGACACAAAGAATTTTCGTCGAGCAAATCATAAAGGAGAAAACCCCACAACTTCCTCAGAGATAGAATGAGCACCAATGGTAGCAGTAAAACCCAAAGACAGAAAAGATGATCTCCAACAGCTCTTCTCTCTCTCTCACTTGAGAGAGATTCTCCTCTCTCACTCACGCGCCCCAGTGAGTGAGTGTGTGTGTGATGTATAGAAATGAGGAGAGCCTCACTTCTATTTATATTCTTCCGTCCACTTTATGTCCACTCTGACAAGTCGGCCTCACTTAACAATTACTTACCAGGGCCAACTTCTCTAGGAGAGTCTAATAACCCTAGTGCCCCACAACTGTGGTGAATTTTCCCTCCGATCAACAAGGAGGGTTAACCTTGACTCAACTATGGGGACTGTTGCCCCGACTTACAATGGAGGGTTAACCTCAATGACTTTACATGACTTGTTTACATTATTGAATCTCCTGATCGAAACATCGGGTATGACATGACTCAATTACATTATAAATACTTCTCGAAATAAACATCGAGGTACAATACATAAGATATACAAGTGAATACATTTTGAAGTTACAAATACATCAACACTCCCTCTTAACTATGAAGTTATTCTCTCGACAAAATTTATCAACATAAGTCACTTCTCTATATCATATGGATCATCATCAAGTCATCTTCATCTTCAAGTCATCTTTATCGTCAAGTCATCTTCATCAAGTCTGGATCATCATTGGATCTGGATCATCATCGAGTCTAGATCATCACTATCATTACTGCTTCTGCTATCTCAATCAAATGGTGCTATCTCTTCATTCTTGTCATCACAAGAAGTTCTACAAAGCCAGCCCTTTTTCATGCTGGTTGTAAGCCTAGCCTCCAAGTAGTTCTTCATCTTCTTCAGCACTTATATCTGACCATGAGAGGAACACATCCTAGAACCATGTCAGAATGACCCGCCCAACACTTACATCTTTCATTCTCAAAGAATGGCTCTCAGCTCTAGGCTGAGTGTCAGTCCCAAACTGAAACAAATTCCTGGTAACTGACCAGGTGCCTCCATTCTCGCGGAGAATGGCCTCTCAGCACTAAGTTGAGCTTCAGTCCCAGACTAAATCAATTTCCTGGTAACTGACCAGGTGCCTCTATTCTCCCAAAGAATGGATTTTGTAGGTCTTCATCATCTTTTGCCATACTGTGGAATCCTCAGGACTGATTACGTGCGTCAACAAAACCTTGAAAGAGCATCCTAGCATAGACTATAGGATCTCCAAGGATGTTTTACATGTGAATGTCACAAAACCTCGAAAGAGCATCCTATCATAGACTATAGGATATCCCACAATCTTTTCTACGTGACTACCACCACAAAACCTCGAAAGAGCATCCTAGCACAGACTATAGGATCTCCTGGGATCTTTTCTATGTGGTCAGGAAAAACCTTAAAAGAGTGTCTTGCAACCTGCAAGAACTCTAAAGAGCATCCCAGGACTTTTACGAGCACATAGCTCAACCTATCAGATCTCCAAGGCTGATTGCATGCCTCTAGTAGCAAAACCTTGAAAGAGCATCCTAGCACAGACTATAGGATCTCCCAAAGTCTTTTCTATGCTACCTGTAGCAAAACCTATCCACGGACAACCTGTAGAAAAACCTCAAAAGAGCATCCTAGCACAGACTATAGGATCTCTCAGGATCTTTTACATGCTATCTGTATAATCTATCCACAGAGCATCATCACAGCATCACCCTGAAGCATATCATCATCATATGATCATCTTGATCGTCATCATAGCAGAAACTGAAGCATCATCCTGATGCTCATCACACAACGCTTACATCCACAACCATGGGAAGGATCCTCCTACCATGCTTGGAATGGCTCATGCAAATGTGTCCCATCACTTATTCCTAAAAGTATCTTCTATCTGAAGAACACCAGGCCTCTCTCTGGAGTACTCAAACTTCACCCTGGCTACTGATTTGGTCAACACATTTGCTATCTGCTCATCCATCGCAACATACTAGAGCTTCGTTGCTCCTCTCTGCACCATATCCCTGATATAGTGATATTTGATCTCGATGTGCTTCGACCTGTCGAGGAACACCAGGTTCTCAGACAACTTCACACAACTCTGGTTGTCACAGGTAGCATCCAACGGGAGATCAAATAACTCTGACAATAGCTTCCTGAGCCATACTACCTCACAAATAGCCGAACAAGCTGTGATGTACTCTACTTCGGTTGTACTCAGTGCTAAGCAGGATTGCTTCCTTCTAAACCAAGAGATCACACCTGATCCCATACTGAAGCAGTACCCCAAGATGCTCTTCCTATCAATGGAACTTCCTGCCCAATACGAATCCACATAACCCTTCAGGTTAATCTTTTGATTCGTATCATACTTGAGCCCATACTCAACTGTACCCTTCAGGTACCTCACTGCATGCTTTGCAACCATCAGGTGAACATCTCTCAATGTGTTCACAGCGAAGCAAATATCTGGTCCCATATTTGTCAGGTACATCAAGCAACAAATCATCTGACAATACATTGTGGCATCAACCGTCTCTGATGAAGCAACACTCAATAGTTTTAGGTTCGATGCCATAGGTGTGGTCATGGCCTTGCAGTCCATCATCCTGAACCTCTTCAGGATCTCTATTGAATACTTCCCTTATCCCAGGGATATTCCATCCACATTCTGCCACACCTCCATGCTTAGAAAGTAGTGCATCATATCCAAGTCCTTCATCTCGAACTCGGCAGCAAGTCTCCTTCTTGCAACTTTAATGAGTTCCTCTTTTCTGTCAGGAACAAGTCATCAACATATAACAGGAGCATCACTGGTCTTCCACCTTCAACCTTGAAGAAAAGCTTGGAATCCGCTTTATTCTCAGTAAATCATAGAGTCATCAGTAAGCTATCCATCCTGTCGTACCATGTCGAACCTCGGGATCTTCTGCAGTTACTCCCTCTGAAGCGGAGCATCATTCTCCCACTGCCTTTCGTACTTTATGCACTGAAACATTCGGTACTGGAGTGACAAGTAGCTTCCTCTGCTACTAATATTCTATGTATCCATCTAGGGTCACTGGATACCAAGATCCTTTATCTTGAAAACGTTCTTCTTGCACCCATCTGTGAGCTTGTCATCCTCTATAGGCTTTCATCTTCAACCTTGTAGCAAAGGTTAAGATCTTCATCACTCTAGGTGATCTTTAAGCTCCTCATGTATGTCTTATCCCATGGGTGCCTTCTGAGCTCGTATAAGGCCTTCTTTCATTTGCACACATGAGTCTGCATGTCATGTGTCTTAACTTCCAATGGCTGCAAATGTCTCTTCATATTCTATGCATTCTTTTCGTGAGAAGCCTCGTGCTACGAATCTTGCCTTGTATCCCATGATGTTTCCATCTACTGCATGATAGAACTACAGACTTCCCTTCAAGTCTCGATACTATTAAAATTTGAGAGGCAGTGATGTTTTAATACACGTAATAAACATAAGTGCATGAACATGTACATTCAGATTCAGAATAGTGCTGCTAATAAAATTTAAACTATAATGAAGCAAGAAAATAATTTTCATCTCTTTCAACTCAACGCTCTGCTGGTCACTGCATTAATTTTAATGCTCTGTTGGTCACTACGTTGAAGTTGAGATGTTTCACTTCGAATATCATGTACATAAAATAGATACAGTATTCGCAAATCATACCATTGTTGGGTCCACTTTATACTCAGATATTTCTAAGTTTGATCTTGTCACCGAAGGGACAAGTCAAACTGGGTAAATCATATACGTACCTTGATAGAGAGAGGGTTAAAGCAAACATAAACAGACCTTAGACTCTTTGTCAACAGAGAGATGTCAATCAAAAGTACAAGCTAGAGTAATTGAGTCATGCCCAAAACATTCATGCTAAAGACACATAGTCACTTAGCACAAGAGACACTCAGTCATACTTAACACAGTCAAAACTCTCTGACAGTCATGATGATAAATACACAGTCCATACTCAGGGAAAGGAATCCAGCACACAGAGGTAAAACCCATAAGGACTCACGCTGAGATAGATCGTAGGGATAGATCGTGAGGTAAGTCCGTAATAAATCACACAGAAGTAAAACCCAGTGATAGGAAATAAGCACTATCACACAGAGGTCAATTACAGAGACAGGTTGAGAGATAAGGCCATGAAAACTACAAATCGAAGAGATCAAGCAGAGTCCGTGAGGAATTAGAGTGAGAAGACATGATGGCCACCAGAGATCACAGAATAACCAAATTGTAGAGGTCACCTAAACAAAATCACGGAGACAGTCGTGAACCCAAAATTGCAGAGGTCATTATAAGCCAGAGATAAGACTCGTGAAGAGAAACGCAGAGAATAAGCTTGAGGGTAGAGATCACGGTGGATAGACATCGTTGAAGACAAAAACAACCCGTGAATAAAACAAGCACAAAGAATAGAAATTGCTGAGGATAAACAATACGCAGACCAAGGTAATGTTGTCTGGAAAACCTTCACGCAGGGAGCAGCGGGTGGATATATGAAGGCACGGTCGCCACACAAAAAAAAATGTGCACAGAGCAAAAGATAGGTCGTGTGCTAAGCTAACACACAGAGTAGGCTTGGATCAGCGCGAAAATCAGAGATCATGGTGGAGATAACCAGCAGTGATCATGTGGAGATAACACACGCGAGTAGAGGAGCAGCCGACAGGCGAGGAGAACACACAAGGGTAGAGGTGCAGCCCGCATGCGAATCATGGAGGTCAAGCACGTGAAGGAGTCATGATGGTCAAGTAGAGATCGCATAGATAATCTCGTGAGTAAAACAATTGCAGAGATCAAATCGAGCCCGCGAGTGAAAACGCAGAGGTGTAAGATAAACACTATGCAAGAAACATGAGGAAAAACACACTTTGCATAAGGTATAATTATTCTCTTTATATAGGTTAGGGTAGGTGAATAATACACCAAAAGTCAAACACTTAGATTAACTTAGGATAAAAAATAAAGTGGTCCACAAATAATAAAAATCATAAAATAACCATAAGGTAAAGTATCCATCCAAGGTCTACATAAAACAAATAAAGCCAAAAGTAAAATGGTCAAGAAGTTAAGGTAAAAGGTCCAATGATTTAATTAATAAAATCATAAACAATAAGTGGTCCAATGATTTAATTAATAAAATCATCAACAATAAGTAGTCCAATAGTCTTTTAGTACAACCATTAGGTAAATGTACTTGGTATAAAATCCATAAGTCATCATAATCAAAGGTACACCCAAATACAAGCATCAGGACCAAGTAAGGTAAAGAACCAAGAGTCAACAAGGGGACCACAAACCACACAACCATAATAATTAGGGTGAACCAAACAGGTGGACAAGCATTCATCAAAAGGACCAAAGACTTTGAACTTTTCTCTCTCAAGGTACAATGTTTTATATATACTTTTGTCATCATTGTATAAAGGGGAAGATCCAAAATATGAATGGTATAATCCTTTTGTCCTTAACACTGCTCCTAAGGGTTAGGCACTAGGAACATCGTCAAGGGGTGGTCAGTCCCTTGAGAAGCAACCTAGCAATAACCGATTAGGAGAGGGGACATCATTATCTTCCATTCTTAATGAATGGCTTTCAGCCTTACGCTGAGTTTCAGTGTCACCCTGAATCAAGTTGATCAATCCCTGGACCCTAACTGGGTCCTCCATTCTCTCGCAGAATGGTTCTCAATACTATGTTGAGTTTCAGTCTCACACTGAAAGTTGATCAACTACATGCAGGACCTACTTGGACATCGTGTCCCTGGTTCAAGACCAAAAGATATCTCTGCCTCTACCTATATGCTCTACTTGGACATCGTGTCCCTGGTTCCAAACCAGAATACCCTAGAGGCATATAGGGGCCCTAGCCACATGCTAGGGGCTTTGCCATAGCATCAACCTGCTTGGTCCCAGACCAAGAACCCCAGGAGACTACTGGGGGCCCTAGGGTACCTTCTAGGGTCTTACTCTATCATAGTCAACTGACTAGGGTACCATCCTCTATGAGAATGGGTCTTGCAGCTGCAGAAACTTTGCCACTCCCTCTCAGCAAGAGAGGCATTCTCAGCAACACTAAGCTAGTCTCCAAAGCGCATAGGCTTAGTCAACACATTAGTGAGTTTGTCTACTTAAAAGTGTAGACTTCATCTTGTTCCATACAAGGTTAACCTTCCTCTAGCTGTTATAGAGCATAGGGTTTTATGGGAGCTTGATCTTTTATAGATCCACTTGGAAGTTATAATTGACTTCCAGTTGAGAAACACTTTCCACATGTCATTTGACATCCTCCAAACCATGATGTTTGGTATCCACCTTATAAATGGCATGGCTCATCTGAGGTATTATGAACCTCTCAAAGAGTCAACTAAAGACTCTTGAATCTCCTCCCTCTGCTCATCTAATAGAGATGACTCATGGACTGGGCTCTTTTCCATGTCTGTATGACTAGTAGTTCTCTGAAGACTTCCTTCATGGGAGATTACAACTTCTCTTTGCAACCCCATTTTGCTAGGGATTGAGAAGCACTTCTAGCTCCATCTTGATCTCTAAACTTACCAATGTTCCAATAACAAATGCATGGTAGTTTAATCCTGCAATTTGTGGAGCCTCTTGCTCCCTCTGTACATGAGTACCCAGCTCCCTCTCGAGTTGCGCAGATAACTTTAAGCATAAACAGAATTGGTAAGTATTCATTGCTTGTCACATCCTCCTCCTTTATAAGTTAAGATTGAATGTCATCAATTTCACTTACTACCATGAGTTTGTCATTCATAGACATACGCTGCAACTATCTTAGAGCTGTCACATGATATGACAATACCAAGAGTCAACATGAAGTAGAATAGGAAGACCTCTCTATATCTGCTCTTATGCAGAATTTACATTGTGCATCACATTGTGAACCCATAATATACATGCAATGGTACAAATTTAGATCATAATCCTAGACAAGAGATTAAGCTCTAGGCTTCACATTGATTGATGTATAATAAACAATGGTTAAGCATTCTATGTCATTATCCTTTAAGCCTGGGTATGCACTTCTTAAACATAATGAAAAATGATCATAGACTCTAACTTCAATAATACTTAATCACTTCCATCAATGAGTCATAAAAACTCTTTTGCACAAACCAAAGATTAATTATAAGGTATCATGATTAAGTGGGCTTGTCATGGGTTACCTAATAAATCCATTTTCTAGTAACACTTGTCAGTACTATAGCTACAACCACCTTTCTTTGTTGACTGTTATTGTTCTAATCAAACATATATGTAAATATCAGATCTCTTTACCATCTTATCACTTTGATGGCTAATTAACTCCTTCACCAAGATCTGAAAATTTTCAAACTAACAAGTTAAGTCCTTATGGCAACCCTTACTTTTAGGATCATGTAGACTCTGTTACCCTCAAGACAAAGTTATCTACATCCTAAGCTCTGATACCATGTTAAAATTTGAGAGGCAGTGATGTTTTAATACACGTAATAAACATAAGTGCATGAACATGTACATTCAGATTCAGAATAGTGCTGCTAATAAAATTTAAACTATAATGAAACAAGAAAATAATTTTCATCTCTTTCAACTCAACGCTCCGCTGGTCATTGCGTTAATTTTAACGCTCTGCTGGTCACTGCGTTGAAGTTGAGATGTTTCACTTCGAATGTCATGTATATAAAATAGATACAGTATTCGCAAATCATACCATTGTTGGATCCACTTTATACACAGATATTTCTGAGTTTGATCTTGTCACCAAAGAGACAAGTCAAACTAGGTAAATCATATACGTATCTTGAGAGAGAGAGTACCTTGAGAGAGAGGGTTAAAGCAAACATAAACCGAACTCAGACTCTTAGTCAACAGAGAGATGTCAATCAAAAGTACAAGCTAGAGTAATTCAGTCATGCCCAAAATATTCATGCTAAGGACACACAGTCACTTAGCACAAAAGACACTCAGTCATACTTAGCAGAGTCAAAACTCTCTGACAGTCATGATGATAAATACACAGTCCATACTCGAGGAAAGGAATCTAGCACACAGAGGTAAAACCCATAAGGACTCATACTGAGATAGATCACAGGGACAGATCGTGAGGTAAGTCCGTAATAAGTCACACAGAAGTAAAACCCAGTGATAGGACGTAAGCACTCTCACACAGAGATCAATTGCAGAGACAGGTTGAGAGATAAGGCCATGAAAACTACAAATCACAGAGATCAAGCGGAGTCCGTGAGGAATTACAGTGAAGCGGAGTCCGTGAGGAATTACAGTGAGGAGACATGATGACCACCAGAGATCACAGAATAACCAAATCGCAGAGGTCACCCAAACAAAATCACGGAGACAGCCGTGAACCCAAAATCGCAGAAGTCATTATAAGCCAGAGATAAGACTCGTGAAGAGAAACGCAGAGAATAAGCTCGAGGGCAGAGATTACGGTGGATAGACATCGTTGAAGACAAAAACAACCCGGGAATAAAGCAAGCACAGAGAATAGAAATCGTTGAGGATAAACAATACGCAGACCAAGGTAATGCTGTCCGGAAAACCTTCACGCAGGGAGCAGCGGGTGGATATATGAAGACACGGTCGCCACACAAAAAAAAATGTGCACGGAGCAAAAGATAGGTCGCGTGCTAAGCTAACACACGGAGCAGGCTCGGATCAGCGCGAGAATCAGAGATCACGGTGGAGATAACTAGCAGCGATCACGTGGAGATAACACGCGCGGGTAGAGGAGCAGCCGACAGGCGAGGAGAACACGCGAGGGTAGAGGTGCAGCCCGCATGCGAATCGCGGAGTTCAAGCACGTGAAGGAGTCACGATGGCCAAGCAGAGATCGCAGAGATAATCCCGTGAGTAAAACAATTGCAAAATCGAGCCCGTGAGTGAAAACGCAGAGGTGTAAGATAAACACTATGCAAGAAACGTGAGAAAAAACACACTTTGCATAAGGTATAATTATTCTCTTTATATAGGTTAGGGTAGGTGAATAATACACCAAAAGTCACACTTAGATTAACTTAGGATAAAAAATAAAGTGGTCCACAAATAATAAAAATCATAAAATAACCATAAGGTAAAGTATCCATCCAAGGTCTACATAAAACAAATAAAGCCAAAAGTAAAATGGTCAAGGTAAAAGGTCCAATGATTTAATTAATAAAATCATAAACAATAAGTGGTCCAATGCTTTAATTAATAAAATCATGAACAATAAGTAGTCCAATAGTCCTTTAGTAAAACCATTAGGTAAATGTACTTAGGATAAAATCCATAAGTCATCATAATCAAAGGTACACCCAAATACGAGCGTCAAAACCAAGTAAGGTAAAGAACCAAGAGTCAACAAGGGGACCACAAAGCACACAACCATAATATTTAAAGTGAACCAAACAGGTGGACAAGCATTCATCAAAAGGACCAAAGGCTTTGAACTTTTCTCTCTCAAGGTACAATGTTTTATATATACTTTTGTCATCACTGTATAAAGGGGAAGATCCAAATGGATGGTACAATCCTTTTGTCCTTAACACTGCTCCTAAGGGCTAGGCACTAGGGACATCGTCAAGGGTGGCCAGTCCCTTAAGAAGCAACCTAGCAATAACCGATTAGGAGAGGGGACATCATTATCCTCCATTCTTAATGAATGGCTTTCAGCGTTACGTTGAGTTTCAGTGTCACACTGAATCAAGTTGATCAATCCCTGGACCCTAACTGGGTCCTCCATTGTCTCGCAGAATGGTTCTCAGTACTAAGCTGAGTTTCAGTCTCACACTGAAAGTTGATCAACTACCTGCAGGACCTACTTGGACATCGTGTCCCTGGTTCAAGACCAGAATATATCTTTGCCTCTACCTGCAGGCTCTACTTGGACATCGTGTCCCTAGTTCCAAACCAGAATACCCTAGAGTCATATAGGGGCCCTATCCACATGCTAGGGGCTTTACCATGGCATCAACCTGCTTGGTCCTAGACCAAGAACCCCAAGAGACTGCTGAGGGCCTTAGGGTACCTTCTAGGGTCTTACTCTATCATAGTCAACTGACTAGGGTACCATCCTCTATGAGAATGGCTCTCGCAGCTGCACAAACTTTAACAAATACTACATCCTAGACATCATTCTTCTTGAACTGGTCTTCCCTTTCTTCTTGGCTACTTCTTCATCAATGATGTCGCTGCATTCGTCATATTATTCTTCATCTTGGATTATTTCTCGAACGGTCGTCACTTGTTCTTCGGAACAAGTCTCAACCTTCTTTGCTTGTAGGTGATTGTACGTGATCTTTCCTACAAGTCATATGCACCAATTGTATGGTTAGAAACATTTCATAAGGTATATTCATAATGAAAAAATCTTATGCATAAATATATGATCATGCAACTATTTTAGCCAATACAACATTCATCCATATCTCACAAAAACTTTCTAGATGCCTTCCATCTCTACTAGGACAACATTGAAATTGTGCACTAATCCAATATGTCAGCAAAGAGGTTTCATTCTAGATAAGTAGCAATGGAGAGTTGTATAGCACCATGGGCTGCTTACCCATCACAATGCAAACATTCTATCATGCATAATACATCAATTGAATATAAACAAATGCATAACAAAACAATACCATGAAATGACAATTGAATACTTATCTTTATTTGTTTCGTGGGTAGACTCCTTCTTTAAGCTTCATCATCTTCTTCATTCACAACAGCATCATTTCTTATCCAAATGCTCAAGATGGATAAGGGGCTCTTCAAGAATTGAGTTCTTCATATTCCTAATCGCTTGAGGTATCTTCTTTGAATCATAAAATCTTGATCTTCAATTGCTCCCATCTTCTTTTCTCTTATTATGAGTCGAGCTTCATCTTGTGTGTACTCTTCCCAGAGTTTGCTAAAAGTAATCACTTCCTTCTGGCACACATTCCTCAAATGAATGAATCCCATGATCCTAGGAGGCCATTCAAGGTGGTTATCACAACTTCTACATTCTCCACTTCTTCTTCTACCGCTTCAAGATGTCCTTTGATTTGAAAGACCCTCGTAAAGTATGACTGTATGGTATCTGCATTCTGGATCTTCACATTCTTCAACTGGTTTCTCAAAGACATCTTTCGATTTAGGTTCTTTCCTTCAAATAGCTTGGTCAAGGAATCAAACATCTCTTTCGGTGTCTTTAGGGAAGACACTTGTGGTATAAGGTGATCCTTTATTGAATCAGCAATGATCTTCTTGGCCTTGACCAAGTTCTTCTTGTGCAAGGCTTTTAGCCTCATCTCCCTCTAGAACTAGAACCTCTCTACTTATGCAGGTGTCCAATTCATTTCCTTCAAGAACTAGTGAGATCATATACTTCCATGCTTAGAAGTTGTCAGTCTCACCAGGATTGTCATCAAGCTAGTGTGATTAATCATCTTGAAATGAGAACCTCAACTATAAATAGCAAAAGATTAGATCTTACCGATTTGAGGTGTCCATCCTGGTTCCGGAGCTGGCTAATATAGGGTTTGTCAGAGAAACCCTAGTTTTCAAAACTTGGAATATTTCAGATCTGATTGAATAGAAAGATAGACCTCTTCAAGATGAGTTGTCCAATGTGCTCCTTTTCTGAAAACAATGGAGGGAAGCACCCAGAACAAGAAGCCCTAGTTTACCAATTTCTTCTACAGAAATGCCTGATACTGTTTCTGCGGTATCTCTGAAAGTACTACTCCTCTGTGTCTAAAATTTCGTACTGAGGCAGCCTCGTCTGTCCTTGTTCCAACACCATAGGTTTCATTAGCATTGGTTTCACCAATTGGAACTTATGAGCGTTTTCCCAAGGTAACCTGTTTCGGTACTGTTCAACATAGCGAAGCTGTATGGATTGCCATGTGTCACTATTTCATCTTCGGGGTTTGAAACTTTTATCACAGAAAGTACAGTCCGTTCCCTTTCTGGAACATCTTGATAAATTTCATTTAGACCTTCGTAGTCCGAGATATAGCAGTTCTCCCCTGGTGTCCTGTTTGGGGAGGAATCCAGGGAGAGGTTGGAACCCTAACTTGAAAGAATCATATCTCTTATAATATCGAATCTGAGGCTGAAACTTGGACACAGTGTACATCAGGATTTATATTCGACCTGTGAATGTTTTGGCACCTGAACCTTCTCCAATCTCGAGATATAACGAATCTACCAAAACTATCAGTTTCAGTATTTTAGGGTTTTTCAGGCCCAGGGTCAAACTAGGGTTTGACTTTCCTAGAGTTTCACCCAACCAAAAATCTCAACCGAGGTCTCTAAACTTCGATTTTGATGAGCAGAGTAATCCTATGCCGGGCTCATTCAAAAATTCCTCTTCTATGAAAAGCCCTAATATCCAGCAGCAAAAAATGAAAATGCCTAGAGTCAAATTCTGCTTCGATAGAAAGATGTGCCTTTTAATGGAGAGTTACCTAGCCTTCTTTTGCTGTTGGATTGTGGAGAGAGACCCAAAAAGTAAGAAGCCATAGCTTCCATAGCTACATAGTGTCTTCTTCTTAGGTTAGCTCTGATACCATGTTAGATTTTTATCATTTAAGCAATATGATATTAGGATCTTATCTGAGAGAATAACATGCACAACAATAAACACAAGAGACAAGAGACACAAAGAATTTTCCTCGGGGATAAATGAGCACCAATGGCAGCAGTAAAACCCAAAGACAGAAAAGATGATCTCCAACAACTGTTCTCTCTCTCACTTGAGAGAGCTTCTCCTCTCTCACTCATGCGCCCCAGTGAGTGAATGTGTGTGTGATGTATAAAAATGAGGAGAGCCTCACTTATATTTATATTCTTCCATTCACTTTATGTCCACTCCAACAAGTCGGCCTCACTTAACAATTACTTACCAGGGCCGACTTCTCTAGGAGAGTCTAATAACCCTAGTGGCCCACAACTATGGGGACTTTGCCCTCCAATCAAGAAGGAGGGTTAACCTTGACTCAATTGTGGGGACTATTGCCCCGGCTTACAATGGAGGGTTAACCTCAATTACTTTACATGACTTGTTTACATTATTGAATCTCCCGATCGGAACATCGGGGCATGACATGACTCAATTACATTATAGATACTTCCCGGAATAAACATCGGGGTACAATACATAAGATATACAAGTGAATACATTCTGAAGTTACAAATACATCAACAAATTTGCGGCATTCTTGTCATTCTTTGTGTGGCCAAGAAAGAAGTTGGGACTATAAATCAAGCTCTTCCTCATGTTATTCATCCCTTGAAAGTTTGTCACAAGAAGAGGATGCCCTTGTTCAATCAGAAGACCCCCTTTTGCAACAACAATCTCTCCAAAATTATAGTGTTTCTGTGGATGATTGTATAAAGAACTCTGACTCCGGAAAATGGCAGTCTGGCAGTCCTTCCACATGTTCTGAAATTTCAAGTAAAGAGCAATCAAACCTTGAATCAGGGTTAGAAGGAAGATATGAAAGTTCAGAACCTGTTAATGAATAAGATTCCATGGAAATCCAAGGTTAAAGGGATGAGGACAGAGAAGATAGTGAGTGTGATGAAAGTGACTATTTTCCTTTATGTTATGCTTCATTTGAATTGCTGAGACATATGCTTAAAATCTCTAAGAAAGCATGAAAAATTGAGGATATGGCTTGTTCAGAAATAGATTATGAAACGGGAAAACAGTCATGCCACAAATCCCATTCTAATCCTTTTTTTAATGAGCAAGAAGATAATAAGCCCAGTGATATACATGAAGAAGGTCATACTAATTTGCTTTATGAAAAATGTAATGAGCATGTTGATAATTATGTTAGTGATATTTTTAAAGAAGATTTCAACATGCCTATATATGATGAATGTGAGGATGGCCTCTTGGATGATGCACCCAAAGAACCAGCAGTCTGCAATCATGGATTGGACCACCTAGAACAAACTAAGGGTCCTAAGTGGGATTTCTCTTCATTTTTTTCAAATTCAGAATGTCAAGAAGAGTGCATTTCACCTTATTTTCTTGAAGAAGAGGAGGACTCCAAATGGGATACTTCTTTATATTTTTTAAATTCAGAAACTATTTTGCCCAATTCTATTAAGGAACACAATGATGTTTCTTTTGAAACACTTGAAGGGAATCAGGTTTTAAATTCTGAGATCTTAGATGAAAAATTTGATGTCTCATTTGCAAATGATTAGGAGCATTCCTTGCATGGTCTTCTTGAAGAGCATTTTGGCAGGATGCTAGAGGGGTTGCAATTGGAACAGTCCTGTCATGGCAAACAAATAACAGAAGATTTTGCAGGTTATCATGATCCAGTGGCAGAATACATGGAGAATCTTTGCAGTGGTAATGGTTGGTTATGCCTTTACAGAAAAGATCAATTTTTTTATCATAACCTTTGGTCATTAAGTCTGTCATCTCTACTTTTTATCAAGCATGAAGAGAAAATTGGTTTATGGAATCATTTGTTTATTGGCTTCATTGGAATTTAAAAGTTACATGACTGGGAATTGATGCTTAGTAAGTAGGGTAGGTAAGTAGATGTGAATAAGCTCGACATGGCAAGCATTTCTTTCAATTTTTCAATTTTTGTTTTAGCATTAGTTCATTTTTTGCTTTTAGAGCATGTTGAAGATTTCAGGAAAAGGTTGGGATCTGCCCAATGGATTTGGCACTTGGTCTACGGGGTTCTTTGCTACCTCGCTGTGAGGATAGCATCCCAAGTTGGAGCCAATTGTTAGCACCATTTATGGGCTAAGTAATTGGTAAGAGATCTAAAAAATATTGTGGAATAAGGTTTGTAAAATTTTCATATCATGGAACCTTAAAAGACTGTTGATGAAGGTCTGCAAGCGTTTGAAAGGACATTTTCAGATCCAGAATGACCAAATACATAAGAAATTCTAATTTTCGACTTTGAAAATGCTTAAGAATGAAGAGATTTTCCCTTAGTTGAATAATAACAGGAGATGGACAATCTGGATGCGCCGTGGAAAATATCAAAGGCCAGAAATCATTTTTGCACAAGGAAAATTGGGAGCGAAAGTCCGGAACAGGGTAAGGTTTGGTTACAAAATTGTTAAATCCGACTTCCACCTCCTGCAGTCTAGATCCGAGGTAAATCAACGACTAGAAAGCATAGGAGTAAAGAGGAAAGTCTATCCAGGATCGGAAAGCAGAAAGTCTAAGGATTTGGGCGTGAAAAGCTGAAGTTCTGATTTCCGATATCCGCCAGATCTACAGTCAGAAAATCTTCCATGCAGATCAACGGTGCGAAAAGAAAGAAGAAGGGCGGATACCGAAAACCGAAAAGACAAAGGTTTGGTATTGAAAACTTGAAGTTCTGATTTACGATATCTGCCAGATCTATGGTCCAGAAACCATCTTCATCCATATCAACAGTCCAGATTGATCCCGAAGGTAAAGGTAAATTTAAAGGCTGGAAGCCGAAAAAGACAGGATTTTGAAGGGATTTTGGGTTTTCCGCAGATCTCAAATCAACGACTAAAAATAGATCCGATGCAGATCGACGGTGCGAAAAACAAAGGGGCAAAAAGGATGATGCGGAGGCAAGAAAATGCAAAAGTAAACCTTGGAAAGGACGTCATCCTATCTTCTGCATTCCGCAGACCATAGATCGACGGTGCAGAATGAATCTCGAGAGAAGATCTACTGTCCAAAATGATTTTCATAGGAAAATTACAGAGGAGGAAAAACATTGTAGGCCATGGCAGAAACCTTCGAACCGGTCGTTTTCAGCATCCCTGCTGTCAAAACTCCTCAACTGATTCATCATGCATGCTCTAGCACATGTTTTCTATCTGGTTTCATGATCATGACGGATTTGTTAGATCATCATTTTGTTATGAATTTCATTTTCAAGCAGAAACTATTTTTAGCTTTGTTTCGAGGTTGGTCTCGGGAACTTAGGAAACTATAAATATTCCCTCCATAGAGGGAAACAGGGTTGGAACCCGTAAGAATTTTGTGTTATGCTTTATTGATATCTTTGCTAATAAAATTTGCAGAGCCAAATGCTTGTTGTTGTTGTAGAGATTCCTGTGTGATTCATAGTTACAGTCGGTTACTTTCTTTCCTTGGTGGATCTATTCTTGTTAATCTTGCCATTATGTATTCTTCATGCCTGGAATAAGTGTATAATAGTTCATAATTCATCTTGTATACTCTAGCTATTGTCTTCAGGTATCCACCAAAATCTTTCCCTCGAAAATTGATGCAGAATTCATCCTTAGATGCTCTGTTTTGATGGGTTGTTCTTATTCTCTCTTTATCACCATACAAACAACTATTTGACTGTAACCGAGTGCTACCTTGCCTCTGTGGATATTCACCTACAAACTGTTATGTAACTCATCTATAATTTGTGACTCCATAGCCCAATTGTGCTTACCCTGATTCAACCATGAACTCAACCTGAATTTGTTTTATCTTTAAATCTGGCCTTGATAAATATCCTGTGAGAGATCCTTCTCTGAAAAGGAAGAAGCCAGCTCTCCTTTCCTAAAGTGGTTATGCTATTACCTTGGGGTTTACCCTCTACAACCTAGGGTGTAATTATGAGCGCTAACAGTGATGAGCTTGGAAATAATTTAGTTGGGTATCGTTATATTAAGATGATGGAGGACACCTTGTAGGTAAGTAAGTCCATCATCAACAATTCTAGCTTGGGAAAAAGATAACCAACAAAATAGCATCGTGAGGTAAGTTGGGGAGATAACCCTTCAATGGTTGTTGATGTTCATAGATAGGATGGATGGGATCACTAGGATGGATGGTGTTGCTGGTCTTGTTGGGAACGATGGCTGGCTGGATAGGATGGATGGGATTACTGGCTGAATTGCTGGCTAGGATGGATAATGAAATAAGAGGGGAGGGGAATGGCAGCGAGTCTTTCTCACCTAATATTCAGAGCATTTTAGGAGTAGAATTGCTCCACGAAATTGGCAAGGCATTGGCCTAGTGATGTTGCACTAGCAAGAAGAGTTTCATTCTTTTATGGATGGTAAACCCAAAAAGAAACTTGGCCCCACCCTCATATACTCAAGCAAAGAATAGTGTTTGCTAATAGCTCACCAGTACCATACAAAAATTTTCCTGAAGGTGACAACAATATTCAAAATAATAAATAGCGACAACAATCCCCACATAGGGGAGCAGCATGCCCTCTAGGATTTGAACATGGGTCATTGTCACGACAACCACTCCATGTTGCCACTAGACCACAACTCAATGGACATATATAGTTTATACACATACATATATGAAGTAATCAGATTACTTAAGGTTCACAAAAGAAAGAGACAAGTACATAGTTTTGAGATGAATTTTGCCGAAAATAAGAAGCTTGCCAAGACACGCAACAAACTTTTTAAGATGCATGTTCAACAAAGGTAGTCAATATTGAAGCTTAGGAATATCATATATGTTGCATCTATAATTTTGAACAAAATATCACCAAGCATCTAGAAATCAACTTGTCAAAAATATTGAGGAAAATCTCCCAAAATATCAGTAAGCATAATTTGGACCTGAAAAACTCAGAAATATTGGTAACCTGCAAAACTTGGGAAAATTCAGAAAAACTGGGAGAAATAGGAGATATTTGCATATATGAAGCAATCAGATTAGTTAGGTTCACAAAATAATGAGAGACAAATGTGTACAGAAATTTTGTTGAGCTAGTCCATAACGAAGCTGAAGAGACTATATATAAGAGGAATCATTTTCCTTTAAAGAGTGAAGGTGAAGACCTTAAGGCTGTTGGAAAAAAAGAATACTGAGATTGCCACAAATCGATGGCACCAATAATTTTGACCTATCGTTGAAAATGGTGCCAGAGGATAAAGTTGAAATTGGCAGGTACTTGTAAAATGATAGATTGACTACACTGTTATGTAGGAAGAACAGGTAAAGTCTTATTTTCCTTCAAATAAGGGACATGTTCCAATGATAATTACCCTAGAAGATCAAAGATCACATGTTGGCACTTATACTATTTTGCCGATGGTAGCACAGGCCATTCAAGGTAATAAAAAAAAAGTGGAGGAATATACAGAGAATGAGACAAGGTTGCTGAAAAGTAAGCCCAAGCAAACAAAGATACAGTAAAGAAGGGCATGAAACCTCTGAATTAAGGAACAAAGGAGGTTCCAGAAATGACAGTTGAGAAAAGGATATCATCAAAATCATATGAATTTCTCTTGGATAAATTGTAAAAAATGGTTCTATATGTGATGCAAGGAAACCTACCCATGCATGTAATAATCAACTAAAATTTTGACATGAAGATATGCAGAAAGAAATATCCTAACGAACTGTCCCATTAAAGGCTGCTATCTACATTCTGAAACTAATAACTTTGAGAAACCAAATGAGGATTTCAATAGATAAGAACTCAACCACAAATTTGGCAGAAATTTTAGATTTTTGGATAACCACTCTCCCCATTACCCATTGATTAGCTCTGGCACATGGTGCACACAAGTACTGCCTCTAGGTTGCAAGCAATGCCTTTCTCCAAAGATATAACTACATTGAAGCAACATCAAGATGGTGAATATCAAGATATCGTATCTATGAAAGAGTTGTTTTGAACCATACACTCAAATTACAACTTGAAAAACTTAAAGAAGAATAACACCTTTCAGCTGATTCAGAGAACTAAGAAGTGCACAAAGGAGAGAAGGGGTCATTCTGACATAAAATGTTACACCGTAAGAAAGACTGACAGCCTCTAGAAACAACAACAAATATTACAGTTTAAGCAAACCCCATTGATAGAGATTAGAAAATAGTTATATAGCAGTTTAATCTTTCCCTGGGGTCAAATTCTACCTGAGAGAATTACTGTAAAGTGTATATATGGAAGAAAATAATGCATGCACAATTGTGTTCAAAACAAAGGCCAATAATTTTCATTGATTTTTTACACAAACTCAATAGAAGACCTCCACTTGCTCAATCTAGTAGTTTTATTGAAGCCTGGAGCTTAAACCATTAGAAATAGACCCTCAAAGATTTGTATCCATCTTCAAGATTACAAAAAAGAAAATTTCCTCTAAGGTGACCATAACCGAATACCATTCTGACAGATTTATCAAACTTGTGTTTGAAATCAATTATAATGAATTTTCAAAGCAGTTGAGAATTGCAGTATGATGGGAAAGACACAAACATTGGTATTATTTTGTTAAAAGAAAGAAAAGGAAGAGGGATGGGATTATGAATAGGAACGCAGTCCCTTTGTATCACTCCTGAGGCTCCAAATTATGTCAACTCAAACAACACCTGGAAAGCCAACAAGATTTCTAGCTTGCGCTCTTCAGAATATACAAATACAAGATGGAGATAGTATTATTGTTTTGGGAAGTGGTTGAGTTGCGTATTTTAAGTTTTGTGAACCAAAGAGGCAACAATTCATGATTTTTCTTATGGATCTAGATGCAATAGTATTTCCTTTGTTATTTAGGGTCCAAATGTAAATATATGAAATTTGATGGCTTTTGCTCAATAGTGTTTCAGGATCAAGGAATCCTCACTACTTTAGATTGCAATTTGTTGTTAGGATAGAAAAGAGATGAACATACTAGGTGTGGCCAGTGATAATGAAGGTCATTTTCACTAAATGTCAAGCTTCTTACTCTTACTCCTCTAATGATACTGATTTCTGGTGCCCACTACCAACCTTTGTCAAGTTGGTATTTTTTCAAATTCTAATCTTCACTTCACTTGCAATTGCTAAGGATGCTAAGTTAAACTGTTAATTTCTTATTTAAACCATTTGATTTGCTTGTATGCTTGGGTCACAACAAAAGTAAAAGGGATGCAAGAAAAACAAAATGATAATATGACTACTGGAAAATTAAAGGTCATAATTGTGGTAGATAGAATTTCAAAGGTAGTTAAAGAGGCAGAGGCCATAACTTCCTTTAGCAAGCATATTATTATTATAATTATCACTTTTTTTCAAGTAAATTTAAAGGAAAATATTATTACAAAGGTCATGGTCATGGTACTTGTTTTAGTTGTGGAAGATATGGTCATTTCCAGGCTAACTATCCTTATCCAAAGGATTCAAAACCTAAAGATCAAACCTACATAACAAAGGAAAAGAAAGAAGAATAATTTGCATCAATATCTCTTTATTTTGCTTGGATTGTTGACTCAGGGTCATCTAAACATATTACTTGCAAGAAAGAGGTATTTTCACTTGAGATCGTGTTCACATGTGCCTATTATGATTGCTGATAGCACAAAACATGAAATTACAGGTATTGGCACTGTTCCATTGATGTACAAGAATGGTAAGAAAATTTAAATTACAACTGTCTTATATGTACCAACCATGTCAACGAACTTGATTTTTGTATCAAAGTTGGCTGCTAATGGCCATCAGATTATATTTTATGATAAAAACTGTATTGTTATTAGTTAAAGATAGCAACAATTAAATTTGTGACGGTTACTAGGATGGTGGTATCTACAAACTAAATATTGGTCACAACATAGCTTGTGTGGTTGTAGAAAATCAGAAGTTGAGATTTGGCACCAAAGGTTTGGACATCTTAACTTGGAAAGCTTAGAAAAACTTTCAAACTGTTCTTGGCGGCTGCACCATCAAAAAACCCACAGGGATACTCCAATTTTGGTGACAGTCCTACCAATCTGTGTTTTATCTTTTTTGTAGGCACAAAGTAAGTATGGAAGAGCAAATCAATAAGTTGAAGGACTGGATAGACAGCTGGAGTTTTCCCCTCGAAGATACATAAATTCCTATGCTTCCAATTAGACCAAAAAGTAAAGAACGACAGGTATAACTTGGGAAAGCTCAAAGAATGTTTTCTGACCCAGAGTTCCAGAAGCAATCGAACCGTAGAACCTGAGGAAGCAATATAAAAGGATCCGAAGTTAAACTGGTCAGATACAGCAGCAAAAGTATCCTTCGTGAACTGACATTCCAGGAAAAGGTGCTAGGCATTTTCTTCCTCTTTTTTGCACAACTGACAGTAGCTAGGACCCTGTAAGCCACATTTAGTGAGCTGATCCCATGTAAGCAATTTATTTTTTATGAGGAGCCAGATAAAGCATCGGATTTTTTCTGGAATATTGTATTTCCATAAAACCTGAAAAACAATGGATGAATCCCTGTCAGGCTCCTTTAAGTGATCCACCATACACTCAAATACCTTTGCCGCTGTAATAGAACCTGAAAAATTCCTGTATGTCCAAAGAAAGTGATCAGGTGAGGATCTAAGACGTATCCTCCCATATTCCAGTCCCCTAACATAATTCTCCCAGAGAGAATGCCATTCTCCACCGAGATCCAAATCCGTGGCTGAGAGCCAATAGTTCATAGCTTCATTAGAATGATTTCTAGCCTGTGCAAGGGATGTAATGCCATAATCTTCCAGATAAATATGAAGGTCCTGTGGCAGAACAAAACATGTGCCCATACCCAAGATCAGGTCCACACCTACCTTAATGCTTTCACCATTACCTGCCATCCATATTAGTCCCTTGCCTAGCCAAGTGATAGTATTTATAAAGCCTTTCCAAATAACAGAGGCACCCATCATTGAGAAAGATTTGCCTCGAAACCAAGTCAGGACATTATGCTTCTTTAGATATTTCACAGAGATCACTTTAAACCAGCGACCATTGCCACATAGAGCAAGCCAAAAGGATTTAAGTCTTAAGGAAGTACTGAACCATTCTAAATTTTTAATACCCCAACCACCTTGTGTAATAGGCTTGGAGAGAGAGGACCAGTCAGCTAGGTGGTATTTTTTCTTAATCCTCGTGGAACCCCAAAGAAAATCAAAGATTAAACTTCTGAGCTTCTTCAGAATGGATTTCGGAATGGGGACTAAAGACAGCCAGTAAACCGGTAAGCTGGTCAGAACAGCCCTGATAAGGACCAGCCTCCCTCCCAAAGATAAGAGCTTGAAAGACCAATGATGTATCCTCTTCTCAAACTTTTTTATGAGCCAAAACCAATCTTTTACCAAATAGCCCGTAGGTTTTATAAAGTAACCAAGGTAGTTAAAACCCGTGGAGATGTCCTGGGTTTTGTAAGATAAAGAGCGGGAAATTCTATTTAGAAGCTCATCATCAGCATTGTTATACAGAAAGCATGACTTCTCAGCATTTATGAGCATTCCTGATGCTTCGCAGAAAGTATCCAGAATAACTTTGAAAGCTATCCATTCTTCACAAGAGCCCAAACCAAAAAGTATCACGTCATCAACAAAAAGCAGATGGGTAAGGGAAAGGTCCTTTGAAATTTTTATCCCTTTAACCAGACCCCGCCTACGGGCATCCTCAATAAGAAGGCTGAGTCCTTCAATCACCAGGATAAAAAAGAAGAGGAGATAGTGGACAACCCTGTCTAATGCCACGCAAGGCAGTGAAAAAATGAGAGGGGGAGCCATTTATGAGAAGAGCAAAATTGACCGAGGTGAGGCAACCCATAATCCAGTTGACTCCTTCCAAAGGCATACCAATTTGAAGAAGTATGAGCCTCAAAAAAGACCAGTTGACTCTGTCAAAGGCTTTGGAGAGATCAAGTTTGAGGACAAGGGCACTTTTGTTCCTGGTTTTAACAGTGTGGAGAACTTCTTAAGTAATGGCCAGAGGCTCTGAGATCTGACGATCTTTGAGGAACCCAAACTGCTGCGTAGAAATGTAACAGTCAAGAAGGGGTTTGAGGCGACTCGCAGCAACTTTAGCTATCAGCTTATAGATTAAGTTACAGAGAGAGATAGGACGGAAGTCAGCAAAAGTTGAAGGATTGTCTTTTTTAGGAATGAGGGTGATAAAAGTCGAATTGAGAGAGGGCAGAACCATCCCAGTCATCCGAGCTTCTTCCACCAAATGAACCAGGTCATCCCCTAAAAGGTCAAAAAAAGCAAGAAAAAACTCAACAGGAAACCCATCAGGCCCAGGTGATTTGTCTTTCTTGAAAGACTTGAGGGCCCTTTCAATTTCCAAATGTGTCACCTTGGAGCTGAAGTTAGACCGAGCCTCAGGGGAGAAAAAAAATGGGTAAAGTTTGATAACATTCAACTGAGCTGAAATAGTGGTGAGATTGTCATCTTTGAAAATTCTTTGGAAGTGCCTAACACCCAGGTCTTTCAAAGCCTGGTCACTTTCAACCACCAAACCCTCCTCATCCTGCAAACCCCAGATCGCATTGTGGTTTTTCCTAGCTGAAGCTACAAAGTGAAAAAATTTGGTATTAGAGTCACCCAAAGTGGCCCAGATCATCCTGTTTTTTAGCTTGGCAGAAAGGATCTCATGATCCCTTAACTTTTTCAGATCCAATTGAAGAGCCTTGAGAGAGGAAAGAGTCTTCGGGGAGAGGATACCTGATCTGGAGGAGGCAAGAATATTATGTATCTCTTCCTCAAGAAAAATACTCTTATCTTTCAACTCAAGAGACTTATGATGAGTCCAATCTTTGATTTTCACTTTCAAGAGCCTAAGCTTCAACGCAAAGGAGTCCATAAAAGAAACGGTAAGATCCAGGGAGAGGTGAGACCACTCTAGTTTGATCATGTTAACAAAATCATCAAAATCCAGCCAAGAGTGGTTAAATTTGGAAGGGAAGGCACAAGGAGATGAGTTCTCCCTCCATTCCATGATAACCGGATAGTGGTCCGAGATGGCCGAGGGATAAGCCCAGACCCTGTGCTGAGGTAGATGGTCAATGAGGCTGGAGGATAGCAAGAATCTATCCAATCTTTTTCTAATTCCATCATCGCCCGAGTGGCCATTTCTCCAGGTTGGACCAACAGAGGCAGGGGCAATGTCCACAAGCTGATGTGAAGAAAAGAGGTGAGAGAAAAAAGGGCCTAGAGGATCAGGTTGAGCCTTTTTTTCCCAGACTTCAGAGCAGTTTAAAGTAAGATTGAGATCACCAGCTAAAACCAGATTAGGTTGACTGAGTAGACCACCTTGATCAGCCAGTTCCCAGAAAGATTCCCGATTGCAATAAAGCCCATAATAGTTAAGAAGAGAGAGATTCAAGGAGGATCCCCTGATCTGAGCTTTAAGGAGAATCCTAGCCATAGTACTGAAGGCTTTAATTTTGAAACAACGAGGGTTCCATGCCGCTAGTAAGCCCCCCGAGAGGCCAGAGGAGCTCATAGCACAGTATTCCCACCCTGGGCGCAGTTTAGAAAAGGCCAGAAGTGCGGGATGCGAGCTAGTCATAGTCTCCTGTAGTATGATAAGATCAGGTGAAAGGGTGACAAAAAGATTCTGGAGGCTTTTGTGTTTGGCCAGGCCTCCAAAGCCACATACATTGAAGGATAGAATTTTCATTAAGATCCAGATGAGATGGGCTTCTTTGCTCTAAGGGCCTGTGGGGGGGATGTATGCATAATACGAGCGGCTTCCTTCAGCCTTGCAAAAAGAGGAGTATAAGGTGAGCAAGGAGGAGGGGAATCCGAGGAGGAAAGAGTGACTTTTTTTTTTTTTTTCTTCAAATAGTCACATTTTGAAAGCGTATAGAGTCCAATGGGAGGACCGAGGGAGATTGTGGCGTTTTATCAATAAAGATGTCCAATGAGGTTTGTAGTGAGGGATCCGCGAAGGAAGGGGTGGTGACCGGACTGCAAGGAGGCGAAGGTACCGTGGGTGGCTTGGAACCAGGTAGGGGTGGGAAGTCTAAGTCTGAGAAAATGGAGGGCACCACAGAGTTGTGAAGAGGAGAAGGAAGGGAATTTGTGGAAGGAAGCCCAGGTTCTTGTAACCTGATCGGTGACACAGTGGGAGTAAGAATCTTCTCTGTAGTGGTCAAAGGAGACTTACTAGGCACAGTATCAAAAACCCGAGACTCAAAGCTCGCAACTGATCGAGAGGACGGGCCCGGGTCTGTCAAACTAGGCACAGTATCAATAACCCGAGACTGTAAGTTCAAATCTGATCCTGAGGAGGGGCCCAAGGCTGTCAAACTAGGCACAGTATCAACCCGAGACTCTAAGTTCAAAACTGTTCCAAATGGAGGGCCCGAGGCAGTGATAGAGTCAATAAATAGGAGGTCTTGCTCTGTAGCATCATCAAAAAAGGAGCAAGCCTAAGAAAGCGTACCTTTATTGAGCTGAACTTCATCATTGACCTTTGAAATGGGAGAGGGGGAAGGTTCGTATGCCTAAGAAGAAGAAGTTGGGCTAGGAGGAGCAGCCCGTTTTCTGAACTCCGGATAGGTCCTGCGGAGGTGGCCCACTGCTCTGCAGTTGCTACAACGGAAGGGCACATTTAAATAGTCAAGCCTTTGCTGAATAACCCTTTCGTGGCAGATGATATCAACCTCGGCTGGGAGACCTGTGGATAAGTCCATTTCCACAAGGATTTTTGCCTTCCTTTTATCATATGAGTGGAGGAAGTCGTCTTCAACAGCGACGAATCTCCCAATAGTATTCCTGATACCTTCCATTACTTCACGATTCCACAGAGGAAGCGGCAAACCAGGAAGTATGACCCATAAATGTCGTTTTTTAACCTGTTCTCTTTGAGGATCGAAGTGTATGTGCCAATGGTCTAGAACAAGAGACCCCTCACGTATGCGCCATAAGGAGTTGAGTATTGACAGTGCATGTGCTTCCTCCAAGAACACAATAACTATCCATCCTCTGGCTAATAAGCTGATCGAAGGGGTGTACGAGAAGAGAGGTTTCCAGTTTTCAGCGGCCCAGATTTGCCAGTCATTCTTCCTCATTCTCGTATATTCCAGTCTGTTGATAAGGGCTCGAGTGCATAGAGCCTCTACCCTGTCCAGAAAAATGTCTCTGCCTAGAACAAAACGCAGTTTGCCTTCTCGTACTTTAAGTGCCTTTGCAGATCTTCGACATCGACTGCGCAGCCCGGAAGGTGAGAGGTTTTCTTCCATCTCTGTACCAGGTTCTTAAAAAACCCCCATTGGCAAGGGCTGAGCACGAAAGGAAACACTGAATAACTTTATTCAAGCTACAATTACTCAAGAATTTTCTTTACCGAAGGACTTAAGATACATTTGCAATATCACCCTGTTCCAACTTCAAAATACTATGAAATGAAGTTATGCTATCAATGTAGTTTGCCACAAACCCATTAAACACTAAATACTAAATTCACCAACAATAAAATCAAATTTAGTTTTATAAATGAATTCACTTTACCATTAATGCAATAGTGACAAGCAATTCAGGTCCAAATTTTCATAGCTCAGAAAAATTCAATTCACAAAAATTTAGGTGAAACACCATCCAAGGACTGGAAAAATGCAGATAAGAATGAATGAAAAAAATATATGGTAAAATTTACAAGCGAGGCCAAAAATTCTACAAATAAAGATTTGGAACAATACAAGATTACAGTTGCTACTGCAATCAAAACATAAATTGGAGAATATTGACTCCAACCATTTGATTGTAGCCTCAGAGATATCAATAGGTCTAAGCAGAGACTAAGTACAAAACGAATTTTAATATCATTGAATAATGGTACAACATAAGTTAGTACATTAACACAATTCTTTAGCTAAAGCAAGGAAGAAAAATAAAAAATTGTGATTATTTTTATCAACAGAGCAACAAAAACGTCATAAGGTTAAAAATACCAAGAGAAAAGGGGGGAAAGATGTTGGAATAATGTAGAAATGCTAGGCAGGTATCTAGGTATTGGGTTGATGTGTATTTTCTATTGTAAGCATATAGAGGTTACAGATCCACCTTTCTTGGATCTAGGGTTTGGTTTGTTGTGACTAGCTACAATATATTGTAATCAGTCTTCTTTGGATAATTGAATTGGTTTGACCATTCCTTTGTGTAAGCGAGCCTTTGAGCTCTGCTCTGTCTGCCTTCTAATTCTAAGTTGGTATCAGAGCTTGGGTGAATGATGGGCTGTGAGAAGGTATATTTTTTTTCCACCATCGTTGCATCGTTGTTTGCTGCCAGCCTGCTGCTCGCCGTGAGTATTGAAGGAGAACGCTGGAACGCTGCAGATCATCGCCGTAAGGTTGACAACGCCGAGGTTGAGCTGCAGATCACCGTTGGAGCTGAATGTTGGCGTTGAACGCTGAGTGCAAGAGCTGAATTTTTTTTTTCAGAGCCGTAAGTGAAGCAGCGATCCCCCATCTGTCGTATAGCAGCCGTGATCACCATGAGAGATTAGCAGCTGCCATCATCGTGAAAGGAGAGCACCGTGCAAGAGAGTGTGTATAGGAGAGCACCGTGAGCCTGAAGGGGGATCACCGTGAGAGAGCAGCGATCTCTGCTCGTAAAGACCAGCGTGGAAAGCAGCGTGCAGATTGTTGCGTGTAAGGAGAAGCCGTGGAGATCAGCGATTTCCTTCCTTAAGTTCAGATCAGTCGTGAATTAAGTTCAGATCAGCCGTGTAGATTGCGATTTCAGATCAACGTGTAAATTTTTTCTCCTGAAGACTTGGCACCGCCTATCACCTGAAGAAGAGAAGCGGTGCCTCCACGAATTTTGCAAAGGAAGAGCGGTGGTACCTCCTGTCCACCAAAGGTGAAGAGCAGTGGCACAGCTGAATCTGTGAAGAGGAAGAGCGTTGCTCAAGCCATTGCTTGCACCGATTTTGGGTACCGTTGCCAGAAACGCCTTTGACCTTAAGGAGAGGTGCGGTTCTGAATTTGTTTTTTCTGTTGAACAGAGCTCAGCCCTCCAAATCAGCCGAAAGAAGGTAAAATGGCAAATCCACCTTTTGCTGATACATATATCAATGAAGCATCCAAATTAAATGGTGAAAATTACTTAAATTGGAAATTTAAGATGATGACTGTGCTTGAATCCGCTAATGCATGATCAATTGTGACCGGTGATGAGCCAAGGCTTGCAACTGCCGCATTGCTTCCAGACTGGAATAAGCAGGAGATGAAAGCAAAACTGACACTGAGGATGTCTATTAAAGACAACATTATTCCACATATCAGAAACTGTACGACATCCAAGGCAACATGGGACACGCTCAAAGGTCTGTATCGAACAACTGATGCAAATCGTGTTCTATTCCTCAAAACCAAATTGCTATCTATCAAAATGGAGGCTAAAGAAGGGATAAGCAAATTTATTTCTTGCATTAAAGAACTCGGTGATAAATTGGGAGATATAGGTGAAGTTGTTGAAAGTTATGATTTAGTAACAGACACTCTAAAAGGCCTAGTGCCAGACCACAAAGTATTTATTTCAACACTTGTAGCGAGAGAAAAACCCCCAAACTTTGAAGAACTTACAGGGATTCTAATACAAGAAGAAGAAAGAATGAAGAACTATGATATGGATGCTGGAGGTTCAGACCTGGCATTGATGGCAAGAAGTCGATATACAAACAGAGGCAAACTATGGAGCAGACCATGGAATGGAGACAAAGGTAGATTTCATCCAAAACATAAAGGTTTGGCTCAGACTGATTTTAATAGAAATAATGTAGATGGTCATTATTGGGGAAAACCAAGACACCTCATCAGAAATCATTATCAGAAGAAATTTTATAGAAATAGAAACCACAATGAAAGTCACAATGGAAATTTTGCAAATACAGACACCTCTGAAATTAATGATTTTAAAAATCTGAGATTATTTATTTCTGAAGATGCTCTGTCTGTCGAGACAGATGATGAGAATGCCTGGTTCATAGATTCAGGTGCATCTGCACATATGTATTGTAGGAAAGAATGGTTCGATGAATACAATGAGAAACTTGATAGCACTCATATCTATTTAGGAAATAATAGGTCACACAAAGTACAGGGTTATGGAATAATAAATGTGAAATTATCTAATGGGAAACCGAGACAGATTCATAATATCATGTATGTGCCTGCCATTAAGAAAAATTTAATATTTGTTTCAACCATAACCGAGAATGACCTGAAAGTAGAGTTTGGAAAGTACCAGTGTCATATCAAAGACATTCGAAACCACTACAAGATTGTTGCTACAGGTTCAAGATGTGGACGACTGTACAAGCTGGATGTGAGCAAAGACAGTCATTAGGCACTTGCATCCACCGTAATCACCACAGAGGAACTCTGACATTAAAGGTATGGCCATATTAACCACCATGATCTTGTATTACTTCAAAAGAAATCAATGGCTGAGGGTCTGCCTATAATAAAGAATGAACATTTAGAATGTAGTGCATGTGCACTTGGCAAACAGCGTCTAGATGAATTTCAAGTACATCAAGAAAAGAGGAAAACTGGTCTGCTTGAACTAATGCATACAGACCTATGTGGACCTATGCAAACTAGATCTTTAGGAGGTGTATCATATTTTCTGACATTTATTGATGATAGATCTAGATACACATGGGTGTACTTCGTGAGGAGGAAAGGAGATGTATTTGAATACTTCAAGAAGTTCAGAACCATGAATGAAAAGCAGACAGAAAAATGCATTAAAATTCTCAAATCCGACAATGGTGGCGAGTACGTGTCTAGGGCTTTCAAGAAATACTGTAAGGAGAATGGTATCCAACAACAGTTTACAGTATCGCACACTCCTCAGCAAAATGGGATAGCAGAGTGAAAGAACAGAACATTAGTTGAATGTGCATGTAGCATGCTTCAAGGTAAGCACATTTCGAATGGTTTTTGGGCAGAAGTTGTGAATACTATTGTATATTTGAAAAATATCAGTCCAACAAAGAAATTAGAATTTCAAACACCATTTGAGGTTTTCGGATATAAACCACAAGTTAAGCATCTACGAATCTTTGGTTGTAAAGCATTTGCCCACATACCAAAAGAAGATAGGAGGAAACTAGATGCTAAATCACTTGCATCTGTCTTTGTTGGGTATTGCAATGATCACAAAGCCTATAAGTTGTTTCACCCTAGCACTCATAAATTAATTGCTAGTAGAGATGTGGTGTTCCATAAACATACAGATGCAAGTAACAAAACAGAACAATAGCATAGTCTGACTAACAATGATGAAAATGTCAAATTAAACTCAATAGTTTAGGAGCAGGAAGTGGAAGAGCCACAAGAGAAGCAGAAGGAACAGAATAGTAGAAGTAATGGAAGCAGAAACAACAGTGAAAGTAGCAGAAGCAGCATGAGCAGAATGAGTACTTCTTCAAGTTCAGAGGAAGACACAGCAGAAAGCAGAAGGATTATGGATGGAACCCCTGTAGGTAATTTAATGCTAAGAAGTTTAACAAGATAGACTCGTCCCCCTCGAAGGTACAATGATTATGCTCTAATGTCTAATTTAATGAATATCAGTGAACCAATGAATTACAAACAAACAAAAGATAAAACAGAATGGGTTGAAGCAATGAACGAAGAATATAACTCAATCATGAAAAATCAGACTTGGGAATTAATTGAGTTACCAGAGTATAAGACACCAATAGGCTATAAATGGTTGTTTAAATATAAGCTTAAATCAGATGGTAGCATAGAAAGATTTAAAGCAAGACTAGTAGAAAAAGGCTATGCACAAAAGGAGGGAATTGACTTTGAGGATACTTTTGCACCAGTAGCAAAACTAAACACAATTAGAGTTCTAGTTGCATTAACCACAACACATAAATGGAAAATCGATCAATTAGATGTAAAATCTGCTTTCTTAAATGGTGACTTAAAAGAAGAAGTCTACTTAGTCCAGCCTGAAGGCTTTGCACAGAAAGGACAGGAACATCTTGTATGTAAACTAAAGAAAACTATCTATGGATTAAAACAAGCTCCTATGTCATGGTACATAAAGATTGATACCTTCTTTAATCAGAAAGGTTTAGTTAAAAGCAAAAGTGACCCTAACCTTTATATGAAGAAAGATAAGGAAGGAAATATTTGTTTGATATCTTTATATGTAGATGATCTCATCATTACAGGGAATGCATATAAGTTGATAACATAAATAAAAAATCAACTGTCACAAGAGTTTGAAATGAAAGACCTTGGATAAATACACTATTGTTTGGGACTTGAAGTTTGGAGAGAATCTGGCAAAACTATGATCACTCAAAGTATGTGAGGGAGATATTGAATAGATTTAACATGAGTGATTGCAAAGAATCAACAATTCCTTTAGAACAAAATGTGAAGTTATGCAGTCAAGATGGATCAAATGATGCAGATGGTACTTTGTATCGACAGTTGGTGGGAAGCCTGAATTATCTCACTACCACAAGGCCAGATATATCATATGCAGTCAGCATTTTGAGCCAGTTTATGGCTAAACCAAATGACAGCCATTGGAAAGCTGCAAAGAAAGTCCTTAGATATCTTAAAGGGACAATGAACTTTGGTCTTTTATACACTGATGAGTTTGATGTTCAATTGGCAAGTTTTTATGATTCTGATTGGGCAGGAAATCCAGATGACAGAAGATCTACTACAGGATATGCATTCAACATTGGATTCAAAGTCGTATCATGGAGCAGCACGAAACAACCAACTATTTCTCTATCATCCATAAAAACAGAATACAAAGCCATGTCTAGTGCAACATGTGAAGCTCTCTGGTTGAGGAGGACTTTTGAAGATATTGGAGAAAAGCAAACAGAACCTACAAAAGTACATTGTGACAATCAAAGTGCAGTCAAACTTGCACACAATCCATTTTATCATGCAAGGACAAAACACATTGAACTGCAACATCATTTTATCAGAGAAAATATTGAGTCTAAGGAAATTGAACTTATTTATTGTAACACAAGTGATAATGTCGCTGACATATTTACCAAACATGTTGGCAAGATTCACTTTGAGATCCTTAGGCAAAAATTAGGTGTTGTAGAAAATCCATTTCTACATTAAGGGGTATGTTGGAATAATGTAGAAATGCTGGGTAGGTATCTAGGTATTGGGTTGATGTGTATTTTCTATTGTAAGCATGTAGAGGCTACAGATCCACCTTTCTTGGATCTAGGGTTTGGTTTGTTGTGACTATCTACACCTATATATTGTAATCAATCTTCATTGGATAATTGAATTGGTTTGACCATTCCCTTGTGTAAGCGAGCCTTCGAGCTCTGCTTTGTCTTCCTTCTAATTCTAAGTAAAGAGAATATATGAGGGAGAAGATATAAATCTGTGGCCATTTTTAAGGCAAGAAACATACCTGTTTGTTTTTCAGTCCAAGGATATGTGAAAATGGTTGGAACGTGAACTCATGAAAATGATTGGCACGCGAATTGAAACTCTGAGCCTATGGAAGGTTCAAAGGCAACTAGTAATTCTTAGCTTAATTATATGAGCCTTTATATAGGGATGAATCATTCATGTGTAACTAATATTGCAGAGAATTGGGGCGATTTAGCCCAGAAAAAAAACCCTACTCCATGAAATCAAGGCGAATGGGACTAGACACCTAATTTGATGCAAATGGGGAGGGTGAAATCACTCTAAGAAATCTCCATTCCTAAAAAATCAAGGCGAATGGAAAGCCATAGCCGAAATTTCATGAGCAAAATGCCCTAACGTTGGTGAAAATGCATGGGCTAAGCCTCTGCATACCATTTTTATTTAAATAAATTTGGAGCGAAAGATAATAGTAATGAAAAAACTTTGCTATGTAAAAAATTCGCCCAAAAATATTCGAAATCCCTTAAATTTCGCCTCTAAAATTTTCCTTTAATATTCAAACTAGGGTTAAACAATGCATGCAAACTCTACTAATAACCACACATGAATATCTTTTACAGTATGCAGCGGAATATAAAACTAAGAAATAAATCACAACATCACATCACAATATTGACAATATTATTTTGGGTATGGAAACCCCCAGAAAAAACCCAAGATGGAAAAACCGGTGCAGCAGTCAGATATAGATTTTATTATGAGAAAATATGGAACCTTTAGAATCACTGCAAATTCACCCAAACCTGGCAAATGCAGTACCCAACAGAATCACTGGGCAAATCCCAGCTAAACCTCAACATCCTCCTGTGTGAGTGTACGGCCCAGCTGTACGAAGCTCGATGATCCTATTGCAAGCTCCTCCATCTTCTCAGTTAAATCCTCTGTCTAACTTTCTCTCCCTGTCTGTATCTTGTCTCTGTCGGAATACAAGTGTGTGTGTCCTCTCCACCAATTGATATCTATTTTATAACTTTAGGTAAAGAGAAAACCCTAATTTCATTTTCAGTTTAACTAGTGGTAAAGCAAAAACCCTAATTTCACTTTCACTTTAACTAGTGTTTCACTACAGTTAATTTAGATCACCTTCTTTGTTGTTGCTAGCTTAACACTCCCTCTCAACAAGGAAGGGATTCGGTAGCAACCCCAATTTATCCCTAAACTTCACAAAATTCTATCTGCAAAGTACTTTGGTGAAAATATCCTTCTTCCTCTTTGCCTTCCCCTTGCTCTTCCCTGTAAGGGCTAGAGCCTCCTCGTCCACAATCTATGGGGCACTACTGGATGACCTTGATCCTTGACCCATGCGAGTCTCCTCCTACACAAATTCATACCATAGTCTTTGCCAATCAGGGAGCTTCTCCCTAGCCACAACACCTTTGACAAAGGTGTCCCATGGCTTAGAGAAGCCATTGAGGGCTATCTGAACTAGCTCCTCATCCACTATCTTATAGCCAACAGCTCCAAGCTCATTCCTGATCTGTGTCAGCCTCATGAGATAAGGCACCACTGCTTCTCCCTTGGCCATCTTGGTGTTGCACATCCTCTCTTGCAACACCATCTTCCGGTTCTCGTTCTTGCTTTGGTACAGACTCTCCAAAGCCGTCCACATCTTTGCTACAGTCTTCTTACCAGAAAGGTGAGGAACTATATGGTCCTTCACTCCATCCATGATAATTAGCATGGCACTGGAATCAATCTTCTTCCAAGCTGCTAGATCTGTTAGATCTGTGGGTGCAACCTTCATGGAGTCAATGTGATCCTCTGCATCACTGACATCTAGGATCCTTGTGATCCTTTCTTTCCATCTAGGAAAGTTCTGAGCACCCTGGATTCTATCCTCAACTCTCAACTGCATGGCCATAGTGAAGTGTTACCTGTCAAACCCTAGATGTGGAAGTCTAGGTTTGTGTCTTCCTATAGGTTTGTGTCTTCATATAGATTTGCCCCTAATCTATCATTACTGTTGCAAATCTCTCAACTTTAACTCACCAGAGCTCTAATACCAAGTAAATTTTCATTTAATATTCAAACTAGGGCTAAACAGTGCATGCAAACTCTATTGATAACCACACATGAATATCTTTTACAGTATGCAGTGGAATATAAAACTGAGAAATAAATCACAACATCACATCACAATATTGACACTATTATTTTGGGTATGGAAACCCCCAGAAAAACCCAAGATGGGAAAACCGGTGCAGCAGTCAGATATAGATTTTTATTATACGAAAATATGGAACCTTTACAATCACTACAAATTCACCCAAACCTAGCTAATGCAGTACCCGACAGAATCATTGGGCAAATCCCACCTAAACCTCAACACCCTCCTGTGTGAGTGTATGGCCCAGATGTACGAAGCTCGGTGATCCTGCTGCTCGCTCCTCCGTCTTCTCAGCTAAATCCTCTGTCTAACTTTCTCTCCCTATTTGTATCCTGTCTTTGTTAGAATACAAGTGTGTGTGTCCTCTCCACCAATTGATCTCTCTTTTATAACTTTAGGTAAAGCAAAAACCCTAATTTCACTTTCACTTTAACTAGTGTTTCACTAAAGTTAATTTAGATCACTTTAATATATTTTCCAAAGTAAACTTAGGAAAAATAATTAAATACAATTGGATTCCTAATTTAAGTCTTCTGCATGTAGGAAGACCTTCCTTGTTGCTGCTAGTTTAACAAAAAACCCTACTCCATGAAATCAGGGCGAATGGGACTGGACACCTAATTCGTAGCAAATGGGGAGGGTGAAATCGCTCTAAGAAATCCCCATTCCTAAAAACTCGAGGCGAAGGGAAATCCATAGCCGAAATTTCATGGGAAAAATACCCTAACATTGCTGAATATGCATGGGCTAAGTCTCTGCATACCATTTTTTAAAATTAATTTGGAGCGAAAGATAATAATAATAATAAAACTTTGCTATGTAAAAAATTCGCCCAAAAAATATTAAAAATCCCTTAAATTTTGCCCTTAAAATTTTCCTTGGTGGTAGCATCACGAAACATGTCAAAGGGTATTGCACTGTGGTTGGAGCAGCTCATGCACAGGTGTCACCAAATCCGTATTGATTGGAAATTTAATGCTTTCATGGTTGATGATGCATTGGCTAAAATCAGTGCATTGAGGTAACTTCACTTTTGTTAGGTTTTATGAAACTTATGTTTATTATAAGAATGTCACACTAAAGTGCACTAATTATGGCAGGAGGATCACAAAGTGTGTTGTGATATTGTGTATTTGGCATGTTCGGAGAGCATGGTTAAAAAAAGTGAATCAGCTACCCACAAATACAAAAAAAGCAAATGAGATGTTTAGTGAGTTAGGTTGCATCACGAAAGACACTCTCAATGTTGAAGTGGATGATGCAATCAATACCTTTTTCAACAAATTCGCAGATGAACATAAATTCTTAGACCATTTCCACAGGAACTGGGTTGTTGATGATAAGATTCGTAAGGGAACAAACTCTTAGTAGTGTTTTTCGTTTTTGCATTTCATAAAGATTATATACTAGGACTAATCTTTTTTTTACATCTAGGGATGTGGGCGAAAGGTTGTCGAGAGTTTCCTCATGCAAATCAGGAAACCAATAATGCGGTTGAATCATACCATTGCTACTTAAAGAAAAAATTTCTATCTGATCGAAGGAAGAAATGTGCTCATAGAATGGATTGGTTGTTGTATGTTCTCCTAACAAGTGTTGAACCTTGTTATCAATTCAAGGAGATTTTGAAAAAATGAGGATATCTAAAGCAAGTAGAATCATCAGTAGAAAAATCAAGTAGAATTCTAGATAGTGATTGCTACCCTCACGAAAACACAACCATTTCTTACTGGGTGAGAAGTTAATTAGATTGTGATAAGAGATACTTTGTCACATGGTATCGCACGAATTTTATAGCATGTGAATGTCCATGGTCTACTCGAGGCAACATTTGCAAGCATGCTATAAAGGTCAACTAGCTATATTTCCACTCAGGAAATTTAGAGTCATTGCCTGGTCAAGATGCAATGGCTAACACATTCAATGACCCTCCCGAAATATGTATAGGGCCCCAGAATTGTGATAAAAATGTCGACATGACTCTTATCCCATTGATATTGTTGATGCAGACGTCGAGGAACTTCATATGGCTACAGAGGAGGTATCTAGGAAACTACAATTTCTTCTAAACAACCCCCCTACTACTTTGTTCAAGATGAACCAATTGAATGGTTTGCTTGATAATTTTTTGGATGATAATTTTGACCTCACACCTGGTTTGGGTGCTCTTGATTCATCTATAAAGAGGAAGAAGAGTTTCCTTAGCCCTACAAAAAAGAAAAGAAGAAGCAAACAAAATAGTGGTTTGGAAATTGATTTGAACGTCCATGCATCTGAATATGAACCATTTGAGTTTTGATACCTCAACAAGCAGGGACGTCCTTGATGAAATAATGCATTCTCTATGGATCCGGGTTAGTTTCATATCTTGATTAGAGTAATGGTCTTGGATTAGTGTACTTAATCATCATTGTTCTATAACAAGTGTTGTGTTGTTGTCTGCAGCGACGCAACAATCCATAACCATGGTGACAAGCTAAGGCCATCCAAGTAGCCTTCCCTGACATGTACATTTATATGAAGACATGGTCTTTCAATGTTTTTTTATATCTCACACATAAACTGTAAATACTGTATTTTATTTCATATTATCAGGTGTTAGTGTCCAGTATCTTTCATATTTATAATTTTACTCCTAAAATTAGCTTGTGAATGCAAGCATTTTATGTAGGGGAAGATGTGGAGTCTATTTTGTAAAAGCTTCTCATGGTGTTATTATTGTTGTAAGATTTGCATGGGAAATATATTTTTAATGTTTCATAAGTAGATACTTGGATATTTTTTATCCCCAAGCTTTTCCAACTCAATTTCCAAATTTTACCTGATTGAACTTTTGGTAGATATAAGTAGAATAGTCAACTCCAAAAATTTAGATTGGGAGGTTGGTTGTGTCTTTTTCTAATGTGAAGATAATTTACTAGATAATATTTGATGAATTAGGATAATGGCGTGTCTTGTATCCTTTTTCTGGCCATTACCTTAAAAAAGGGAATTTATCCAAATGATACCAGTGAACAGAAAACTGGCTAAAGGCAATATCCTTTTCTAATGTCAGGATGATTGACTAAACATTATTTGATGAGTTAGGATAATGGATGAATCACTATACATTATCTTTTGCTTTGGTTTTGTTGCTCCAAGGTGTTCTGACTTGCAAGAACTAAAAGCTGAATTATTCATGTTACATGAAGATTTGCCAGTGAGATTTGTAATTGAACAGTTTATCAGAATAACAATGTATCTTTATCATTTATACCTTGCATTCTACTTATGGACTTATAAATCTAATATTTTGACTGTTCATTGTTAGGATGGATCCACACAGTTTTTTAATGGGTCAAAAATGCCTCTTCCAGATTTGCCAAAAAATATTATCTTCCTCAGGCTTTGATGATTTAGATATGCCATTAATTCCTACAGAAGCATGACAGAGTTCAGATACAGTTGTGACTGCAGAAACAGTGCCAAAATGTCATGCAAAAATATTAGGCATGACTGTAGTATCTTTTTGTAGTTGGCTATATGCATTGGTTTACAAATGCATTGGGAGGTTTGATATGGATTGGTAAAATATGCATCATATTTTTCTCTTTGTGGGTTGTCTGATTTTACATCTGCAAATAAATGTTTTTTCGTGGTCTCTCTAAATATTGGATTTGATTGGCCTCTGCCAATGTGACTAGAAAACAGGACTGGTATATGTCTCAATTTACAATCTGCCAATTATACTATACTTTTCAATGTGTCTACCTCTTTGCATCATTTTCTTTATGCTAGTGGATGTCTCTTGAGTTTGAAGATATATCCATGTTCGCTCCATGTGTATGGTGGGTGTCTGAAAATATATCCATGTTCAAATTTTTTTGAGAGTCCATTATAGATTTAATTTGATATCCTTTTACTCATATAGTGGCCTAGACTTTAATGAATGCAAATTTTTTGACAAGTTGTTTAGGGTGAATTAAGGTTTATGTCTTGAAAATTATCAAAGGGGTTGTCAAATGACCCATCACTCAGATGTATCTGTACTCTTTAGCATCTTAATCTCTAACTCTTCTCTCCTATATTTGTGTATAGCATTTATAACAACGCAAATGACACTTCAGGGAATTTATAACTCAAACATCCTACAAGTTCAATTCAGTCATAGTCATACTGTTCAATGTTAAGTTAAAAAAATAAAATTTAAAAGAAAGTAACTTCACTTTACCTTGGGGAAGAGCAAGTGGAGGTAGCATAGAAGCCATTAAGCTAATAAATAAAAGATCCCAGTTTTGCTACGAAACATGGAAGGAAATAATTCATCATTATTGTTTCAAAGGGAACCCCATTTAGGGTTGCTTTGGCCCCCTTTTCTGCACTAATTTGGAGATAAGATACGATAATTTTATTAATGTCCACTAATGACTACAAATAGGTCAACGGGGACTGTCGGTTACAATGATATGTTATGCATGGGGGAGAATCAAATGATCTCCCTTAACGGAAATACAATATAAGCAATGAAAATAGAAAGAAGTAAAGATGTACAAGGCGAGCTAGGTTGCAGCATGGGAGAGCTCTTGCTCCAGTTCCACCCCTGTAACCTTGCACAGGGGTGAAGGAGCTCAGGTGGACAAGATCTGGGGCCAAAGTGACCAAGGAGGGTCTGGTACTCCTAACATCCGAGGTTGAATGAAGAAAACTGAGGGAAATGCAAAAGTGTCTGCTATCCTGATTCAGAATTGGTGGGCGCGGGGCGCCCTCTAGAATGATGTCAGTGAGGTCTGGAGGGTCTTGAGCACCTCTCGAAGGGAGGTCTGGTCTGGAGCTGTCATTGAGATCTCGTGGGTTGAGAACCCGCGGCCCTTACTGATCTGGGAGTTGGGTCGATGTCGAGGTCAGTAGATCTCTTGATGCCCCTGGAAGAAGGTAGCACGCTGAAGAACGTCGTGATCCGATGTGTGGTGTTTAGTCTAATGGGAGGCTAGAGGATCTGCGCTCGAAACCTGAGGGCCTCCTGAATATAAAGCGCTAGAAATTTCTGATCGGTATATCTGAAGAAAGTTGTTAGAGTTTGGGGCCGCCTAAACAACCAATAAAAGCATCCTCTGATCTCATAGTAGACAAGACACCTGAAGATAAAATCTGACTCGATTTCCACTTCCTGTAGACGACATTGAAGGAAGGGCCTATATGATCTATCAACTGGTGGTCTAACTCTACCCGGAGTATATGTGATCCTACTCTAAACTGTCCGAGAGGGATCCGAAGAACTTGCATCCAATGGCGAAACGTATACTGGGGTCGGACAATGAGGCCGTCTCTGATCTCCAAGAAATGTTCAACATAAAAGGCCATTTTGGGGCGCAATCCTCGTGGGGGATTAATCCAAGTAACCTAGATGAACTACTTATAGATATCCTCTCGGATGATCTTGTTTAATTCTTATCGAGTAGGTAGAAGGTGCCCAGGGGCATCCAGAGAGTACTGGAACGGGGGAAGACGGTCTAACTGGATCCCTACTAAAGCAAGAAGGTTCGAGACCCCTGTGAGCCAACACTTAGCGCTGCCTGGGTGGGTATCACGGGTGATAGTCTGAGCAGAGCAGTAAGCTAGAAAAGGGTACCTGTCCCAACCTTTTGATGAGTCGGCTAACCCTCAGATCCGATGTAGGAAGGAAACCAATCTGAAAACTGTCTCTAGGCAGAAGGGCTAAGCTCCACATTCAGCGAGGATGATGTGTTACGGCACTATCTTCCTACATCTGATGATACATTGTAGAAGAAGGATCTGGACTCTCTCAGCCGATGCCCAATTTGACTCGAGCAAGGAGGGGCCCCAGATCTCTGATCCATATAGAACAGTGGGTCGAATCAAAGTATTTAACAGGTCCATCTTGGATGAGATATCCTGGAAAGGGTGACGAAAACACTGTCTCTCGAGGAGGGATAGGGACCCGTATCCCTTATTGATTCAAGGCTGGAGAGATGGTCGTAGAGTGAAACGGGGACCGAAAAACTGTACTCCTAAATAAGTATAAGTGTTGGTGATCTCAACTTCCTCCCCTTTGTATAAGAAATGAAGGTCGGAGGTTTTCTTAACCCCATTGAAGATCATAACCTTTGTTTTGCTCAGATTCACAATCATCTTTCGGAGTTCATAGAACAGGGCTAGGGCATCAAGTTGTCTCTACAGACAAAGTTAGGAGTACAATGTCATTAGCGAAAAAGTAGAATAGAGATCAGGACCTGGTGGAGGAGGCACCCATATGTTTCCTGGGTATGCTCACAAAGGAAGGTCTCTAACTCGTCGATGTAGATTCCAAATAGGGTGGGGGAGAGTGGGAAACCTTGTTTCACCCTGATGGTGCTACAGATGAACTCGGATAACCCTCGAGCCGTGCGAAGGCGGCCCCGAATAGACTCGTATAGGCGCATAATAGCCATCAATAGGATCGTCGAGATGTCGAGGTCTCTAAGTCGTTGTAAAAGATCCTCTCAGAACTGAGTCGAATGCTTTCCAAAAATGTACAAAGCAGCAGTAGACTTTTGAGGAGCGCTAACATGCCTCCTCAATCACGGCTCGGAGAGTAAAAATGTGGTAGATAGTTTGATATGTTGGTCTGAACCCTGCCTAACCACGGGCTCTAAGATTTCTCTGTTCAAAATCGCTAGAAGGCTTCATGTGGAGAACGGTAGCATAGAGTTTTGAGAATGTGGCCTACCATGATCATTCTGTAGTTATTAGGGTCAGAGGTAGCTCCTGACTTGTGAATCAAATGGATGATGTGATGGGATCAGACCGGCGGAAATCCTTCACGCACCACGTGGTTAAAGAGATCATCCAAGTAGCTAACTAGAAGCTGGAGACCATGCTTGAATAAATCTGCTTGGTAGCCTTCTTTGTCCGCTGATTTGTTGTTGCTCATCGCCTGGATGGCTTCTATGACGTCATTTTTGGTGAAGAGGTGGCAGGAGGAGGGGGGGATGCAACATGAATGTCATCCTAGCCGAGAATGTCATAGAGCTTGGATGTGTGGGAGAACATGGAAGCAGGGTATAGGTCGACTGACAAAGGGGAGTGCCGAGAGAGGATGGTACACCAAAACTATTTGGGGGAATGGGAGAGGAGGGTTGCGAGCTCCCGTCTTCTCTGAGAGACAAAGTGTCGCTTTTTGCAACAAAGGAGACGGGGGTAAGACCTTTGGATGTTGGGGTGGGTCGGATGGGAATGGAGGAGGGCATGACGAAGTTCTCGGTGAAGTGTTTTGCAATCCTTGGCGTACTACTTATTCATGGGGCAAGAGCCAAGTTTAGGAGTGACAGAGGAGGTACGAGTGGAGTGGGGGAAGGAGTTAAGTGATGCTTCCCAGATTGCAGACGAGAGGCATTGGTACTTGGCAGAGGCCAAGTCGAGTGCAAAAAAGTGGGCTTCAGGAGGAAGAATCCGGTGTTTTGCAATCCTTGGCGTACCACTTGTTCATGGGGCAAGAGCCAAGTTTAGGAGTGACAGAGGAGGTACGAGTGGAGTGGGGGAAGGAGTTAAGTGATGCTTCCCAGATTGTAGATGAGAGGCATTGGTACTTGGCAAAGGCCGAGTCGAGTGCAAAAAAGTGGGCTTCAGGAGGAAGAATCCGGTGGAGATCTGATTCCTAGCATTAGGGATTTCCTGCTGATTTATTTCAAACTTGTTTTTTGCTGATCCATTAGATTTTTTCACTGGTTAAAACACCTACAGTGGTTGTACTACTTCTACTTCTGGACCATCAATTTCAAGGGTTCCAACACCTGCTATTCCGAAGAGTCAAGGAATAACCAAATTACAGAATCCACTCAATCATTACATAGGATCTCAACAAGAGCATTATGTCGCCTACAAGAATTGAACCTTGGTGGAAAGGATGATAATCATTCCTCCCAACCACCAAGATACACCATAATTTAAAGTTGAACCGAATCTACCATAATTTAAAATAAATTACAAAACAAACCAACAACGTCACGCCTATCATCTCCCACAATGAATATGTTTTGTAACCAACATCGTGTCGTATTTCAACTATGCTAACATTATTCCACATTGCACTTGGACTTACAGTTCTTCCTCACAAGTAAAAGGTCTTGAATTCCTCGCAACACCCATCATTTGATTTACATGAAGGTAACAGCATAAGCTCAATTATCACGGGCTCATTTGCATGCAAACAAATGGTTGTAGGTGACAATTGAGTTTTTCTACCAAATGACAAATCAATTTTGGATGAAATTGTGTGTGCTTGTTCCCTTCAAAATAGTGCATCTCCACACCAAAGATCAGAGTAAATGGATGCACTGATACCGAGATAAAAGACAAATGGTTGTAGGTGACAATGGAGTTTTTCTCCCAAATGACAAATCGATTTTGGCTGAAATTGTGTCCTTGTTTTCTTCAATATAGTACATCTTCACACCAAAAATGAAAGTAAATGGATGCACTGATATCAAGATAAATGCAAATTGGTTGTAGGTTACTGTGGTCAATTTCTCCAAATCTATGCAACGGAGTGACGTGAAATTTACAGAGGTTGTTCATCTCAGTACAATGCTTATTCATGCCAAATTTCATGTGATTTGGATGACCGGTTTTTGAGATGTGTCCATTTCAAGTTTTTGACAAATTGACTACAGAAGAGAGTTGCTATTTTATCAACTTCTATAAAGGAGAGTTAATATTTTATCAACTTCTGCAGAAGAGAGAGACACAGTGACTTGCTCCTGCTGCTCCAAGATATAGCTCCAGATCCAAGTGAAAAGACATAACCAGAGATTGATTTCAATCATCCAATGAACCAACCCAATCGAGTCTGTGTAACCTAGCAACTCAAACTTTTGCTAGTGCACAATTACATAATGCACCTTCATTTTTTAATGTCCCTTTAGTAATAAGTTCATCCTACTACAGAAATCCAAGGCCTCTTTATAGTTATGTCATGATTTGTTCAACAAACAAATCACTATAACCAAAACACAACAATTTCCAAAGCCACAAAATACCCAAAATGTAAATCACATGGTTACTTGGTTTCATGTTAAAGCACCTTAATTCAAAATACACAATTCTATTATTACTAGATTACCATAAATCATGGTGCACAGGTTTTCAATGCATGTGTGCAAAACAATATTTTAGCACCAAGATTTGAAAAGTTTCAAGAAAACATTGTAAAAATGGTAATCTTACTCTCATATTAGTTCTGTGTGCTTGTTCCCTTCAAAATAGTACATCTCCACACCAAAAATCAGAGTAAATAGATGAACTGTATCGAGATAAAAGACAAATGGTTGTAGGTGAGAATGGAGCTTTTCTCCCAAATGACAAATCAATTTTGGCTGAAATTTTGTGTGTTTGTTCCCTTCAATATAGTACATCTCCACACCAAAAATAAGAGTAAATGGATGCACTAATATCGAGATAAAGACAAATTGGTTGTAGGTTATGGTGGTCAATTTATCCAAATCAATGCAACAGAGTGACGTGAAATTTATGCAGGTTGTTCATCTCGGTACAATGCTTATTCATTCCAAATTTCATGTGATTTGGATGAATAGTTTTTGAGACATGTCCATTTCAAAATTTTGACAAATTGACTGCTTAAAAATTAGTTGATCTATTGCTCAAGGAACTATGAATTGGTTATGTTCAATTGACAATTTGTAAAGTGACCATATTCATAATGTATGTCTTAGGTCTCAATAACACCAGCCTTCAAGACCAAAACAAAACACAAAGAATCACTAGTTATAGATAGTCTTAGCATGCAAAATCAATCCTAATGCATACCCATGGGTGTGACCCATCATTGGTATGCATGCTAAAACTACCCTAGTAGGGAAAGAGTTATTACCATCCAAAATCTCACAAAAGTGACAACCATAGCTCCCTTCTTATGGTCTATGCCACTTAGTTTTGTAGTCATTCCATCATTGACAGTTGTCACATGTGGCTTCACTTGTTTGTCATGCTCTACAAGAATTTGAAATATTTTTGTAGGTGCCTCCAAGTGCCATTTGCCTGTAATTAAGAATAGTAACAGCAATGCCACTAAAACACCATTGGAATTTTAGTGTCAATAGACAAAAGAGCCCATGCCTTCACCTCTAAGTGGAATTTCCACTACCCATGCAAACTTCCTTATACCACCCAAAACATGCCAAAACCATGCATACAAACAAAACATGCAAATGCAATCCTATGTTTAAGGTTTAGATTCATTGGGCATAACTTCCATGTTTGCATATGGGTCGTTAGTACAAACAAGCTATGTACATCTAGGTCACTACGTCCTTCCTTCTCTATGGGAGACATCTTTGGGAGCTAGGAGAGGTTGATGGTCTATATATTATGAATTGGGTCTCCTACTTTCCCAACTCATCTAGGATCACGTGTTTCCCTCATAAATGTGGCTTCAAGAATCAATATAGTTCACCGTGTTTTAATTGGTGGTGATTGAAATTCATGAAATTCAATCCTACTAAATTTGCTCACATCCTTAGGCATGTTACTACTCAAGCACTTCCTGCTCTTGTGCCAATGTTGTTAGAGACATTGTTGAAACAGGAAGAGGATTGTTAGTGCCAAAATCTACTCTTAGACTGCTTAAGAGCTTCATCTAGCACATCTTCAAATTATTTATTTGTTAAGGGTTTAAATTGGATTACAAGAGCTTTGGTTTGACATTATAGATAGGAAATCACTCAGTTTGTTTCTGTATGCTCTGGTACAGAAGGTCAATTGAGAATAATGACTAGTTTAAGTGCTTGAAATTGAGAAGAGAAAAGCTTAAGGTTTCTGGTTACACCATCAATTCACACTGAGCAGATGATACTTCCAGTATAATAATGAATTTCTATGAATTTGAAGATCCTCTTACTAATCCTTAGAACATAATTTCGAATGCGGCTTATGATCACAGATCTATGGTTCTTTATATTTCCTAGCACAAGGGTATGAAGATGCAAGGGAAAGCTCCTCTCCACTCTCTCCATTTTTCAAGAACATTGTTGAGGCTCTTCTTGATGCAACACATAGGGAGGATGCAAGTGAATCTAGGCTACGGACTGCAGCATATGAGACATTGAATGAGGTTCTCCAATGTTCAACTAAAGACAACTCATATTATTATGCATCTTGTTCCTGTCATCATGCTTAAGTTTAATGAAACTTTGGAAATGTAAAAATATCATAGTAATTTGTGAGCACTTCTATGTGGTTGCTTGCAAGTGATCATTCAAAAATTGAGTGCTTCCGAGTCAACGAAGTATGGTATTCTGCAATATGTATTCTGGTATTTCTTGTGACTGAATTTATACCATTACATAGAAAACATGCATCTTCAATGTATATCTGATATATTCAATGATTATTTAGCTATTTTCAGACCTGATAATTATTAGTTATGATATATTAATCATTATTTATCATTGAATAATTTTACAGAATGAAAATTCAACCATAATTGCAATGGAATAAAGGAATCATATAAAGATAGCCATACACAGTAGTCACAAGAAATTTATCTTGGGAAAGCCCAAACTCGGGTAAAACCCAACCAGCCTTTATTAGAAGAATTATGTTCAGAAAACCAAGTACAATCAGACCATGAACAAACCCTAATCCACAAGGGTTTCAATAGCATGAAGAAACCCTAATACATATGCATAATAAAAAGTACTAATCACATGACATATCCATGAACTAGCACCAAGAGAGGATGATCCCAAATACATAATATCACCAATATAAGAGCATAAACTGCAGCACATCTTCTTTCTCTTCCTTGCGCCAAAGATGAGAGATCTCAAGTGATGATTGAGATAATACAAAAATGAGCAATAGGACCTCTTATTTATATTAATTCAGGGCCTTTTTAATTTTAAATGGGTCGACATACACGTTCACATAATGTCACTTTTGGGTCCGGGCTGACCCACTCATTATGCATTATGAACCCACTTGGTACGTTTCTTAAGGGTTTTCTTCCACGTTCAATGGTCATGTACTGGCTTCTAGAACATCTTCATTCTTCCAAAAAGGTTGTCATGTAGGAATACTTTCCGCAGCTACAAAACACCAACATGGATGTCCTTGTACAATAAATGAATGTTTCTGATCCACTTGGTAACCGATGCCACACCATTGCAATGTTGTTTATTTGATCTCATTTCTAGTATGCTAGTATAAAAAAGGATAGCATGTTGAAATGAACCTTAAACTTGCAACACTGCCAATCTGCAAAAGAACAAATAGAAAGGCTAGAAGGTTGAAATTAATAGTTAGAAATCTATTAAGAATACTAGAATTAACTATAAATAAGACAAATAAACATTGAAAAAAAGTTCCAATTACCAATAAAATGCCATCGACAATTACTGCATTCCAGCAGTCTTAAGTTTTTGTGCTACATAGGTAAAAATATCTCTAGAGATGGATTCTTTAAAGATGGTTTTGAAATGAAGGTTTGGGTAAGATAACAACAAGGGCGATGCTTATTCATATGAATCTGAAAACCAGATTGCTGAAACGGCTTATGAGGTTCTCAATAGATTGAAAATTCTCTCCAAGACAAAAAGACCAGAGGTATGTTGCACCCATAAACACATAAATACTAGATACTTTTGTTACTTCATAGACAGAAAGATGGATCAGATTGCATTTGGCAAATTCTCAGTTTAAAGAGATGACAGATAGAGGTGGAGGTAGTGGTTCTAGAGGGCAAGGAGAGAGGCCTAACAATAGTCTCCTAGGCCAAAAAATAAGGAGCTTCTCTGCTCATTATGGGGCAGCAAAATCCATCACTTCTGTGGAGGCAATTAACTACCCAAAATCTATTTGAAGAAATGTATTAGAAATCCATAATGAGCTTTCTCTAGTCCACAAATATTTTTATTAAGTTGTATATGATATGGAAGAGATTTTCCATTAAGTAATGGCATATTCCACCGCCTAGAAGATCCTCAAAATGGCCAAGTTACTACAGGTGTATCAAGCCTATTAGCAAGAAATAGGAATGAAGAAATAATATATTTTTATTATAGTGGCATTGGAAAGAAGTTTTCTCCATTAGGGTTTGTCACAGGGATAAAACACACATTTATTTTAATGAAAATGGCTTCTTTGTGAAATTTAAATTCCATCCAGCAATAGTTAAAACCATTGACCTAAATATTAAGGAGGCGATGCTTTGACTACAATTTGAAATTGGGGATTGCCCTTCAGTTATGTCTCAAATCAAGAAGACCAAGGATTTATGGCTATGAAAATCTGCGGGGTTCTAGAGATATTTTATTTCTTTTGAATTGAAAAAAACTTCATCGTGTTTTTCAGCTTAAAGGCTGCACTTTTCAACCACTCTTATGTGAGTCCTAAAAGAGCCTCATGACTGCCATTAATGTCTTCAAACATGATATCTGTTTTGTTGCTAACTGCTATGAAATTGTTTTCCATGGATAATGAATAATGGGTTAAAATCTGGAATGATTTATGTATAATTTTATTATATTTTAAATTGAAAATGTATATCCATGAATAATGGGTTAAAATCTGGAATGATTTATGTATAATTTTATTATATTTTAAATTGAAAATGTATATTTTTGTATTTATAAGATGTGTACTTCCGTATTTTAGCTGTACTTGATCTTTTCGTTGCGTGTTTTTCCATACCAAATCATATTCGTATCCAAATTCGTACTCGAATTTTGCTACTATGATATAATCACTTTGGGTGCAACCACACTGTCAACCACTACCTCAAGGTGTCTCCATGGCTCTAGGAAAATCCCTCATTAGAATTGAATCCCGCTGGTGAAAACTCCTTGCTCTTCACCATTGTATCCAACCCCTTTGGACCAAAAAAAACTGATGGTTACATTAAAGAACTTGGATGAATGGAAAAGTAAGAGGCAGATTCATGCTGCCTTGTCTGTAGAGTTTCATGAAGAGAGGAAGACCCTCAAGGAGGGTGAAAGATGAAACTGTAAAATGAGAAAGTGTTTCCTCAAACGAGCAAATCCAAAACTTCAATACGATGAACTGCTAAGATGTGGAGGAGATGACTTCAATGAGCTAGCTGCGTTCTATGTCAATGGTGGAAAGGATGACCATTCAACCGACATTGGTTCTCATCATCATCCGGCTGATGAGTCCATCATTATATAGAGGGATGATGATGTGATTGGTACTTCATCAACCTTGCTAGATACAATTCACCTCTAGAGGCTGAATGGAGGCCTTATTTTAAAGTGGGCTGCAAGCATCTTGCTTGTCCAAAGATTTTGTTTTATTATTTAAACAAACAAATCTGATGTAATATGGCCATTATTGGAGGGTGTTAGAAGTAATGGCCAAATATAGGTAATAAAGTCGTCTTAGTTGGTTTTTTATAATAAGTGATATAATGTTGAGTTAAATTTCGGGAGATACATGACTACTTCCCATTCTCCTAATGTCATGTAATGAGACATCGCAATACTCGATGATGAATCAATCCATGCTTTGTCATCCTTATGTGCATTTCTGTCTGTGCGTAAAACACTGACTGTATTGAGTCTTGACCTACGTTTTAATTCTCATCTTATTATCTTAGTGAGCACCAGCTAAGCTATGTAGTATAAGAGCGGACTATGTTTCGAAGTGTTTTGTTCGAACAACTATGATTTTAGTATTTTTGAAGACCAATTGTTTTCCCTTGAAAGCTCTGCATGTTAGTGAGTACTAACTTTATGAGTTTTGGAGGTATTCACATCCATCAATGTTCAGGAATATTTTCAGAATGGTTAGACCTCATATTTTTGTAGGCTTTTGAGTTTTATCATTTTATGTGTTGGATAAGTTGTGGATGCTTTCCTAAAATTTAATGCATTAGATTCAGTTATATTTAATAAAACAATTATTTTATCTAATTGCATTTGATAAGTGATTCATACTGGACATGAAGAGCATTGTATTAAATTTGAGGGTGAGAAAATTATTTCAGAAGATGATGAAATTGAGCAGGGTGGAAAATACTATTTCCAATGGAATTGCCGATGCTAGTAAGGATCTGTTATGCGTATTTGCCATAGCATTTGTAAGAAAAGGACAGAACTTGGCTAGAAACAGGTCTAAAATGTTACAACGTCAGGCTTCTGCTGTTGATTCTGTTGCCAACAAGACAAAACTAAAAAACGCAAAAGTCCAATCAAAGGGTTGGCAGGAGTCACCATGAAACTATTCAGTTTGGTTGCAGAAAGAATAAAAGGATAGAAAAAGAGACAGAGAAACTAATGGCGTATGTATAAACCCTGTTTCTGCAAACGCACAGGAATGTAATTTAAATGGTGTAGAGCATCCTACTGAAGGGAAGAATTGTGAGGTGCTTTATTCAAAACTCACAACGTATAGATGCTGGCTCTAGCAGTCTTTCAGTGCATGTGAAAACCAGTTGGTATTAAATATTGTACAATTGTTCCTAATTGTTCTTGATGACCCGGACACTTCACAGTAATCAATATTGTACAATGTGGACGAACAGAGTGAATTTAAGGGCGTCTGTATAAATCCTAATGGCGTATGGAGAGAAAAAGACACCAGGGAAACAAACGGAAATTAAATACAAATCAAATTTGCATTTGCGTTTTTATTTTAGAAATTGCAATGCATGTTCAATTATGTTTGTCAGCTACTTCTAAATGGTGAAAGAGAGAACGTAGATAACTTAGAATCCTGGTCAGTGCCGCAGGGATCATTGGACACAGGAGAATACACATCCTGGACACAGTATCTGACCAATCTCAACAGTCACATGGAGGTTGCTCTGGAATTCTGAAACTCAAATCTCTATTTTTGCAATACAGCTCCAATTTATTACGTAACTAATTTTTATTTCCCCAACCCTTGGAATTGGAGTGTTTAATTTTCAACGATAATATTCTTCCTTACCCGAATTAGATGCATCAGACATGGGAATGAACAATAAACAAAGTAATCAGTCAAATTCCGATACTTCTACATCTTGGAGTCATTTTTATTAATGGAGTAATCTGAGCGGAGAAAAATGAAGAGCAGAAGAGTACCACGCCTCTGTCTGCATAGAGGTTTTGAATCATGAATGTTATGAATCGCGTGTCGAGCCACCGAGCAGAGAAAGGGGTTCGATGGGTGGAAGAAGAAATTTCAAGATAAGGTGAGGAACTTGGCAAATGGAAAGATGCAGGGCATTGAAATTGAGAACCTGCCAAAATGAACGAAACAATCTTTTCAGGCGAAAGAGAGCGACGGTAGTGGGCTTCCTGCCCAAATCGCTACTCCAATCTTTATTACTAAAAATACCATAAAGATACACAAATCAAAAAATGGCATAAACATACACAAATCAGACTAATGAGTGTGGTGAACGGTAGAGATGAAACGGTAGCTCATAAATAGGATATACTGTATCAATTGTTGGAATGGCTATTGCTTGGATAGAGTCGCTCTCCAAGCCCTTTGACCCGCTTCGTTACAATATGATCTCTTACTGCTTGCTTCCTTGCCTTCTCTTCGGTCGAGCAAGCCATAAACCTCACGATTCCGAGAATGACTGGGTGCAAGGATAAACCTCACGACTTCAAGCCTTTGAGGGGAAGAAATACAAGGATTTAAATAGCCTCTCAATTGAGGAACGGAGAGAAACAAAGTCGCTTTTAAAAACCATCGGGAGGGCGATGCTTGGATTAAGATAAAATTTCAAAATATATAATTGGAAGAAAATCTATTTAAAATATATAATTGGAAAGAAAATCTATTTGTTTTGTTTTTTTCATATGAAAATATGCAAGGGAAACCCAACAATAGTGGATACCCCACATTAGTGGATGGTAGAGGTGGTAAACCGCCGGCCATCCTCGCAGAAGGCCTAACCCCAAAGGACACGAGGCTCGAACCCGTGATATCTCCCCGAACCCAGAGAGTGCGCACATTTAACCAGTTGAGCTAACCCTTGGAGCTAAAGAAAATCTATTTGTTATGAGATTAGTTTAATTTTCACCTAACTTAATTTATAGTTTGTACAACAACATGTCTTTTATTCAGTTTAACATATTCTATTCTCAATTGCAAGGAATAGTTGACCAAGACATATGTGTTTTTTTCAAATAACATCTTTTGTATGAAAGAATTCAATAAACCGATTATGTGTCCATGTAGGCTCTTCAATTGGCACCTTATATTTATTAAAAAAATCTTAACTGGAACATTTATTGTGAAAATATATAATTGGGTTGATGAATTCGTAATTTATATTTATTAAGAAAACTTAACAAATATGTTATTGGGTTGGTAATTATAGTTAACTTCTTAGATATTAAAAAATTACCAAGACATGCGTGCGTTTTTCTTTGTGATAACAGCATCTTTTGTATGAAAGAATTCAATAAACCGAAACTTTAGCTTTAGATGTGTTCATGCATGCTCTTCAATTCACAGCTTATATTTATTAAAAAAACTTAACTGGTCATTTACTGTATGAAAATGTGCAATTGGGTTCATGAATTCCTAGCTTATATTTATTAGGAAAACTTAACTGGGTCTTTTACTGACCAAAAATATGTTATTGAGTTGGTAACTACAGTTAGCTTCTTATATATTTAAAAAAATTATGATAATTATAGTTAGCTGTTAGGTTTAAATATTGTTAATATATTAATTCTCGAAGGGATTTATTGTAGCCAGAGTAGAGAGAGTACCAACATTGCTTGTCCAATGCGAGCGAATTAGAAAACTTAACTGGGTCTTTTACTGACTGAAAATATGTTATTGGGTTGGTAACTATAGTTAGCTTCTTAGATATTAAAAAAAATTATGGTAATTATAGTTAGCTTTTAGGCTTAAATAAGGTACACCTGCCCATTGTTAATATACTAATTCTCCGAGGGATTTATTGTAGCCAGAGCAGACAGAGTACCAACAAAGCTTGTCCAGTCTGAGTGAATTAGAAGAGTAAGAGAGTTGATGCTAGTTTGTGACATTTGAAAAATATAGAGATCCCTGCATCGACATTCAAAAATTCATTGGAAAACTTGACTCACTAGGTGTTGCTTATACATTTTTTAGTTGAAATCATGGTATGTTTGAAAATTTTGTTTTGGGGATTGTTGAATATTTATTAAGTGGTAGAGTGTGGGATTTTGCACTTTCATCAAGCCTTAAATCATGCTAGCAATGCTGAGAACATGGATGATTACTTGGAACCTGGAAGAGAGTTTGTTTTCCAAAAGAAACCTTCCGTTTTGTAAGATATGAGAGTATGTTTTTTTTTGGGTAGAATTTTGATTTATGTACAAATTCTGTGAAGAATACATTCGAAAATTTAGAGATTAAATGCATTGTCATAACCTTATTGTTTGATTTTGTTTTTGCATTTTGATGATTTGAGCTACAAAGTAAGGGTAGAAGCAAAGAGAAAATGGTGGTTAAGATACAACATTGAAAACACGGTACATAAAAAACAAATTCTTCATGGCTTGCATGGGTCAATTGCACCAGGAGAAATGTTGGCTCTCATGGGTCCATCTGGAAGTGGGAATACCACTATGTTAAACTTGCTTAGTGGGAGAATACTAAACAACTGGACAGTCAGAATCACTTATGGAGGACATGCATATAACACAGACCTTAAAAAAAGGTACATAATTTGTTCTAGGAACTTGAAGTATCTTTGCGCCAAGAGGTGCTCTATAGCCCAGTATGAGGGAGATCTTGTAACATTTGTCCATTCTTCCAAAATAAATTCCGGCCACAAAAACAGCCTAATATGGGGGATATGTTGTAATATTCCTACCTAACAAAACAATAAAAAATTAAAAATTTAATGATCCACCAAAATAAATGTCGCTGAGAATAACAACACAATATGGGGGAGATGTTATAATGTTCCTACCTAACAAAAATAAATAATAAAAAATTGAATTATCCGCAAAACAAATGTTAGCCTTGCACATGGTTTACTAAACAACCCATGGTTTTATTGTACATGGTTTACTAAACAACCCATGGTTTTATTGTACATGGTTTAGGAGGGCCTTACAAATGGTTTTAAGACCATGTGCAAGGCCTCCTAAACAACCCATGGTTTTATTGTACATTGTTTAGGAGGGCCTTGCAAATGGTTTTAAGACCATGTGCAAGGCCTTCTAAACAACCCATGGTTTTAGGAAGGCCTTGCACATGGTTTTAAAACCATGTATGGGGGAGATGTTGAAATGTTCGTTACTAACAAAATTAAAAATATTATATGTCGACCTTAAATAAAAAGATGTGTCTTTTAGTTTGAATCAAATCAATGGCTATATATAGGACACACCAAAGCTGATAGCTCCTTGAGTGCAATCCTTAAGAATAGGTTTGCGCCTCCGGAGATTTGATCCTTCTCATTGCTTGATAGAGCCTAGGATTTGGATCTATGTTGGTAATATTATGCAATCGTTTGGTTTTATTGCAATAGAATTTCAAGCGTCAAGCTGATAAAGCATTCTTTCAATTGCATTGGATTGGCTTTATTGCACAGAACGATGTTGTCTTTCACCATTTGATTGTCAAGGAAATTATTGAGTACTCTGCATTTCTCAAGCTTCCTCGGTCACAATCCAGGGAACAAAAGAACCAACGAGTTCAAGAGATTAACTCTGTACTTTTCTTAGAAAGGTACTGAAATGCCACTTTTGATATTAATGTTAAGTTTGTTATCTATCATGTGGTGCAATCGTCTTAACAGGGATTGAAAGTGCAACTCTTAATTTTTTTTAATCCTACCAATAAATCATTAAAATGCATGTATTGTTGTTTGAATATGGTTAGCTATTATTTTGGTTACAGTAAACTAAACTATATCTAGTCTTGTCATTCTCCAATCAAGTAGTGTCGTTATTCTCCAATAAACATTTAATTCTCAACTTCATGTTCCTCATGGATTGTGTGTGCTTGTGACTGGTAGGTTGGGTTAGTTGCAAGTTTTGGCCAGCAATAAACACTTATTAACGTATATGTTATTAAATGCATTATTGCTTAGATTTGGCGTGGTAGAACCTATATTCATCTGTCTTCTTTCTTTTCGTTACATGTTTGACATAAATGAAAGAGGAATTTACTATGAGCTTTATGTAACCACAAATTGCAATTTGGTTCATTACAAACTACAATGTTAAAGTATAATTGGATCTTTTGGATCCATTTATTATGAAGCAAATATATTCCATTTTTCTATTTTTTTCATGTTTTTAAACTACATCATTTGGACATTGGATTGTTTTTACAATCACATCACATTTGGACTTTGGATTGTTTTGGATGAAACAAATTCTTCTTTTTTATGCTTGTAGTGAATGTTTGTTTCAGCTTTTAGATTGTAATATGGACTTTTATGGATATGTAGGTGTGAGAACACCATGGTGAGAGGTTTGTTTGTCCGAGGGATCTCAGGAGGTGAAAGGAAGAGAGTCTGTATAGCAATTGAGATTCTTACAAATCCCTCAATCTTGTTTTTTGACAAGCCCACCTCTTGTTTGGACTCAACCATTGTCTTGCGTATACTTGAGATTGCAAGGGGTTTAAGTCATGCTGGTATGCCAAATGCTCATGAATTTGTAAAATTTATCAAATATTTTCTTACCAAAGGATTGCACACTCCTAAAAATATTCAACCTCCATGGTATTGCTATAATGTTTTTTTGTTAATAATGGATGTAATTCATGTTACATGATGATATGACTGTGGTGATGGCAATTCACCAAACATCTAGTTGACTATATGAGAAGTTTGATAAGTTGATGTTGTTATCAAAAGGACATTGCACCTATTTAGGGATGGATAAACATGCAATGAATTATTTCCATGAACTTGGATTCAGGTCATTGATAGAGATGAACTTGCCTGAATTTTTCTTTGATTTATGTAGTGGAAATGTATCTGGCATCAAAGCATCAAAGGATTTAAAGGGAAAACACAGAAGGATTTCACAGAGTGACCATGGTGATCACTTGAATAACAAAGGTTTCGATGACAACACTAGAGGCCGACAAGTCGAAGATCCTGAGGCTTTTAGTAACAATGCTAGAGTAAATTCATCGAGTGAAGATAGCAACCGCTTGAACAATAAAGGTTTTCTTAACTAAGAAGGACGAAAGGTGAGAATGTCAAAGTTTATGTCATTTCATACTGCTTTGTTTTGTGTTAGTTTTGTTGGTTGGGAATATTGATCAGGATTTGGTTACTTCAATGCATGGCATATCAATGAATTAGGTCTCTACAAAGACCTAATTTCATACTATTTTTTTAATTAATATTCATTGAATCCAGTAAAAGGTCTTATTTTAATTGGTTGGTAATATTGTTAGGTATTTGGTTAAGTATCAATGCATTCAATTCATGGCACATAAAAAAATTATGTTTCTTCCTTCCACGTGTTGAAAGGAAACCATCTCAAATTGAATCCTTACCTCCAAAATTTCCATAATCGAAGTAGTATTAAACTTTCCAAATTATTATAGCTTTTTTCCCAATCAATTATGAGTTTGGAATCTCCCAACACTTGTAGACTGCCAATAACTATATCCAAAGAAAGTTTGAATAACAACTAGATTGTACATACTTTTTAAATATAAACAATGTACAAAGAGATGGTATATGGATCCATCATTCATCTTGCACAAAATAAACCTACAAGGACCATGCCATGCAATTTTCTTGCACATATCCCATGTAAGTACTTTATTTGATAAGGTCAACCATATAAATATCCTAATTTTTTTTAGTTATTCAAAGTTTTCTCCGATCATCACTTTTTTTCTCCTGCTTCTTCCGACCTTACCTCATACCCCAACATTGCAGTCACTACATTATTGATGCTTTATTCATAAAACATAATTTCATCATCTACTTCCTTCAATCAAATGGCTCTTAATTTCAAATTGTAAGTATGCTTCTTCCATTTCTTTGCTAAATCCCCTTGCAAGTTTAAGTGAGTAGTCGTTTTCCAACGTTGACTCCAAATATTATTCCTTTGTAATCTAATGCATCAACAACATTCCATCTTGCCATCTAGCCATCTCCCAGTAATGGAAATTAATGAATTTTGGCATGCCATTCTCTCCACCAATTTCCACACTAGCCATCTTCCTAGTAATGAAAATGCTTTCACCAAAGCCTTCCACTGAAATAATTGAACCTCTTCCACTAGCCTTCTCCATTGTGTTGATCCAATCCTCCATAGTTTGTTTTAAACTTATGAATGCTTGTCAAGTTAGTTTATGTTTAACCCCATGTTTCTATTCCAATCCTCCATAGTTTGTTTTAAACCTAAAAATGTTTGTTAAGATAGTTTATGTTTAAGATGACTTATGTTACTCTTCTGCACATGTCGATGTAAATAATTTATTTTTGTGATGTTGAACTCTAATAGTTCTTTTTTCTTCAAATATGGTTTTATAGTCTATGAGGGAGTACGTGATAAATGCTTTTAGTTCTAAGGTTAGAGTCAGATCCAGAGTTGAGATCAGCAACAAATCAACTTACAGATGGGCACAAGTTGGAGTAACTTGGCTAACCCAATTTCAAATTCTCGCTTTCCAAGATTTTTGAGAGAGACGACATGAATATCTGAATTGGAGACGATTTGCAGAGTTGATTGCTATTGCATTGATTTCCATATTTTTGTGGTTTAAATCAAGCTTTTCTAATGATTAAAGATTGGGAGAGCAGGTACATACATTACGACTTCAACCTTCTCCTTTAACTCATTACATATAGAGGAGAGGTTATGGGCAGTGTTGTAAATAAGCCCATTTTCTTAGTATTTTCGATTTTTTTCTTAGTTTATCATATTGTGTTTTCCATGTTTGTTTGGTTCAAGTTTATGCTTAACTTAGGATTAGAAAATACTCTCATTTATCTGAAAATTTGGATTTTTTCTAATTTACAAAAAATTTAAAATCCAACCCTATGCTAATGAATTTTTCTCTTCGATAAGTTCCTTTTTTTTCCAACTTCAATGATAGTCCCAAAGAACCATATTTACAATATTAGTTTTGAGTGAGATCTTCAGTTGTATCTTTATAAATAAAAGTACATTCATCTTCTGCATCAATTTATTGAATGCAGAGAATAAAGGTGTTTAGTCTTGGATCTTTAACTGACTATGAATAAAAATACAAATATTATCGAGAAAACATATTAAAATTTAAGAATATATGTATGGATAATCTTTGTTGAACTGGATTTATGTTATGTAGGTCGATAGACAGCAAATGTATTGTTGAGATTTATTTTATGGTGGTTAATCTAAATTTGAAATAAATAATTGTAAAAAAAAAATCAAATTTAACATTGAGATAATTAAGAACATTGCCACTTAACTTGTGACCTATGAAATTTCACCATGAGCTATTATAATTATCGTGCTACCATAATTAGGCTCCCACTGTGCTATTATAATTACTATGCTACTATAATTAGGCTCCTACTTACTGTATACTGCTTGTTTATTAACATAGCAATTCTTTTGTTCCATGTAGATGAGCTTAATATTCTATATAGTTATGATATGCTTGTTTATTGACGTAGCAATTCTTTTGTTCCATGTAGATCGGATTAGTATTCTATATAGCTATGCTCTGGGGAATTTCCTCCCTTTTTCAAGCCATTCATGTATTCCCGCAAGAGAGAGCAATGCTAGCGAAGGACAGGGAAAATGATATGTATTCTTTGAATTCCTACTTCATGGCTCACAGTTTGGTAGATGTGCCCCTATATATAATCATGCCCACTATTTTGACTATAATTCTTGATCCAATGGTTCACATGAGGGGCACTGCAAGTGTTTTCATTTTTTGACTTCTGGAAATATACTTAATTGTCCTCACATCACAGGTATTTACAACTCCTTACTGTGCTTTACTCATAAAGATGATGAAACTAGGAATTGCACCTAAAGCTTTTTTATTCTTTATAGTGATTAACATATCTTGGATGAAGAAAGCTAATTGATACTTAATTAAAATCCATAAACAAAGAAACTAGCTTCTTTATACAAAGTGAAATTCATTACAACTTAGATGGGCTTCCATATTTTATGATTTTTGCATGTTTGAAAATTTTTTCTCACTTTGATTTGCATTTGAACATAAACTTTTGTAGGGATTAGGGTTGCTCATTGGTGCATTAGTTATGTATGCAAAGAAAGCTAATAGTTTGGCCACAATTATTCTCGTATCTTTCATTCTTACTAGTGGTCATTTTGTTCAGGTTCGTTCATCTATTGAATCTTCACGATTATGTTCTTTAAATCTTTCAATGTGTTTTTGCACTATGAAGTTTTTGAATTAAAAAGTAATATAATATAATCAATTGGTTTATTTTCTTCAGAACATGCCAAAATTCATCAGTTGGTTCATATATTTGTCATTTATGTATTATGGATTCAACATTTTGATGAATATTGAGTACGATCCAGACATTAAATTTGACTGCGCTCTACATGATGGTTGTTACACCTTGGCAATATCACCGGAATTGCAGGGGATGAATTTGGATGGATGACTAAACGATGCATTGTGTCTAATTGCTATTATTGGCATTTATTGTATCTTGGCATATTTGGATCTTTGTTTTAAAAAAGCCTTTGCCTCCTCTAAGAGATTGTTGTTGTTTGATGCAACAATGGATGACGATGATGAAGTTTACGAATCTAGTATTTGTTAATTGCACATTTTCCTCAAGCAAAACTAAGATGAGATAGAGCATATTAGGATATGGTGTTGACCACTGTGTTGTGCAACAACCTTCATATTTTTGGATTCCTCTTTCATTGGTGCCAAAAGCATGTAATGGCTTCAATGGAGTAGTCTCGCTTTATAGTTTATTGGAAAAAAATAAAAATTAGAATATGTGTTTTCTTTTTTAGATTTCTTGTAGAATGTTAGGCTTGCAGGAATGTTAAAGAAGTCAATGTTCAACCCTCATTAAAATTAGAATTTCTTTAAAACAAAATTATGTGGAATGTTAGGTTTGAAAATTTCTGAGTAGTTAGCAAGCATCGGGTATTGTCAACCTACTTTTCATTGTATTTTATACTGGCCATTTATAAACCCCCCAAATGGCCCAAGATCTTCAAAATTATTTAAAAAAATAAAAAACCTAAGATTCAACTTTACTGACCTTTACAATATGGAAATTCCTGAGTAGTAAGCATCGAGTATTGTTAACATTGTTAACCAACTTTTCATTGTATTTGATACTAGTCCCTTTATAAACCCCCCAAATTAGCCGAGGAACTTCAAAATTATTCAAAAAAAACAAAAAAATAGGCTCGCATATTTTGGTATCTACGCTAGATGTATAGTTCCATATTGCTGCCCTATTATATTTTTTTATTACATAATTTTTCAATATTGAATTTCATTTAGTACTCATATGCCATGGACCATGATCTTCCCTTTTACATTTGAAATGGTCCAATTTACTAATTTTTGCAAACGATTTAAGCGTTTTCTAGCAAGCTACAAATTCTCTATTGCCTCATTTTCCATGGTTGGGAATGCACTTACATGAATTGTACTACAGGAGAAAACCCCTAAAGCCTCATTAAAGGCCCACAATAGAGTAATATTCCAAAAAATTCATTTTCCTGTGAGTGCTTCATTCTCCATTGCCTACTTTTGGAACTTATTTTCCCCACATTTACAATGATCTAGTATAACTTAACATTGTCCAATGCACAAAACTCTGTTATGTAGAAGGTCTAAAGAACTTTGTAAATCTTTGGACTTGACCTTGCCCTTAAACTCTTTTTTCGATCCTTTAACAATGCTTACGGTATGGGTTTGTTGCTCCTCCTTGACTCTGAGGGAGGTGTGGAATCCCTTGAACTCTTCCAGTTTATAACAAAAATTCAACAAAATGGGTCTGTTGGGGTAGTTGACATCTTTTTGTAGTGTGGAATCCCTCAAACTCTAAACATCAGCAAAATCAATCAATTGTGGCAGTGACTCCTTTAAGACAAGGCCTCTTATAACCAGTCCTCCAATTATGTTGAAGTCTCTTGTAATCAGTCTTCAAATTATGTTGAAGTCTCTTGAGGTTTATCCAAAGATCGAGGGGTATCTTGCGTCTCAAACTCTGAACTTTGGAACTTTGGCAATTTCGTACTTGTCTTTACTTATGGATTTTATGTACATTAATTTAATTGTTGTTGTTATGTTCATAGAAAATGGTAGTAGAGCTTTAATATTTGTGATTCTTAAGAAATTTTACATCTAGGTTTCTTTGGGATTTCTTCTTGCCCAATATCTTTTTTCAGTCTCTCCAAGTTGTGAGAATGCAAAGGTAAGATGAGATTTTGTAGGGAATATACACCCTCTTAGACTAAGCAGTCAAATGATGCACAAAGGGGGTCTGTTATTCCACAAACAAGGTGGTTTTATAGGTCAACTTGGATTTGGTTATGTTGTGACCTTAAATTAAATATTATTATTATGATTATTATGCAAATGTTATACAACATATGTAAAGTTATGGCAATTATGTGCTCTTCTTTTACTTGTATGATTATGTGTAAGTTATTTTCAATTGTTGTTGTTGTACTCATACCAATTACCAGAGCCTTAAGATTAGACCTTCTAAAAATCTTTTACATTCATGTTTGTTTGGATTACTTCCCACCAAAAATATTTCTTCAATAAATCAATTCCTTCGGGGGTATTCCCTTATACTATAGAGTATTGCGACAAGGAAGATAAAATAAAGGATGGATCATTCCTTCTACTCTTGCTCTTATTTTTTTAAGGTTACTGAATTCGTTCTTCAAAAACAACTGAAACGGTCTTCTCCAAGATGCACTTTCTGGCACTTCTTTATTTTATTCCACATGTTACTCCAATATGCACTTTCTGGAGACTCTTGTTACTTAACATAATTTCATTTTCAATACCTATGATTTCCCTCTTTCACTGGCAACCTCTCACCATCAATTGACTTGTTTTTAATCTCAAGCTAAAATCACAGTCAAATTCAAGTTCCATAAAAAACAATGATTCCAGCAATCAATCACAAACCCCTGCATCTACAAAATCACTGACAACCGACTTGTTCATGCACACTCATCTTCTTGGTTCCTTTATAAGCTCATACATAGAAATCCAATTTCAAAGGCCTGTCACAAACATTCCGATTTGAACTACACATTTCGATTTCAATACACATATGTTCAATACTTCAAGATCTGGTCGCTTCACATTGTGTCAAAGGCAATTTTTTGTTACAAATCCCCAAAGAAAACCGTGACCTATCAAAAGGTCAATGGTGTTAATCAAATCTTGGCAATGAAGTGGAATTCAACTTGCAATTTCAAGAGATTTCCAAACTAGAGTTTAACATATTATAAATTGGCAACCAAGATCTTCAAATTCACAATATCAAATACTATAGGTCGATTTTTCCTAGATTCTGGTCTTTCTACAATTTCATTCCAAATTCTTTAGAGAACTTATTAAAACAAATAAAATCCAATTCCAACTCGGTAGCCTACATAAAACTTATAAAAATATAAAAACTCCTTCTCAGAGATGCTTTGGATGATTATGGATATGTAGTTGTCGAAGTTTATTACCATTCTTTCCAATTATAGCACAAACTCTGTGCAATCCTTTTCTTTTAATCAAGTTCATTCGAAACTTTCCTTCATCTTGAGTCATTCAAAATGTAAACACTTTTAGCACTTATGTGCTCTATCTCTAATACTTGAATGCATTGACAATAATCACCCTGACATTTGTTTTAGCATTGATTTGAATCTCGATCTTTAAAACTTGAATATAGGCTCGCGCTTTCATTTGCTAGCTATGGTATTTGGTACTTGTTTAACATTGAGGACAGTGATCAGTACAATTCTCTCAATCATGAGAATATGGCGTAAATATATGTTTTCAACATAGCCTTTGAACAATGTTTCCCAACATGGAGCACTTAGCCTTCGAGCCACCACAACACATAATTCGGGATTTGAAATTCTAACGAGGGTTTTACTTAGGTTGAATTAAAAAAATTGTAAGGTGACTATTAACTAGTAGCTTGGAGAATGACACGATTTAGCATTGAGAATGGACTTGTTGGTCTGGTTTCTTAGAACTTGTTCTACATTATCCTTCAATTTTATGAGCATTTAGTGTGTGAAGGGAAATTTACTTAGTGAGAGAGTGTTTCATGGGAGAGAATCTCAATGATGGGTGTTTTTATCTTGTAGCACTTTTTCATCTACTTTTGACATGTGGACAAGTACGACACATTTAATTGGAGATGCATTGCTAGGAGGGCACACATGTTGCATGGAAATAGTTGGAGTGGATGAGTTTTCACATGTGGGAATGTGCATACCCTCCTTGGAACATGTAAGACACTCTACTTGGTTTGTTGCTTGGAGAAGTGCACTTGGCGGAAATGGATATGTAACCATCTAATTTCTTAACACTTAGATTCAAAACGAGCACCACCTAAGTGCGATATTGAGGGATTTGTGTTTGGAGTGGTTAGGGTGCTTGTACTAAACTTAGTGGTAGTGAATTCCTATGACAAAGAATGTCAGAATATTTCAAATTAGTGGATTTATGTCAAACCATGATTTTGGGATTGGTGGAGGATGAGAGAATGTTTAGTTCATTGTCATTCTTGAAGTCAAAGTTGATGAACAAGATTGATAAAAATGTGGATGCATGCTTAATATTATATGTAACAAAGTATGAGGTTGACAATTTTCCATATGAAAGAGCATTAGCTCTTTGGCGATCAAATCATGAAAGAAAGGGAGAAAACAATATCACAAATTTCTCTAATGAACTTGATATGGAACATAATGTTTGGATGATCATAATGACGGCTCATTTGGAGAAGTTCGTTTTCAGAATGTCGAAAATGAGGACTAGGGCCAGAACGTGAATTGGAAAATGGATTTCACCTAAAATTGTATATGATCTAATACACATGAGGGACTCTTGAGTCTTATTTTGTTCAAGGTGTTCCATGTACCCTTGTTGGTGATCACTGTATGTGGATTTGAGGTTGTGTTTTAGGTAAAAATAGGTTCTACATTGTACTTTTTTGTTGTAACATTGATGGTTTGAGCTACATTACCTTCATGCACCTTATTTTAAGATTGATGGTTTGATATTTATGTCTTACATGGTCTCTTTCTTGTATGTGACAAAAAATGACGCTGGAATTTGAGAAAGCTAGGCCTGGGAGCTATCTCTTCACATAGATAGTGTCCTAACACCAAAGGATAAATAACTAATTCGACAACACTTTCGCTAAGAAAGAATGGTCTCATTCAAGTACATGAAACCACGTTGGTGTTTAGCACAAATATCTTGACAAATTTTTATGGTTTGTTTATTGCTTTTGTTTGAAGTATTTTTTCGATTTTGAAGTTTGTGTGTATTTTGGTTAAATATTGTGTTAATCCCTTGAATGCTTCTAGTTCTCATTTGATGCTTGATTTAAGCATTTGTTGTAGCTTGAATCAAGATTGGTTTTAGTCGGTTTCCATTGATTCAGGGTTTGAGAAAATTTGTTTTTATTACATTTTAGTTGCATGAATTAATTGTCTTCACTTATTTTATTCCTTTATGATAGTTGTAAATACTTATCATTATTCAAAAAAATAAATGAGCTTTACATAGCTAAGCGAAGAGAAAAATGGTCAATGCACTAGGTTCCTATGCATTGATCGTAGGATACCTATTGGCACGAGACCAACATTCATCTAATGCAATAATCAATTGACATAATTACAATGCATAATTGTATTAGCCTCCACGACCGCAATTGGCTAGTGGAGGCCAAGATCAAGCATAATGTTTGATTCAATTAGTTTATCGGTTTGTTAAGATTTAGGTCCCCACATATTCGCTGGACCATTAAGGGACAAGAATCGAGATAACTAGTAGAGTCCCCATTTGCCCTGAATCTAGTCACTTAGTTGTGTTTCACTGACACATTCCAGTTGTGACTCGTGAGTCTACATGTCATGTTGTTGATGATGTGATTCATGTTATTTGACTAATGTTGTTGTTCCTCTATTTTTACAATATTTTATAAATCAAGATTCACCAGTTTTTACAATTTTTTATAATGAAGTTAAATATTCGCCAAGATTTTACAATATCTTATGACTTAGTGAAAGATTCGCCAAGATTTTACATTATCTTTTAACTTAGTGAAAGATTTGCCAAGATTTTACAACACTATATAATAAAATGAAATATTCGTCAAATCTCTTATATATACATATTATATTATTGATAAAATTGCCTTCAAATTTTCCTATATATCTGAGAGATTCGTGCATTTTTTATACATATAAATCTATGGGGGTTCCTTAAAATCATCCCTAGAAAGAATTATATGTCTAAATAAAAGTCACTTTACAATTATTTGATGAGGTTTTAAAAGTGACTTTAACTTTATAAAGTCACTTAAATTAAAGTTGAGTGAGAAAAAGCTATAAAGTGACATTTAATAATAAAAAGGAGAAAATCGTATCCAAATTTACTTTAGGCTCATTTGATGAAAATAATGGGTGGAGGAAGTTCAATATTCACAAAAGTGACTTGAGGAATTATAAAAAGGGCATAAGACCACATTCTCTTATTCAAGTTATTCTCAATTTGAAAATAGATTTTGGAGAGCTTTTGAGGCTTGAGTCTCTTGGGACGAAAACCCTAAGATAAGGAGAATACTTTTGTTGGTGAGACAAATCCACCTTAGCTATTGGAAGAAGAAATCACTCAAATTTCTCATATGTGCTTCATTTTCGTGGATTGGGATTGTTTCTTCATTCTCATATTTGAGAAATACAAGGGTTTCGGTGGGTATTAAAGAGGGAGCACTTGTTTCTTAGGTGATTTTTTATAAATTTAATGTTTGGTTCTTAAAATTTTCCCTGATGCACTGTTGTTGAGATAATAGTCTCTTGTGAAACATATAACAAAAAGAAATAAGACAGAGGAGGACTCTTCGTGCCAAGGTGACCAGTTCTACGTGAACAATAGTTCGTACTCCATAGTTTGTACCACCCCAGTTTCAATACCTTGTCCCAAGAGGTGATTCCACGTTCGTTACCTGTTCTCAATTAACCATGCCCATAAAGTTGTTAAGTTAATGAGACTAATCCAATGGGGTTTACTCCTATAGTGTCCAATTGAAATCTCTAGATCAATAAATAAAAACATTTCTGGATTGAACGAGGAGTTCTAGATCCGGGACATTTCTTTTAGAATTTGGCATACTTGGTGGACGTGTACTTGGTAGGTTCATTGTGCTGACTAGGCAGGTGCCTGATGTGGACCTGGGATAACTGATAGATGTCATATATTTCTACAGATATAGTGTAAGTTCTCCATGGAAACTAGCCTAGTTATAGCCTGAGTTTTATCTGTATACCTTATTAACAACCATGTCATAAATGTAGAACCAATAGAACCAATATTAGTTAGTAAAAGCATTTATTTCCACTTAGGTGAGGTACAACCTTCTTGGTATGAAGGCTCTGAAAATATTTGTGAGTGAAAATTGCCTCTACATGAGACCTGGCATGGACTTAATTGATTACCAACATTTAGTGGATTTCCTCTTGGATTGACTACCGGCATCGACATTCGGCATGGCGGCCTACCAACGAGTATCAAAAAATGCATGGACACCTTTATTGACACCTGATCTACTCTTGGCATCGAGTGATCAACCAGCGGATCTCGACAAAGAGTGACTGTGGGCACTGATGGGATATCAGGTTAAATCCAAGTGCACTCGTTTGCTAGCTTATCAATCGGGTACAATACTTGCTGGCTAATCAACAGTCGAGCCAAGCAGTGTGATTAGCCCAATTCAATTAGCACAGTGGATTAGTGCGGTCAAATAGCAGGTCGATGATCTAAGCCAAGTATCCCAACTGATGATCCTAGCCGAGGATCCAACCCATGAGCCCATTATCCCAGGAACCCAGGTAAGAAAATCCTCGGTAACCAAGTGGATTAGCCAATCCGATCCAATCATTCTCAATCTAAATGCTTGTAAGTAATGAAGAAGTAATATTCCTGTCTCTAGTTGAGTATACCAGTCGAGTAGTCCCATTCGAATAGCAAAGCAACCGCAATGGAGTATCAGATATCGAATCGGGCTTGTAAAGGCAAGCACAACTAAGTAAAGGTTCACAAGAACTGGGGCTATCGAACTTGGGATCGAAAAGGTAATTGGGCTCAACAAGTGAATCGTCCTAAAGAAGTCCATTGGTCAAAACAACAATTGTGGGCTCAACTAATCGTTAGTAAGCAGCATAACTTAATTGATATCTCGTAAGGTATGTGTGGCTCAATGTCTTTTGATGAGCAATGGAGGTAAAGAGGAAGGTAAACATGATAAACACGAGAACAAAATCCAAGTTCATCTCGATCTACCGTTTCAGCTCGATCAGGAGCTAAGGCCAAGTCCAATCAACCATAAACTATGCAGTACCATTTACTATCCAAGGTACATCTCAATAGTTTCAATCGTTCCCCATCTTGAGAGCCAACTTGGACTAATAGATTCCATGCAATATCTACAGCTGTTAGGTCTATAATCTTCACCAGCCAAGCGGGAGCCATTAATCAGTGACCCGAGCCTATGCTATCCTAGCATCCAAACATGATCCTAAGCTTTAACCTGTCCAATCTATCGCCAAAAACCGTTCAATCGGGACGCATAAATCTTTCCATTCCATTCCACTGTGGCGCCATCAGTTCCACCTGGATTTCGTTCATCTGCATCGTCGTGTTGGAATTTGAAGGGAAAGTGCCCATCCTCGAGCAGTTTTCCCGTCAAATAAGGGAATTTTTTTAGTGAAGGCGTTTTGTTAAATGTTTAAATTTATTTATAAAGAGTCAGTTTGACGTTTAAGATTTTCTTCAAAACGTCATTAATATGCCTGGGGCTACGACTAAGGCTAGGATACTAGGAGGTAGGAGGCTTCAGGCTGTAGTCTAGGTATGGGGCGTGGAGGCTGGGCATTGCGCTGGCCTTGCCAAGTTGCCTCCTGGAGGCTGAGGTTGTTGGGTAAAATCTTAAATTTTGATTGAATGCAAAAATTATGGATGTGATTAGTCTGTAATGTATCATAGATGTTATTATGACACTGTTAGGAATAATTTCAATTCTCAATCTTCAATGTGTCGGAAATTGGCACCCTACAGGCCTGCAACTTCAAGCACATTGCGGTCGGTTGGAGTCTAGACGGTTTCCTGTTTTGCTGTCGATTCTCCTAGTTCTGGCCTCGGTTTCTTGGTAAAATTATCCCATTTCAACGATTACATGTGTTTTCCATGAATGAGGTTTTGGCTAACCTTTTGTATTGTGTAAATGTGCACAAGCCCAGCCTCCAGAGTCCAAGGATAGCTTATGAGTCGTTGGTCACTGGGTGTTTCTTCTCCCATGAATGATGCGAGGAGTGACTTTATACTCACAAAACACTATGTTCTTTTCTGTATTCATCTCTTCTCCCATGTTCTTTTTATATTTACTTTTCTCTTTCTCTAATGCAACCCTCTCTTTCCCCTCATAAAACAACTAATTTATTTCTTGGAATCTTGTTTATTTCACCCTCAATGTTCCTTCTGTGCCATTGCTCGGATCCTCAAAGCCACTGTAATAGCCATGATCTTGTATCCAACACAAGCGATTTTTTTTCATCATCGATAGATTGAGATTCTGTGATTCAGATGAGCGTGTTTCTGTGAATTTCCTATACCTTGATTACACGAATTCACTTCAATCTAGGGTTGTTTCTATTGGTGAAATTTGGACGGGCGGTGGAGGAATACCTCACTCAAGACGAACAAACTTATGAGTCCTTGGAGTTGTTATTAATTATTCGGGAAGGGCCAAATCCCATGTAGGCTGTGTGTTAACGTAACCCCCACAAAATTTTGTTGGAGTTGCCACGAAGGCATTATCCATTGCACAGTATTGTGCTAAAAACACCACAAATCAAATATTCATTTATTTCACATATTGAAGGCTGGCATAAAAGAAAAAAAATACAATCACGATTCTGCAGGGCCTTTCACACTTCAAGAATGAATCGATTGGTTATCCACATACAATTGGGTGCTTAAGCTTTCTGGTTGAATGAATTCATCAAGGATCTATTTGGACCTCTCGTCTATTTGATCTGTCTGGTAAAAAAATGTGTATATTATTACGTTGTAGATGCAACCAAGTAGCATAGCAGGCCACCCCCTATATTCCTATCGGGTATCAATTAGACAGAGACTATAAAAGAGGACTAATACAAGAAAGAAGTTGTCCATCCCATGCCATCCTATTGCCTGCTATTCGTAAAGTAGGCTTACCAAAGTTAATAGGAATCCTCTAAGTGACAAGTTGTCAACCACCATCTCATCTAGACAATGGGTAACTATATTTATTTCATGACATTGCTCGATGGATTGTATAAAGCTCGGTGGCTTCTGCAATTAGCGATTGTACAATGCTCGGTGGCTTGTACAATTTAAAGGTAACCCTTGGGACCGAACATCCTCAGTCAGGTTCAAGCTTGGGAAACCCCTGAGCAGAATAAATTAAAGGAAGACTTTTTAGACAGCTATACAATTGAGCTCATGTCCGGGAGACGCTGGTGATTTTAGCCAATCCTCTTTAACCAACTATTGGGCAAAATTAATTTTCTCAGGCTCCAAAGGCGATTTTCAACTTGCTTGAAGTTGATATAGCCAATATGAAGTATAGATTGTAGTTTTCAGATCTTATTCAGTGTGAGCTCTAACAATGGAGCTGAGTAGTAACACTGACTTATTTGTATGTGTAGTTGGAAAGAATTTCTTCACCCACAAGCCCTCTATTTCCACAATTTCTTCAAAGGTTTAGTCCCGAGCTTGAAAGGCAAACAATCAAGAATAAGTTTGGATTTATTTAGAAATAAATCTATCAAAACTCCTTTATTGGAAGGTTTTCTTAAGCTGATTGCAGGGAGCAGCCTTTCAATTTAGAGCATAAAGTATATTGGAAAGATTTTCTGCCTTTTTTGAAAGTGAAGAATCAAATCCACAGGTTTTTAGCAAGAGGCTTTCCTTCATCCAAACGGATAGGTGACCACGAGAGTAATTTAAGGCATTTTGAAAAATGCTGACCGGTGAGGCCAAGTCGAACCAATCTCGAGTTGAGGAGATTCCCATAAATCTATCAAAACTCCTTTATTGGAAGGTTTTCTTAAGCTGATTGCAGGGAGCAGCCTTTCAATTTAGAGCATAAAGTATATTGGAAAGATTTTCTGCCTTATTTGAAAGTGAAGAATCAAATCCACAGGTTTTTAGCAAGAGGCTTTCCTTCATCCAAACGGCTAGGTGACCACGAGAATAATTTAAGGCATTTTGAAAAATGCTGACCGGTGAGGCCAAGTCGAACCAATCTCGAGTTGAGGAGATTCCCAGGGATATTTATTATCTGTTAGATGGAGCAATTTTTCACAATCTGACCAAAAAAAATGAAAACCCTGCTTATTGATATGTTTATGTTTTTTTTGAAAAAAATCGTTGTTGCTACTAAACAACAGGATTGCCCCTAGTTTAGTATTGCCCCTCTACTAAGAGAAGTAACAGGATCGCCTCTATACTAAGAGATTGCCCCTATACTATGAGAAGTCACAGGATCGCCTCTATACTAAGAAATTGCCCCTATATTAAGAGAAGTCACAGGATCGCCCCTATACTAAGAGATTAGAGGTATACTAAAATATTATTCCTGATAGGTATATATTTAAGTAAAATATTCAGAGGAATTTTAAACCCCAAAAAGTTATTTTAAAAAAAATTGAGTGAAATTCCAACACTGCATCTGACTCATCCTCAAACTATGCTGCTTCACTCTAGCCAGAGTAGCTGGTAATGTCAGTAGCGAAAGGGTGGCCTTAAGGTTATCAATTCTACGCCTTGGTACCTGGTAATTGTCTGAGTTCAAACCTCCCCTCACTCAAATGGTAAATTAAAAAGTTAAAAGGTGGCTTATGAGATAGTCAAATCCCCTAATAAACCTAAGTCACGCATGGTAAATTCAGGGGTGGAGCTTCTTCACTTTGGTCAGGAATCAAAGGTGGTCAATCCAAATGACAGATAAATTGTTTCAGTCAGATAGTTCATTCAACCGAATGCATAGAATAGATAGGATAGGGATTTCTCCCAACTAACAGACAGATATATCGTTTATATCCCAGGAGGGAGTTATATAGTAAATTCTTGTATATAGATCAGATCATAAATCTAGCTGTATCGGCTTGGTGCTTATACAAATGTAAAAACTCCCACTGGCACCACCTTGATTGACATGGGAACCTTTGCAGTGCCGAAATCAGAGACCTAACAAATGAGGAGAAAGCAACTCTTTTTCATTTAATTAGTCCAACGGATGAATAAAACCCAGCAAGAAAGGTCGATCAAGGTAGGTGTTACTGAGAGAAAGAATTATACAAAAATAAATGGCTGGGAATTAAACCGTGATTGGAGAATAACGACACTATCTTGATTGGAGAATGACAAGACTGGTTAACAATAAGTTAGTTTTAATGATTTGTTAGTAGGATTAAAAAAGTTAAGAGTTACACTTTCAATCCCAATTAAGGCGATCATACCAATTAAGGCGATCATACCATATGATAACAACCTTAACATTAATATCAAAAGGGTCATTTAAGTACCTTTCCAGACCAAGTGCAGAGATCATCTCTTGAACTCGTTGGGTCTTTCGTTCCCTGGATTGTGACCGAGGAAGCCTCAGAAATGCGGATGATTGAATTGTTTCCATAACAGTCAAATGAGGAAAGACAACATCATTCTGTGTGACAAAACCGATCCTGTGCAATCGAAAGAATATTTTGTCAGCCCGGCATTTGAAATTCTTTTGCAATAAAACCAAACCATTAAGATACTTCAAGTTGAAATTCTATTCCAATAAAACCAAAAATTCTATTGCACTAAAACCAAACCAGCATAGTATTAAGATACTCCAAGTTTTTAGAACAAATTCTGTACCTTTTTTGAGGTCTCTGTTGTATGCATGTCCTTCATAAGTGATTCTGGCAGTCCAGTTGTTTCTTATTCTCCCACTAAGCAAGTATAACAGACTAGTCTTCCCACTCCCTGATGGACCCATGAGAGCCAGCATTTCTCCTAGTGCAACTGACCCATGCAAGCTATGAAAAATTTGTTTTTCATATACCGTGTTTTGAATATTAGATCTTAACCCACCATTTTCTCTTTGCTTCTACCCTTACTTTGTAGCTCAAATCATCAAACTGCAGAAACGAAAAACAAAATCCAACCATAAGGTGGTGACATTGCATTTGATTACTAAATTCTGGAATGCCTTCATAGAATTTGTACATGAATCAAAATTTTATAAAAAAAAGAACATACCCTCAGATCCAACATAACGGGAGGTTTCTTTTGGAAAACAAATTGTCTTCCAGTTGACAAGTCATCATCCTTATTGTCAGCATTGTTATCAGGCATTATGGCGTGTTGAAACTGCAAAATCTCACACTCTACTACTCAATAAATATTCAACAATCTTAGCAAGTTTTCAAATACTTTTGACCAAATCCTAAGATTGAAACAGTCGCTAACAGGAATCTTCGACTAAAAGCTATACAAGAAACACCTGCTGAGTCAGGTTTTCCAATGAATTTTTGAATGAGAAAGGGCTCTTCCTCTCATGCAACGCTAATTCAAGTCTCTTTTTCTTCTCATTAGGGATCGTTTTATTGGTACTCTGTTTCCTCTGGTTATAATAAAAATCTCTGAGAGAATTAGTATTAATCTGAAAGAATTAGTATATTAATAATGGGCAGGTGTATCTTATTTAAACCTAAAAACTAAATATGAGTACCACAATTTTTTTTTAAATCAATTTTGTTTAATATGTGAGAGTCATGATACAGTTAATAACTCAATAAATATATTTTCTGACTTATTTAAGTTTTGAAAAAAATATAAACTGCTAGTTTATTAGCCTAATAACATATTTTGAAAGGGTGAATGACCAGTTAAGGTTTTTTAATAAATATAAACTGCTAGTTACCAACCCAATAACATATTTTCAGACCCAGTTAAGTTTTTATAATAAACATAAGCTGCTAGTTTATCAGCCTAATAACATATTTTCAAACAGTGAATGGCTCAGTCAAGTTTTTTTAATAAATATATGCTTAGAATTTATCAACTCAAAAACATAAGCTGCTAGTTTATCAGCCTAATAACATATTTTCAAACAGTGAATGGCTCAGTTAAGTTTTTTTAATAAATATATGCTTAGAATTTATCAACCCAATAACATATTTTCAGACAGTAAATGTTTCAGTTAAGTTTTTCTAATAAATATAAGCTCCTAAGTAAAGAGCTTGAGTGGACAAGTCTAAAGCTAAATTTAGCCAGTAACGCTGAGCTGAGTATCAGTTTGGAATGCGGTAAACTGGATGAGCCTATTGAATTCTAACAAGTCAGGCTAAGCTGAGTATCAGTTTGAAATGCTGTAAACTGGATGAGCGTATTGAATTCTAACTGTTTCTAATAAATATAAGCTCCTAATTAAAGAGCCTGGATGGACAAGTCTAAAGCTAAATTTAACCAGTCAGGCTGAGCTGAGTATCAGTTTGAGCGTATTGAATTCTAATAAGTCAGGCTGAGCTGAGTGTCAGTTTGGAATGCAGTAAACTGGATGAGCGTATTGAATTCTAATAAGTCACGCTGAGCTGAGTGTCAGTTTGGAATGCAGTAAACTGGATGAGCGTATTGAATTCTAATAAGTCACGCTGAGCTGAGTATCAGTTTGGAATGCAGTAAACTGGATGAGCGTATTGAATTCTAATAAGTCACGCTGAGCTGAGTATCAGTTTGAAATAGGGGCGGGCCAGTTTTTGGAGGCCAACTTCACGCCGAAACAGCTGCGTCTTTTGACCTATAATGCCAATCTAGAATGCTGATCTGGGGCTGCTAGTGTCAGAGTTCTTATTTATTCATTTGGTAAGACCGGAAAGTAGAAAATGTATACAAACTATATAAGTTATCTGACGAGTAAGCTAATTTTATAACAAATAGATTTTATTGCCTATTATAACAAATAGATGGTATTTCCCATCTCAACTTTGATAAGAACCTTTTTATAACAAATAGATTGTCTTTCCTGTTATAACTTTGATAAGAATCATCTTAACAAATTTTATAGTAATTCAAGATTTGTCCATGTGTGTGACATTTTTAGATTCGTGCATGTTTATGGTATTTTTTTGTATTTAGGATTTATTGAATTATAAGTTAGGTAAGCAAGCTAATTTCATAATAATTATATTTTGTTTCTCATTATAATTTTGATAAGATTTTTTTAGAAATTGTATAATAATCCAAGATGGTGTATGTGTATGGCATTTTTAGATGTGTAGATGTGTATGCTATTTTTTGTATTTAGGATTTATTGAATTGAGATGTGTATAACAACTTTAGTATTTAGGATTTATTGAATAGGGATTTGTTAATTTTATATGTATTTTTCATATTTATTTATAGGTGAGTTTTAAAAGGTTGAAGTAATTGGTTTTACCTAATTAGATTGAGAAAGTTTTATAGATATGCTTTTAAGTTATGTTGAAGTAACTAGTATAGATTCATCTAACTCGAGCTCTACGAAACCTCAAAGAGGGATTAAATCGCAAACCTTTCACCACTAAACTACAACACACATCCCTTTCACCACTATGATACATCACACTAGCGCATGCATTTTTTATTTTTTATGGGACAAGGGACACTTCCCCTACCGAGGCTCAGTATGCTCCAACAAAGTGACACATGCAATCTTATTTTTATTTTTCACATGCAATCTTATTTTTATTTTTATTTTTTTTCAATTTTTTTTAATGGGATAAACAAACACTTTTCCCACCCAGATTATAGAAATACGCAATGAAAACCACTTTACATCTTGTTATTTTAGGAGAGTTTGGTGCATGTTTTCTTCTCTAATTGGCGGTCTTCTGCATTTTAGTCATCTTACACAATCAAATGCATGACAATTTTTTACAATGGTGTTCCTTAGTAACTTAATGGTTGATTGATTGCGGGGTGAGTAAGCTCTTTGCTTGGCTTTCCCCTCTTCTTCGCTATATATATATATATATATATATATATATATATATATATATATATATATATATAACCAATCATACTCCATTCTATCCCTTCAAATGTTTTTTTAAAACATTTATTAAAATAAGTCAAATATGCCTGACACATCTAAATATGCCTGACACATCTAGGACATCATGGAATTGTTTCTATGACATAAATACTTGTATATAAAAAAACTTACTTTCCCATAGGTTGTAATAAGTGGTCTACGACAACATTTAATCTACAATATGACATGATCCTTAGGGATTGAATGGTGAGTATGCTTGTCCTTGTGCCAATGGAGTAAACCATAAGGTAATTGTACCTACTACTAACATAATTGTTGATTGGTTGTAGGATGAGTACCAAGAGGAGAGTATGATTGATTCTCCTTCTCCTCCAATACCTTGGGATGAGGATCATTGCCACCTTGCCTTCCCCTCTCCTCCAATGCCCTAGGGTGAGCATGCATGTTTTCCCCTATTTTCCAATACCCTAGGGTGAGCATGCATGCATTCCCTTCTCTTCCAATACAATGGGGAGAGTATCACTACTTTCCCCTCTCCTCTAATACCACAAGATGATCATGATTGTGTTTCCCTCTCCTCTAATACCACAAGATGATCATGATTGTGTTCCCCTCTCCTCTAGTTTCATAGGGTGATGATACCTACTTTCCCCTCTCCTCTAGTACTTAAGAGGACCATGTATGCTTTCCCCTCTCCTCCAGTATCATGAGGTGACCATGCCTACTTTCCCCTTCTTTAATACTGCAGGATGACAATTATGTTTTCTCCTCACCTCCAATAGCCCAACATGACCATGCCTACTTTCCCTTCTCCCAAGTACCACAATGTGAATATGACTACTTTCCCCTATCTTCCAACATTGTAAGTTGAGCATTCCTACTTTCCCCTCTCCTCTAGTATTGTAGGGTGATAATGCCTACTTTCTCCTTTCCTCCACCATGAGGGACTATGCTTTATTTCCCTTCTCTTCTAGTATTATATAGGAGTCAACCTGCACTCCATTTCCTCCAAGATCATGAGAGAGTATGTTTGATTTCCCCTGTCCTCCGGTACTACAAGGGAATATCCCTGCTTCCCCTCTCCTCTAGTATTGTAGGGGATCATGCTTGCTCTCCCCCCTACCCTCCTACCCGACATCTACTCCAATACCATAGAGTGAACTTGCTTTATTTTCCCTCTCCTTCAATACCATGGGGTGAGCATGCTTGCTTTTCCCCACTCTCCTTCAACACCGGGGTCAACATTATTGCTTTCCCCTCTCTTCCAATATAGTAAAGTGAGAATGCTTGCTTTGTCTTGCTCTCCTCCAATTTGGGGTCATCGTGATTGATTTCCCCTCTCCTCCAGAACCACAAGGTGATCATTCTTGCATTCCCCTCTCCTCCAATATCATTAGGTGAGAAAATCTTGAGTATGCTTACTATTTGAACTTCCCTTCTCCTCCTATACTGTAGGGTGAGTATGCTTGTTGTGTGGCCTTTCCCTCTCCTCCAATACTATGAGGTGATTATGCTTGTTGTGTGGCCTTCTCCTCTCCTCCCTTGTGCCGCAAAAATATCTTATGATCCTTATGCTAATGGGGGGGAGATATTCCCGTTACTTGGCCTTCCCTTATCCTGCTTTGTCTTGCAAGAAAAGAAAAGAAAATAAATTATTAACAGTACTTCAAGGTGAGTATGCGTGTTGCTTGGCCTTCCTCTCTCCTCTAGTATTGTGGGGTAAGTATGTTTGTTATGCAACCTTCCTTTCTCCTCCTCCATATCACTAGAATACGGCATGATTCTTATGTTAGTGGGGGTTTGAATATGCTTGTTACTAGGTTGTATCCCTCCTCCTTTGTGTCGCATGAAGAAAATATATATGACAAAGAGCACTCCATGATTCCCCTTTCATATGTTTTCCTTAAAAAACCATTAAAATATAAGTCAAATACATGCAACATTTTTGTGTATTGGATTTGTTTCTACGATGTAAATACCCTTCTCTCTTCCATGTTGTTGCAACATGTACCCACACATAACCCTTCAATCCTCCATGGAGCTTTTGTAAAATTGGCATAGATCCATCTTAAACTCAGATCTATCAAGCACCAAGAGGGATCCAATTTCTTAAGGTGTAATATTTTTCTTTATGTGTAAAAAATTTAAGATAAAAAAAAATCAAAGAATAATCATGACGATTCGATTAGCATAATATATATTTAATTTCATTAAGACATGTAAAAGAAATTAAGTCGGCATGTTTTTATTTTTATTTATTTTTTTATTATTAAAATGTCATGTTACATAAAATTACGTGACAAAATCTCCCCTGTATTGGGTTGTAAGCACCTCACTACTCGATGCAATAATATTTGGATTTGATCGACATGATAAGGCCACTTATTTTCTTCAATTGCTTGATCTTGATATAGAAAACCTCCCCCCGTTAATTTTTTTGAATCAACACCCATTCTTTTAACAAAAGTAAAATCAGTAAGGGCATCCATAATCTCCGACAAAGAAGTGAAGTGATATACAAGGCTAGGTAGGGCATGGAAACATTTTTTCATCCTACCAATTTAGTATTTTTATGTGCATCCTCTTCTCACTGTGACTGTCTTCTAGATTGTAATCATCTTACACATAACCAAATGCATAGAAAACTCTCATGTTGTTTACAACATGCACCCATACATAACTCTTATATCTTTAGATATGCAACATTGTAAAATAGGATTTATTTTCAATTGGCCATGTTTTTTGTTTGGATGCTTGATCATGATGTAGAGAAGCCTACCCCCTAAAGTTTCTATCAGTACTCATCCTCTTACCAAAAGATGAATTAATAAGCACATCAATGATTTCCTTTAGAGGAGTGAGGTGATTTACAGCCTTTGTAATTCAGATAACTATCGCTTGTATGTGTACATGCACAACACTATAAAATAAAATGAAGAGAAAATTAAAAATATTTAGTAAATAACATTTAATGGTACAAATATAGTGAGGCTAGTACCTTGGATTTTTTATGTTTCTTCATACTAAGTAAATAAGGAGCTAATATGGATCTAAGCTTGATTATAATAATTATCTAAAATAACATGCATTGATACTAAGAAACGTCTCATTGTTGGAAATTATACCTTCTTTGACTTTTAATCCAAACATAAAATCCATCTCTAAGCCTTGATCTTAGATCTTAGCCTAGAATTTTCAGCATAAAATATAAAACCATAGTGGAAATATCATAATAATTCACTTCTAACAACCCCAAACTTCATGGAAACATTAGAGGAAATTTGGGGTCTAAAATGGGCCTTATAAGAAAACGCTCCAACAATAAATTTTGTGAGTTGGAATTCAAGAACCAATAGAATTTCAATAAAATGAGTCAACCATAATGGTTGAATTGACATATTTGTTATAAAAGAAAACTACTTTTTTATTCGTATTTTCGACATATCTCCCTGTGTTTTTACTCAAATTCTGAGCGGGAGAGCTCGTTGGATGTGGAATTTAATTCCGTATCCAAAAAATACCCACACTGCATACTTTTGACAGACCCTGCTACCCCAAAAACAAGAGATACCTAAAAAAATGTGATGATGACATCATCATCACATTTTTTCAAGTATTTCTTATTTTTAGGGTAGCGGGGTCTATCAAAAGTATGCAGTGTGGGTACTCGTTGGATGCGGAATTAAATTCCCCATCCAATGAGCTCTCCCGCTCGGAATTTGAGTAAAAACACAAGGAGATATGTCGAAAATACAAACAAAAAATAGTTTTTTCCATTCTTCCCCCAAAATTAATAACTATTAGTTTATTATTTTCCTTAGGAGGCCCATTTTAGACCTCAAATTTCCTCTAATGTTCACGGAGAAAATATACTAAACAATGAGATAAGTTTCAATCCCTTTTAGGGCAACTTATTGACAAATAATCAAATATGAAAATGTACTTTTACAACAATGTAATGGTTCTAAGGTGATGTCTACACAAGGCGCTTCCACACCACTCCCTCACAAGCCTCCACTAATTTCATCAATCATTCTAAGCAATGTACTCCATTGACTCAACTACCCCCTAAAAGACATTGTTGAATCCCTAATCATCCCTAAGCCATTTCCAATATTTCAAACAGGAATCCAAGCTACAACATTTCATCAAGGGCTTGAAGCTCTTCTCCATTATGAAAAGTATTCATCATCCCATGCAGGGCGTTCTCCTATAAAATGGCTCCTCCATGGGGCCCCAATGAAAGGTGTGCATTAAACTACCAGGAGATTTCCAACACCCAAGGGAAGAACACTAAGCCAAAAAATCAACTAAGGCCAAGCATTCACTGAGTAAGTTATCTCATATATGAAAATCCATCATATACCATCTCTCATGATGTAATCCATCTTAAACCATCCAAAGGTTGAACTTACACAATTTACCACAAAATTAAAAAAAACACCCCTCAAAATGGTGTAAACACTTTTGGAGTAACCCAAAAATTTAAACTCCCTCTTTACTAGGAAAGTGTTTATATCAACACTCGTCAACTCACTCTGCATCTCCTCCAAATTTGTTATCTATTAATTAGTACAAGTTGTGGTCCTGGTATCAACCACTCCCATCTACAACAAGACTGTCAACCATGCGATCACAACATCTCGACCGTTCAATGAATAATGACCAACTTTGGATATGAAGGAATATCTCTTTGGAACAAAATCAAAATGTCAATCTCCATCATCCTCCAAGTTAGCATTACAAGACAAAATCAATGGAAATCACATATGAATTGTCTAGGAGATCACACCTCCATACAACATCAGGACAAGTGGATCACATATGTAAGTCACAAAAATAGAGATACATACATGTCAAATCCTCAATCATGGAATACAAATCTCATGATATATGCAATAACCTGTGCAAGGTCGTCATGAACCTGTCCATGTACCTCAAATCCTATGGAAACTAAACCAACCTAAACTAGTTCAAATCACTCATCCTAAGAGATTTCCAAAGTAGAAGTAACAACAAGGGAAACTCCCTCTATTTAAGAGAAACTATAATTCCTCCTAGTTGTGTACTCCAAAACACTGCCATCAGTTGCACCTTTGGAATCAATCCCAACAACATCCTCCACAAGGGCTTCACACCACTCCTCCAATTATCAATTAGAAGTTTCATAGATGGAATAAACTAATGAAACATGACTATCATATCTCCTATAAGGAACACACACTCCTATATGCTCCAAAGCCTCTAAATATAGAATAGCAATCTCCATCTTCTTCTCAACCATTGAATGAGAACCCTACGCACTAAGAGATATCAATTCCTCATCAACATGAGAAGTAATCGAAGTATCCATGATCAAAGTTGTATTCAAGTCTATGACATATCACCATGCATTGGAAATATCCTATTAGCGTCTCATTGGAATGTACGCATGACACTACAATAGTAAGTGACCTATAAATGACACCCTCTCTCGCCCCTTTAAATAAAGTCCTCGAACTGACTAAAATACAATCACTAATGGTGTGTTGTTGTTCCTTAACAACAACTCTTCACTGTACATCTAAATGGATTAGATCAAGACTTGCCAGTCCATCTTGTTCCATGCTTGTTGGAAAAGTAGTATTGATGCGTTTATAAGAGAACATCCTTTGAAAACATTCTCCTTCCATTTCTTGTGTGTCAAAACTAATTTCTTCAAGATAGAAAACACTCTATAATACAAATGACTAAGACTCGTGTGTCAAAACTCACATAACTTAGTACTACCATCCACAAAAGCACCATGCTTCACAAGATCTTCCTACAAGTAGTAAAGACCTCCAACAAGAACCCCTTTTTCCACAACTAGGGTTCACCTTTTAAACATGACCCCTTGAGCATTAAAATTGGCCATACAATGAATATCTACCACATAGGATAATGAAAGAATAATCTTCTTCAACCCATGAATATACAAAACATTACTCTACTCAAGAACATCACACGTAGGTGTCTAGAAAGAGATAGAGCCAACTACATCATCACCAAGATATACACACATCCCTCCCTCTTGTTCATGAATCTTGTTGAATAAAGATATGTCATATGTCATTTGTCTCAAAGCTCCGATGTCCACATCCCAACCAATGTTATAGATGGTGTTAGAAAATAAACAAAAGACCAATTCCATATCCATCTTGTAAAATATACAATATGAAAAAGAAACATCATTTCACAAGTAAACTCCCACTAAAATACATACTCCCTCTTACTCAAGAGTGAACTCAACCTTAACAACCTTTGATACAATGTTGGAAACTATGCCATGTTTGAATTTTAATCCAAAGAAAACAAAAAACACCTCTAAGCCTAGAGCTTTTTTGTACCTTAGCCCTAGAATTTTCAGCCTTAAGACTACTGCAAATTAAAGTATAAAACAACAATGGAAAGATCACAATAATTCACTTGTAACAACCTCGAAATTCATGGAAATTCGAAGAAAAATTATACCAAACTACAAGATAAGTTTCAACCCCTTGTATAGTAACCTATAAACTAATAATAAAGTTTGAAAATGTACTTTTATGGTAGTACAAAACCAATAAAACCAGCCCCATAAATTCTTACTTAGATGTCAATACATGTAACAATTTTCTCCTTTACTTATCTCAAATCAGCAGTGACAAATGATCTAGCTTATTTGCATAATGAAATTAAGGCAGCAATATAAAATGGAAACAAACAATTTTTTTTATAGAAATCACATTAGCACATTAAAACCCAAGTTCCTTTAGTGAATGGAATATAATAACACTTTAAACTTCAAAGCAATACTAACAAGCTTAGATGGTGGTGGCTTATCTCTGTAGAGTTATGTGTTGGATATGCTCATTTGTAAGAGTTGATTACAAAGAGACCACAAAGGGCCTTTTTATCATAAGCATAAAGAGGAAAAACCCTAACATCCAAAAGCCTAACCCTAGAATATGAATCCCCAAAAGGATTTGTGGGCCCCGAGGTGGCTAGTTGACACGTTAACTTCTTAGGGGCACAACCTTTACATATGACCTTTGTTTAGGTGCTCGATAGCTCATTGGAAAGAACTAAGTTTTGATATGGCCAAGGTATGCCATGGAGACTCCTTAGCATAACCTCGCCCCTCGATTGGCAAAAAAACATCGTTTAGGATCTAAGAACAACCCCAGAAGTTGGGGATTCAAAAAACCATAGAAAACTGCGAAGAAGATGGAGAACCATTGTAACTTAGTGGAATAGGTGGGTGGCCACCAATATCCACCTAGATTAGTCCTCCCCCTTAGGGATCAATGGTCCCCATTGCATCAAGTTCCTCCATCAGATGAGAAAACATTTCTTGAACTCGACTCCTAGTGAGCCACTTTCCTTGGTAAAGAAGCTACCCTAATTTGACGACCCAATATAGTTGGATGTTTTTTCGATGAGTGCCCTTCATCTTTGTGTCCATGATCTGATCGATTGTATCCTTCTCAATGTAGTCATGATTGAATTCTGTAGTAGCCAAGTGCTTGGTATCTTTGAGGTGTCCAAGAGGGGTGGAAAATAGGTCGAAGTAGCTCCACATTAAAGGCAGGGTGCTAACCGAGGAAGGGGGGGATATTTAACTCAAAATAATTCTCACCCACAACCTTGGTGATAATGTAAGGCATATATCAAAGTGGTTGTAGCTTTCAATGAGGCCTTCTGAGGCACTCTTTATGTAAATGTAAATAGACCTTCTTTCCAACCTGAAACTTATGAGGAGCTCGATGCCAGTCATGTTGTTGCTTATACTTAGCATTGGATTTCTACAAGATATCATGAACTTGTTGTTGGATGTGTTGTATCCACTCAACAATTTTGGATTCCCAATCAAACTCAGTTTGAGCATTGGAAGACTCATGATTATTATGTATATGCAATGGGAATTGTTGAACCAATTGGGCCTAATGGTTGGAACCCCGAGCATACCTCAAAATAATTGTGGTGAATAGACCTATGAAGGTCTATGTTGGCACTAATCTTTGGGTCTCTCCATCACCTATTAAAAAACCCTAAAAATTACAACTTCATTTTGCTAAGGCTATCTCTTCCAAATCACTTTGGGATCTCATTTCCATAGGCTAGAAGTCCTAACTATGAACGCCCCATTGAGTTGGAAAACAGCCAACCGAAAGTGCATAGAGGTAGTTATCATGGTGAGAATAACATCTCTCACATTAGCGTGAACTAGTAGCGATCTTAGGGGCTTGAACTAGTTTTCACGGAAATAGGTCCGCTTCTTTTTGGTGGGGCTAATTTTGTGGAAACTACCCTTTGGATTTGGATTTTCATAACCATCAAGATCTTGCCTAAAAGAGCACCTGAGTGGGACTAATGGTTAAGAACACATGTTATCTCCCTGGAGGTCATAATTTCAAAACAATTGGGGGATAGGGTTACTCATTGGCTTGTTGTGACAAGGCTCGAAGGTTAGCCGACCCCTGGGATAGAGGCTCACCCCGGTGGGCTTCAGGGCATCTCGACCCCTGCTAAGTCACAAGTTATTGGTATATCTGGCTTGCAGGCTGTTGGATATACCCTTGAGAGGTTCATTCCCATGGTTAAAAAAAATATCTCGCCTAAGACTCTCATGTTGGAAATTTTAGAGTGTTTTCATAGAAAATGTTTTGAAATTTTGAATTCACTTTTGCAACAAAGACTCCAAATGAATTCCACAACAAATATACTCAAATAATTATGAAGTGCCTTTATATTAATCTTTATCTCCATAGATAATTCTACAACAATGATTGAATTTAACACCAAGTCCATGTTCTTATTTCGGGGATTGATTAGTTCATCACATCAAAATATTTAAACTCGAATAGTTCATTCACATCCCCTATAAAAATTGTCAATCAAATTGCTAGGAAAATCTGAACAAAACCAAAAATGTTATTATTAGATAATTTAGGCAAGAAAAAGGATGTAGAATAGGAAAATTAGAGGTTGAATGCTCATAAAAAAAGGCCAAAATTGTTAATTAAAAAAAGAAATATATGGGTTTTATCAATAAGTTTATTCACAGATGTTTACATAAAATGTCTACTAAGTCAAGAATAACTAACAAAGTGAATTGCTTACACCAACATCCCCCTTTAAGCTTGACTTGGGAGTTAGGAACAAAATAAATGTAGACACATTCATTTTACCAAGTGAATATTATCCTAAGATCCTGCCTTAGTATGCACTTGGGAAATATGTCAAAAAAATGGCCAAACATTACAAAAAGTCCCTTTGGAAAAATAGGTAGAAATTACAAATGATCAACTCTAACAACAACATCCTAATCATGATGAGGTGAAAATAATCTTGTAGGAAATTAGTCCTCCAAAGTCTTAGGGTTCGCAAATGATAATAGGCACAAGTGATCAAGCACAAGAGTGGAAATCCCACCATACTGCCAAGGAACAATTTCCAAATGATGACAAGCATAAAGTTGAGAGTGATCCAAGAAGCTATTGATAAGTGCATGAGAATACAATGTTTCGATGTTGGATTTACCAACCAACAAGGCATCATATTTAGGATTCTTGTCCCAAGTACGAGCTCACTCAAAATTGAAAAAAGGACACAAACCAAAACAAAAAAGCTAGCAATCTTTTGAGCAACCATTCTTTGGTGAAAATGATCATAATGTAGAAAATCAAATAGTGATAAAGAAGGATATTGAAGCTTATCTAGAAAATTAAATTGAGGAATCAAATTTCCCTCGGAGAATAGTGTAGAAGATCAGAATATCATGCTTACCCCTCTCAAAATTTTAATTGTAAATTAAGTACTGTTATCACATATATAGTAGCCAGGCTACCATATTCTATTTTTCAGACATAGTACATTTTTCAGCCAGATCTCTTACATATGAGATGCTGAGATGAGTAGTTTATATGGATCATTTTTGTTTTAGTGGACTATTGTACTCTCCCATGTCAGGACTGAGTCTCATGACGCTCATATTTGAGGACCGATGTAGCCATTTCTGTTATTTCAGAGCAGTCATGGATGCCCAGTGTTATATTAGTTCTTTCTCATTGGACAGATGGTGTCTCGTATGGATTTTATTGCATGGTTATGACTCAGCATTTTATATTTGTGTTATGGTTATTATTGCTCTTATATTGATTCTTGTGACATGTATTAACTTGTGGTATCATGATCTGGCGGTCATACTTATATGGACTTGGTTGTATCTTGTACTATGTATTGATGTCCTTGCTTAGACTTGGAAGTTCTTGATTTATACTCATTGGTTTTGCCCTCCTTAGGGAGAATAGAGGTAGTCATTCCCACCATTTTTTTGGCTTGCTAGTGTTGGCTCCATCATTTATTGTCTTCACCCATCCATTACCTTCCATTTTAGTTTTCAACTCGACTGACTTCTTGACTTATGGCATGGAGGATCTTTTTCCCACTAGAACCTTTGTTGGACAAGCCTCCCTGTTTATATTGTGTCTTGGCTCTGAGTTAGTGACGGAACTTGCCTCGGTAAGTTGGATTGTACACCTAAATCATTCTGGTCGATTGTCCTGATGTTTGGCATTGTGCAGAACTCCCCCGAGTCACTTGAGATGTTGTTGGCTAAAACTGAAAGCTCATGCACTACTTATATTGGAAATATTGAATATGCGCCCATGTAAAATGAAAATTATAAAATTGTGTTTCTTAACATATGTAAAAAGAGCAAGAGCAATGAAATGCTAAAATACTCCTTGAAGAGTATAAGAAAAGGTCTAAAAAAGCAATGGTTAAAAATAGGCTATATCCAAAAATTGCTAACCTTATTAAAATAAATATGTCCCAGGTGAAAGCTGCGATTAGTTGTGCTTTTAAGCACTGGTGAAGTTCCAAAAGGGTCATAAAGGTCAAAAAGGCCATGGAATATAATGATGATCCTAATGAACTTGGATCAAGCTTGATGTAGACATGATGCTTAAGTTGAATAAGCACTCTCTAAACAACTCACCCATTTGTGAGGCACTGCCATTCCTTCTGTTGTTGTTTGTCTGACATTGGTTATAGTCAGTATTCCCTTTCCTTATCCAAAGTGTCATGATGTTGAGTACAAAGTCATCCTTTGCCTTAGCCTTGTCATTTTCACCCTTCACCCTTCACTAGCAAATTGGCTACATCTATGAAGTGAGTATAGTCTTGAAAGTCTAAGTTTGAGTAGTAATAAATAAAGCCTTATATATGTATCGGTTGATGTACCTCCAATGAAATGAATGCTACTTGTTGTGATTGTTACTTGAATGAGTTGTAGAGCATGGCTTAACCTTTTAACACTTGCAGCAAATGAATGTATTTTGAGTTATTATGGGTATCTGATCAGCTATAGATGGTTATATTGCTTATTTGATGTGATTGATAGTCAGATAGAGACCGATGAGGGGTATGAGTATACACCTTAGATGGATTTGGACTCTCTAATCCAATGAGATAGTTTATTTCCAATTACGGGCACTTACAGATGTGATCAGGCTCATTCTGCCTTTCTGATGTAGTTTTTCTTCACAAATTGATATATTTGAGCAGGGAAATGTTTCAGTTGGATCTCCTAGGGCATTGTAGGGGCATAGGGGGGTGCAGCCACTTGTTTGTACCATAGTACCCCCATCCCAGAGATCCTGGTGGGCTCAGTTTAACAACACAAACACCCTAGGAGGCTGTTTTGGCAGGTTTACGTTTCCCGAGGCAGATTAAAAAATGATTAAATGGCTATTGAAGAAATCAATTTGGGTTACTGAGGCAAGGAAATGACATGGGATGAGTCATGATGATGAGAGTGATGTCCTCCACACCGTCTCCAACAGTTGCAGCTCCTAATTGGGCCCACACATATTTTTTGGGCATTTTTTATTATTTTCTGGAGATCTTTTTGGAGGCTCACGATTTCCTCAAGGAGGCACAAAAGTCAAAGAATTAAATTGTTATATTATTTATTGTGCCATGGGGACACCCAAAGGGAGTTATCCAAACACTCCTTGGACCCACCATGTGCTTTCATTTATTTCTTGTTGAGTGGGTTACCTTTTCTTGGGTGGTTTAGTCCACTTTGGTAAATTATGGTTATATTGATCCATGTGTTGTATGTTGAGCTCATCTCAACCATTGATTAGAACATTTCATTTGTTAATCTTAGCCACTCATTTTGAAAGTGGTTAGGATTTTGTTATGATTGAGGTTCTCTCATTTCTATTTAAAGGAGAGAGCTTCTCATTTGTAAAGGATCTTTGGCTCTTGGATCTAAATAATAGAAAGACCTTTTTTGTTGAAATTTTTATGGATTTGCTTTGCATCTGATGTGCTCAAATGGTGATTACCTAGTCTTCAACTTCCTAGCATTGTGGAAATTCTCGTGAGATCTATATTTTCATGGCTATCATTGTTTTGTCTACAGGAGGGCGTTTTGGCTAGAGCGTTTTTGTAGCGGGACCACAACTCGCTCGGTTCTCTTCGTTTTGGATCAGGGGGTTTTCATTAGTTTCATTGTGATCTATGATTACTTCATTTTACTGTCTTGTAGCATTCAGTTTCTTTATCTTGTATTAGCAAATCTGATATGGTTGGCGTTTGCTCATGCAGGGTAGGGGGCGCATTGGTGGCTTGGAGCTTGCATACACCATAGAAATCACGGGGATCATCCAGAATTGATCGGGATATCAAAAATCGTCATTGTTACAGACTTCTACAAGCTTTTCCAGGTAATATCCAATAGGTAAGTCTCTCCTTTTTTCAGATCTTATTCCATTGTACCTTGCTTTAATTCAACTTTTTCTGAAAACTCCTAAAACACTAAAAACCCTAAAAAATCAATAAATCAGGGAATCGTCCGATCTTTTGCCAAACCATTTATGAGTTTCATAGATCGGACCTCCCCTTCACCAAATCAATTGAAACGCTGGTCAAATTCCTCACAGTTTGACCTAGATCTAATTTTTAAGAAGAAAACTACATAACCCCCCACTGAAAAATTGACCTACTAGGGTTTTGAGTTTTTCTGAATTCTGACTTCATAGATGGATAGATCGGGTCCCACACAGCCTAAATCAACCCCAACGATGTCCAAAGACTTGACAGTTTGACCTATATCTGAAAAATTGACTGAAACAACCCTAGTGCCCTCACTTAAAATTGGACTTTTCTGGAAGTAGGTTTTTCTGAAATATGACAAGATAGACGAATAAATCGGGTCCCAAGCATTCCAGAATGCCCCCAACACTGAGCTAGTTCTCTCCGGTTTTCCCTAGATCTGAAAAATTGGTTTTCAGCCTCCTAGCCCCCCTCATCAAATTTTGACTTTTCTAGATCTAATTTTTCTGCTGATTTTCTAATTTGGGCTTGTAGATCAGGTCACCCTGACCTCCTCTCTCCTTCAACGTTGAGCCATTAGCCTCCAGATGACCCTAGAACTGCAGATCTGTCCTCCTAAGCCCTAGCGCTAGCCATCTATTGAGCTGGGTTTCCTGTACCTTAGCTTTTTTGGATCAACTACTTTTTGGGTTCGTAAATCAAGGTGTATCCCAGGTGGGTTCTCTGAAACATTGGTTTACTGCTGACTCCATTGCCCAATGCACACAAGGCATTGATCTCCTAGCTAGCGCTAGCCCCATCTTGACCTCATTTTTACTCTTTTTTCCAACACCTACTGATAACTCAAGTCCCTTACCCTTCACTGTTTTTGTCCCCTTGGTACTAGGCAGTCCCAAATCTGTTCTTGCTCACCCTGTCATAGTTACGTTTTCCAAGACAGTGGCCATCCCCACCAGTTGCTTGTACCTAAACCCTAGAGCTAGGGTTTCCATTTACCTTGCACCTTAAGTACCCGGAAGCCCCATTTGATCTTCTCTCTTGTCAGGAGCAAATTCGGGTCTCCCCCATTGTTGTCTTGGACTAAGATAACATAAAGTGAAGGTTTCCTTGATTGGCGTGACAACCATCCATTTGGGAGTCTAGGCAATCGTGGTTCCACCCCTTAGTTTCTTTCCCCTCTACCATCCATCCTGGATCCACCTCACACAGGCAGCTACAAGGTGGGTGACAACATTTTGGCAACATTGCCAGGGAGGTAGAGGCCTACCTTGGTTCAACATACCTCACCTTTCCCTACGACATATCTTTTATTGGTGAGTTACTTGTGTGGTTCACCTGGCGACTCCACCCCGCGACTCCACTAAGGATCGTGCCCAACATATTAATCTTAAGTTCTTAGAGCACACCATAAATCATAATGAATTCGGATGTATTTTTTAAGCACTTGAAGGAAGTAACCAGGAACATGATTGAAACTAACAGACAAATAAACGAAAGGAATAGATGGAGGTCAAAGTACGGGTATGAGGATGATCTTGAGCATGATTATGGGTATGAATCTAGTTATCACAATCTTTATGATACCCACCAACTTCTTCACCCATGCAATAAAGATTTCCCAACCATCCCGAGTGGACCTGTAAGTCAACATGAACCTAGAAATCATTCCCAGTCAAAGCCTTATAGCCAAGTAACCAAAGTTGTTAAAAATCAAGACAAACGGTCTCCTTTTGACTTTTCTGAAATACTGGGAGCACCTCATCCTATTCCAAATGATTACACTAGGAGGATGCCCCGGTTCAATGGAAATAATGATATATCTATTGAAAGTCATTTGGACATTCTCTAGGATTACATGGAATCTAGAGGTGCAGACAATGAAGATGTTTATATGCGAGCCTTAGGAGAATCCTTGCAAGGGGATGTTCAACTATGGTTTGATCATTTAGCACCAGGATCCGTCACTGGGTATGACATGTTCACAGATTTGTTAATTGATAGTTGGAGCAGGAACACCGATGATTCTTTAGAATGTGAATCTAGCAATGATTATAATCAGTCTATTGGCAATTTGTTTTCTCAATTGGACCATTCCTCTCTTGATATGTTCCAAATTATGAGCATGCCTGCAATCCATAAGAATGTTACAGAGTACTTCGAGAATAATGTTTCAAAATCTCATGTTGAAACTAAGAGGGATATCAATCAAATCATACAAGATACTTTGTTATTATTACCTGAAGTAATCAAAGAGCAAATCCTGGATTTGATCTATAGAAGGGAACCTAATCACCATCAAGAAGCATCCATAGTTGAGCCTTCCATTGGTGAGGTCATTAAAGAGCCTTTAAAAGAGAAGCTCCATAGTCATTGCCTAATTAATGATAATTTGAGTCAGTATCCAACCTATCCGAATCTAGATTCAGACCTTGATCATATCACTCCAAAAGAACAAAGGGTTGAAATTAATAAAACTTTCATTGAAGAGCAATCATGTGGTCATATTGTAGTTGAAGACCAAGTTTGTGAGAATAGAAATGAACATAGTGATGTTTCTCCTTATCAAATGAATGATGATGATCATTTATCCTCAGTTGAATGCAATGAACAATCTCAAGAAGAACAACCACATGATGATGATATGCTAGTGAGCGAGCTTGGACTAGAACCTTCTTTGTCACATCCTTCGAACTGGAATCTGTGTCCCAATAATCATCAAGAGCTTCCAAGGAATGATTCTTGTAATGTTGTTACTACTCCCCGTCATATTTGTCATCAAGGTGATTTGGTCGAGGAGTTTAATCATGGTTAGTCTACTTCTTGGGATATTTTCAATCTTGCCAATCTTTCTAGCAAATGTCCCATATCACATGCAAGTTTGGTGTGAACACCAGTAGGTGATACAAATCAAGTTTTAATTTGTCAGTCCACCCTCCCATCCCAGCTTTTGAAGTCCTTCTCTATGGTCTCATGCGGTATAGAGTCTCGAAAGTGCCAAATGGTATATGGTAAAACATTTTATCTCCTTTCATCCTTGGTGCATAATGTTTTCAACTTTGTTGATTTCTTTGATTGGGTGAATGAAAAGCTATATAAAGAGCAATTCCATATTTTTTCATTTTATAAACAACAAATGGGTTTAATCTCAATATCTGGTTTAATGATCTCTAATTGGTCCCTATTTTTTTTCATCGTGGATCATAATATGAGTATGATTGAGTATGCTGACCAAAAAGATGGGGGAAGCAATGATGGCCTAGGAGGGGTGAATCATGTGTCGTATTCTTTTCTGACATCAAATTTAAACTTGCATAAATTTTATGATCCTAACGATCTATGTATAGAAGAAGTCTACAACAATCAATCTCATCCCTGGCATGATTTCATTTCTCTTCATCCATATCTTTCTTCGATTTTCAAACAAGAAGTTATAATGGCTTTAACTTTCATTGGCATTACTTATAAGACATCTTTGATTTGTTGTATCATTAACTGTAGAGAAAGCTCAATAGATTTGTTCAGCAAGTGGTTGCATTGGATTTATGATTTTACCTAACACCTGTATAAATTGGTTAGAGTAGGGTAGGTAGGATATGAATAAGCCTTCTCGGCAGTAGTATAGAGTTTTGCTTTGTTGTTTGAAGCTCACCTCTGAAGCTCTTAGCGTAATTTTGTTATCCTGCAAAATAAAAATCAAACTCTTACTGAAAGTTATGGTTATAGATTAGATTTATTTTCTACTTTTCATTTTCATGAATCTTTATTTTCAGTATTTTATATATTATCCACATATTGTTCTGACGACCGGTCCATGAGTTTGGTATAGCTCTGGACATGTTGCAGGTAGTCATGTACATTTCTAGTATCGGTTGCAGAGCTGGATGGGTTGATTGAGGATGCAAGAAGTAAAGTGTGAGGACCAGAGATTCTGAGGTTCTCAAGCGCTCTTTTCAGCAGAGCACTTGTCCCAGCTGGAGCCAGATGTTATCACATATATAGTAGCCAGGATACCATATTCTATTTTTCAGACACAGTACATTTTTCAGCCAAATCTCTTACATATGAGATGCTGAGATGAGCAGTTTATATGGATCATTTTTGTTTTAGTGGACTATTGTACTCTCCCATGTCAGGACTGAGTCTCAGGACACTCAGATTTGAGGACCGATGTAGCCATTTATGTTATTTCAGAGCAGTCATGGATGCCCAGTGTTATATTAGTTCTTTCTCATTGGACAGATGGTGTCTCAGATGGATTTTATTGCATGGTTATGACTCAGCATTTTATATTGTGTTATGGTTGTTATTGCTCTTATATTGATTCTTGTGACATGTATTGACTTGTGGTATCATGATCTGGCGGTCATACTTATATGGACTTGGTTGTATCTTGTACTATGTATTGATGTCCTTGCTTAGATTTGGAAGTTCTTGATTTATACTCATTGGTTTTTCCCTCCTTAGGGAGAATAGAGTTATTCATTCCCACCATTGTTTTGGCTTTCTAGTGTTGGCTCCATCATTTATTGTCTTCACCCATCAATTACCTTCCATTTTAGTTTTCAACCCGACTGACTTCTTGACTTATGGCATGGAGGATCTTTTTCCCGCTAGAACCTTTGTTGGACAAGCCTCCCTATTTATATTGTGTCTTGGCTCTGAGTTGGTAACAGAACTTGCCTCGGTAAGTTGGATTGTATGCCTAAATCATTCTAGTCGGTTGTCCCAATGTTTGGCATTGTGCAAAACTCCCCCTAGTCGTTGAGATGTTGTTGGCTAAAACTAAAAGCTCATGTACTACTTATATTGGAAATATTGAATATGCGCCCATGTAAAATGAAAATTATAAAACTGTGTTTCTTAACATATGTAAAAAGAGCAAGAGCAATGAAATGCTAAAATACTCCTTAAAGAGTATAAGAAAAGGTCTAAAAAAGCAATGGTTAAAAATAGGTTATATCCAAAAATTGCTGACCTTATTAAAATAAATATGTCTCGGATGAAAGCTGCGATTAGCTGTGCTTTTAAGCACTGGTGAAGTCCCAAAAGGGTCATATAGGTCAAAAAGGCCATGGAATATAATGATGATCCTAATGAACTTGGATCAAGCTTGATGTAGACATGATGCCTAAGTTGAATAAGCACTCTCTAAACAACTCACCCATTTGTGAGGCACTGACATTCCCTATGTTGTTGTTTGTCTGACATTGGTTATAGTCAGTATTCCCTTTCCTTATCCAAAGTGTCATGATGTTGAGTAGGAAGTCATCCTTTTCCTTAGCCTTGTCATTTTCACCCTTCACCCTTCACTAGCAAATTGGCTACAGCTATGAAGTGAGTATAGTCTTGAAATTCTAAGTTTGAGTAGTAATAAATAAAGCCTTATATATGTATTGGTTGATGTACCGCCAGTGAAATGAATGCTACTTGTTGTGATTGTTACTTGAATGAGTTGTAGAGCATGGCTTAACCTTTTAACACTTGCAGCAAATGGATGTATTCTTAGTTATTATGGGTATCTGATCAGTTATAGATGGTTATATTGTTTATTTGATGTGATTGATGGTCATATCGGGACCTATGAGGGGTATGAGTATACACCTTAGATGGATTTGGACTCTCTGAATCCAATGAGACAGTTTATTTCCAGTTCCGGGCATTTACAGATGTGAGCAGGCTCATTCCGCCTTTCGGATGCAGTTTTTCTTCGCAGATTGATATATTTGAGTAGGGAGATGTTTCAGTTGGATCTCCTAGGGCGTTGTAGGGGCATAGGGGGTGCAGCCACTTGTTTGTACCATAGTACCCCCATCGCAAAGAGCTTGGTGGGCTCATTTTGACAATGCAGGAACCCTAGGAGGCTGTTTTGGAAAGTTTACATTGTTGATGTAATTGTAACTTCGGAATGTATTCACTTGTATTTCTTATCTATTGTAATCTGATGTTCATTCCGGGATGTATTGTAATGTATTTGAGTCATGTCATACCCCGATGTTCCGATCGAGAAGTTTCTATAATGAGAAAGTCATGTCAAGTCATTGTGGGTAACCATCCTATTGGTCAAGGGTTAAAGTCCCCACAGTTATGGGGCCCTTGGGTTATTAGACTATTCTAGTGAAGTCGACCCTAGGTGAGTCATTGTAAGTCGGGGCAATAGTCCCCACCATTTTGTTACCCTCCTATTGGTCAGAGGAGGCAAAGTCCCCACAAGTGGTGGGGCACTAGGGTTATTAGACACTCCTAGAGATGTCGGCTCTAGTAAGTAATTCTTAAGTGAGGCCGACATGTTGGAGTGCACTTCAAGTGAACGGAAGAATATAAATAGAGAGTGAGAGCCTCTCTATTTATCACTTGCAACACATCACTCACTCACTCAAGTGTGGCGCATTAGTGAGGAAGGAAATACACTGGGACTAGACAAGAAGAAGACTACTACTGTCGGGAGTGCATCTTACTGTTTTGGGCTTTTACTGTTTTGGTGCTAATTCTATCTCTGAGGAAGTTGCAGGGTTTTTTCCTTTATGGTTTCCCAGAGGAAAACTCTTTGTGTCTCTTGTCTCTTGTGATGTGCTTATGTTTTATTGATGTGCTTGTTATTCTCTCAGTGAAAAGATCCTAAGATCATAATGCTAGCTTATATGATGAAAAACTAACATACATTTCCCGACGTAGATTAAAAAATGATTAAATGGCTATTGAAGAAATTGATTTGGGCTACTAAGGCAAGGAAATGACATGGGATGAGTCATGATTATGAGAGTGATGTCCTCCACACCTTCTCCAACAGTTGCAGCTCCTGATTGGGCCCACACATATTTTTTGGGCATTTTTTATTATTTTCTGGAGATCTTTTTGGAGGCTCACGATTTCCTCAAGGAGGCACAAAAGTCAAAGAATTAAATTGTTATATTATTTATTGTGCCATGGGGACACCCAAAGGGAGTTAGTCAAACACTCCTTGGACCCACCATGTGCTTTCATTTATTTCTTGTTGAGTGGGTTACCTTTTTTGGGGTGGTTTAGTCCACTTTGGTAAATTATGGTTATATTGATCCATGTGTTGTATGTTGAGCTCATCTCAACCGTTGAGGGTCTCTCATTTCTATTTAAAGGAGAGAGCTTCTCATTTGTAAGGGGTCTTTGGATCTTGGATCTGAATAATAGAAAGACTTTTTTATGGAAATTTTTTTGGATCTGCTTTACATCTGATGTGCTCAAATGGTGATTAGCTAGTCTTCAGCTTCCTAGCATTGTGGAAATTCTCTTGAGATCTATATTTTCGTGGATATCATTGTTTTTTCTACAAGAGGGCGTTTTGGCTGGAGCGTTTTTGTAGGGGGACCTCAACTCGCTCGGTTCTCTTTGTTTTGGATCAGGGGGTTTTCATTAGTTTCATTGTGATCTATGATTACTTCATTTTACTGTCTTGTAGCATTCAATTTCTTTATCTTGTATTAGCAAATCTGATATGGTTGATGTTTTCTCATGTAGGGTAGGGGGCGCTTTGGTGGCTTGGAGCTTGCATACGCCATTAGAATCACGAGGATCGTTTAGAATTGATTGGGATATCAAAGATCATCACTGTTACAGAATTCTACAAGCTTTTCCATGTAAGATCCAACATATAAGTCTCTCCTTTTTTTAGATCTTATTCCATTGTACCTTGCTTTAATTCAACTTTTTCTTAAAACTCCTAAAACACTAAAAACCCTAAAAAATCAATAAATCAGGGAATCGTCCGATCTTTTGCCAAACCATTTCTGGTTTTCATAGATCGGGCCCCCCCCTTCACCAAATCAACTAAAACGCTAGTCAAATTCCTCATAGTTTGACCTAGATCTAATTTTTAAGTAGAAAACTACATAACCCCCCACTGAAAAATTGACTTGCTAGGGTTTTGAGTTTTTCTAAATTTTGACTTCACAGACAGATAGATTGGATCCCACACAGCCTAAATCAACCCCAGTGATGTCCAAAGACTTGACATTTTGACCTAGATCTGAAAAATTAACTGAAACAGCCCCAGTGCCCTCACTTAAAATTGGACTTTTTCGGAAGTAGGTTTTTCTGAAATCTGACAAGATAGACGGATAGATCGGGTCCCAAGCATTCCAAAACACCCCCAATGCTGAGCTAGTTCTATTCGGTTTTCCCTAGATCTGAAAATTTGGTTTTCAGCCTCCTAGCCCCCCTCATTAGATTTTGACTTTTCTAGATCTGATTTTTCTGCTGATTTTCTAATTTGGGATTGTAGATTAGGGCACCCTAACCTCCTCTCTCCTTCAACATTGAGCCATTAGCCTCCAGGTGACCCTAGAGCTGCAGATATGTCCTCCTAAGCCCTAGCACTAGCCATCTATTGAGCTGGGTTTCCTGTACCTTAGCTTTTTCGGATCAACTACTTTTTGGGTTCGTAAATCAAGGTGTATTCCAGGTGGGTTCTCTAAAACATTGGTTTACTGCTAACTCCATTTCCCACTGCACACAAGGCACTGATCTCCTAGCTAGCGCTAGCCCCATCTTGACCTCATTCTTACTCATTTTTCCAACACCCACTGATAACTCAAGTTCCTTATCCTTTACTGTTTTGGTCCCCTTAGTACTAGGCAGTCCCAACTCTGTTCTTGCTCACCCTGTCATAGTTACATTTTCCAAGACAGTGGTCATTCCCACCAGTTGCTAGTACCTAAACCCTAGAAATAGGGTTTCTATTTACCTTTCACCTTAAGTACCCTGAAGCCCCATATGATCTTCTTTTGGTGTCTAGGTCCGATCTCTCCTGTCGAGAGCAAGTCCGGGTCTCCCCCATTGTCATCTTGGACTAAGATAACATAAAGTGAAGGCTGCCTTGATTGGCGTGACAACCATCCATTTGGGAGTCTAGGCAGTCGTGGTTCCACCCCTTAGTTGCTTGCCCCTCTACCATCCATCCTGGATCCACCTCACACAGGAAACTACAAGGCAGGTGATAACAAGTACCATGAAGGGGATTTAAGAGTTCATGAATCCGACAATTATGATTTTGATAAGGAGTTGGTACTCCAATACAAATCTTGGAAATATGAATTTTGGACTATAGTTAATCCCTGTGGAACCTTATCCAAGGGGGTGGGCTGAGATTAGAAATCAAAAAGGGAAAATAAATAAGGATCAAGGATTATTTTACTCATTAGTCCTTGACCATCCATTTCAAACTTTTAAAGAAAAGGTTAGAAGTCAATTTTTTGAAAATGTTGTGGGATTTTTTTATTATTTGGGTCAGTTTTGTGCCCATGGTATATGCAATTGCAATATGCATATAAAAAATTTAATATCCATTTTGTTATAACAAAAATGCCATTTTTTATTAAGAAATATAGTTATATAGAAGTTTTGAAGATATAAAAAAAATGTGTGCTAATCAAATCAAGAACGGTTGCTTCAAACAACGGGTGCTAAGATGGACTCCCATCGTAAAGGCATGCATACAAAGGATCAAAATATGTTTCCATTAGAATGAAGTGTCTATGTTGAAAACGATCTAATTTAGATGCACAAAATGTAAAAAACATGTCAATGATCATCCTAATTGCTCCAAGCAAACAACAAAGCTATCGAGTTGGTTGAATGGTTGAAGTTGAAGAAGCTAGCATGCAAATTCACAAAATGGCAAAAATATGACAACAATGAACATAAGTGCTTCAAGTAAAAAATGGTGGTGGCGTAAAAAGGCTAGACCAAGTCTTTCATGAAAAAGAATGAAGAAACAAAGAATGTCATTGGGAAATGCCATCAGAGAAACAAAACTCCAAAGGAGTAACGTTGTTATGCATAGTTGCTAGCATGTGAAGTATACCTCTAAACTATGGATGAAATAGGTGTATAAGATAAATTCAAACACTAATAATATTGTAATGACATTGAAGGTGTCCCAATGACCAATTATCAATCCACCCATAAGATAAATAATTTTATTTATGTCAACCAAATGAGCACGAGGTCAATGGGACTAAAAAAATACACCCAATGTGGGTACAAAGTGGGAGTTCAAAAGCAATTCCTAGAACAATACAAAAAACAAAAGAATGTAAAGAACCAAGTGTTGAACTAAAAGCTAAATATCTTAGTAAGAAAATATGTGAAACAAAATGAAAGTGTAAGAAAGATGAACAAAAATTGATGATTCTTGTTGTTGAACGTAAGAGAGGACATCAAGCCTTGCTATAGTTTGGATTGTGTTTCAAGGACAATTGAGGGGACCCAATCCAAGCTCCTAATTAGAGTCATCAATAACTACAAAAGGGGGAGTGCACTAGTAGATGATATCCTCTAGGGAGTGGTTAGGCTTGATAAGGCCTGATTGCATAAACTTGGGGGAGCACAAGAGCAAGGAAGGCTATCTCTCCTAACATCCAAGGTCATAGGGAAAAACTATAGATAAAAACATGTTGACTCAAATGTACTTGAGTAGTGCATTAAACCTTGAAGGGAGCTTGAATATAAGGTTGCCTAGTGCTAGCTTGTGTATAGGTCTAGTGGTGTGTGCTCTGTATCCTGGAATGACAACACCTCATGGGTTTCAAGAAGTTTGGTTGACCACTCAACAATGACTCAAGATGAAATATGAGGGTGCACCAATTTGGAATCTAAAGTATCTTGGATCTTATTACGCCATTTGTTTCACCAATTAGACAAGACAACCAAGAAGTATTATATGGTCCTCTTGGAGGCCTCTGTATGGGACAAGACACAAAGTCTATGTCTAAATATTTCTCTCATGAAGAGAGTGTTATCCACTAAGTTTCACTTAGATTGATTTCCCGTGATCCATCAGAAGTTCGGAAGTCTTTTTAGGGCCAATTTTAGCCCCTATTAAAAAATTCATATTCATACCCTACGGGGAAATTGTAATAAGTTGATGTAGCATGATGACTTTTTGTAAAATACTTGACCAACTTAGACTTAGCTATCAATTTGATACTCTAGATTTTTTTTTCCTTTTTAATTATGTGTTGCTTGTCAACGACATATAATTTCTGAGTTTTTCACTCAAACCTCCAAAGATGGAATATTTGCTTGGGTGCTTTGAACTTAGGAGGTTATTAAAGTCTAAATGTTAATGTGTGTTGCCATGCTAGGCATTATTTTGACTCATTGTGAACCTGTAATAGGCCCCCCATAGTTTTTTTTTAATTTCTGAGAATAAAAATTGTTCCCATAAAATGAGTCAAATTTTTAATAAGTTAATTATAAAAATTTGAAATGTGATAAAAGTGTGCCTAGGGGGTCAAATTTTCCATAGGGGTGCTTGTTTTCTAACTCTTAGCATCCATTATACCCAAAAACTAACTTTCCTAAGTATTTGAGTGATTATTTATCACTTAAATAATTTTCTATTGAAAAAAGGCAAAAATTGGAAAAACAAATAGAAAATATGGAGAAAATCAAGTCCCTAAATCAGTGTGAACTTGTTCAAGACATGTTCCAATTGAAATAAGGATCAAATTAGAGGATGTTTAGAGTCAAATCGTGATTGATTGGGAGCATATCCTTTGAGGACGAGTTATCTCCACTAAGAGAGGGTCGTACCTCCTTGATGGGGGTGCATTCCTTGAGGTGGAAGCTTGGCATTGGGTGGGAGTTCGACCCAAAGGAAGGGGACGCACCTCATGAGATGTGGAACCCATCCCTTGAATCAAACTCAAGAAAAATCTCCCCTTTGTCTCCATTCACTCTAGTTATCCCCTTTTTGAGAATGTGCCCCGCTTTGGCTCATTTCTTTATAAAAGCAAGTGCTTTGTTCTCATTTCTCATGGTTAGAGGACCGAAGGTTTTACCTAAGCTTTAAAACTTTGCATTGTAATAATTTTGTGGATGATGGAGTAAATGAGCTTAGTTGACTATTACATTCTTCAATCCCTTTCAAGAATGACATAGTCTCTTCGCTTCCCACCTCTGGATTCCATAGATTCAAACATTTGGCTTGGTTTTTTTTTCTTCTCTCCTTCACACTCAAAATTGAAATTCCTTTTTTTGGGTTACTGTTGTACATGCTTAATTAAATTAGTTTCCTTTTTTAAAAGAACATTTAAGGGATGATTTATTAAGTATATTGCTAGATCTAAATCTTAAGTCTTTATCTTCATTAGATCTAGATTGTTTAAGTACTAATGCTTATTGGCTATCTTTCAAGTACTTAACATTTCATGCTTTTAACTCTTTATTTTAAACATTTGGTGCATTTCAGGTGATTTTTTTTACATTTTCTTGCCAGAACAAGAGAAAGTGCTACTAGAAAATTGAAGATCTCGGCCATCCAAGGCCTCTTGGAGCAATATTCTTCTATCCTTGTTCATGTATAAAACTTGTAAAGCCTTTGGATCCAGATCTATAAGGACCAAAGGCATACACATTTGATTTGTAAAATTAATAAAGGAAAAGCAAGTCAGTGTTTGGTGTTGATGAAGGAAAGATTTTGGGTCATATCATTTCTAAGGATGGGGTAGAAATCGATCTAGAAAGATCTGAAGCAATTAAAATGGTCCCTTGACCCTAACTTAAGAAATCCCTTTAATTATTCAATCGCTAGATTAACTTTATAAGAAAATTCATCACAAAATTAGTCGAGCTCATGAAGCATATGCAAAAGTTTCTAAGTTTGAGTGGACGAAAGAAGGGCGAGCGACCTTTAGGAGTATTAATGATGCAATTGCTAGGTCATTGGTTTTGATAAGTCTTCATTACTCTATTGATTTTCAGGTTTTATCCTTTGCTTCTGAAGGCACAATTGCAGGGTTTTTGCATCAAAAGAACGATGAAGCACAAGAGAAACCCGTTGCATTCATTTGTTGAGATTTGCAAAATTCAAAGTTAAATTACACCATCATGGAAAATCAAGCTTATCCTCTCGTAAAGTCCCTTAATCATTTTAGAGTTTATGTCCACTATTCAAAGATAGTGGGGTACGCACCTCATAACCTATCAATGACATGTTGGATCAACAAGATTGTTTAGGGAGAAGAGGAAAGTTGGTTTCTAAGATGAAGAGTATGATATGGAAAAAAACACACTAAGTTGGACAGAGGTCAAGGACTAGCTCAGATGTTAACGCAAGGGGGGGAATAGGATTTGGGGATGGTTTGTCAGAACAATGATCTAGTTCCAATTATGTCTGCAGAACTTCAAAATTTGGAACATCAATGGTATACATACATCATCTATTTTTTCATTAATTTACATGCCCGGGTCATCTAATTAATCATCAAAGAAAAGAATTAAGACTAAAAGCTTCTAATCACTGTCTTTTTCAATATGGATTAGGGTGGAGGAACTTTGATGGTTTAGTACTTAGATGTATGGATGAGATCGAATCTAAAAGAATCATGACAGAGTTTCACTCAAGATTTTATGGGGGGGATTTTGTAGCAAAAACAAAAACCCACAAAATCTTTAGAGCAAGTTATTACTTGCCCATTTGTTGTTAGATGTGCATAAGTTTGTCAGAAGTTTTCGACAGTGTTAGTTGTTCATTGGAAAGCAAAAGTTAGCACCTTTAGCTTTACAACCAATAGTAGTTCAAGCACCCTTTCAACAATGGGGTCTTAATTTGATTAGTTAATTCAATGATAATTCAAGTAATGCACATACTTGGATTTTGATGGTGATCTATTATTTCTCACTAAGCCGACAACCGACAAGGTAGCCATGAACTTCCTTGAAGATAAGATCATAACGAGATTTTGTGTGTCGGTTAGGATAACAACAAATAACTCCTTATCTTTCAGCTCAACAAAACTTTCCTCCTCCTATTTCAAAAGGCATTATCTTACCTCATTCCTCAAATTAGTATTCCTAAGGAAATGGTTTTTCCAAGTCTAGTAACAAGAATTTGATGACTGTTACTAAAAAAATGGCAGGGAAAAATAAGAAATATTGGGATGGTAAGTTCAAGTTTGCACTTTGGGCTGATAAAATCACCAAAAAGAGTGCAACAAGAAATATCCCCTTTTAGCTAGTGTATGGTTTGGATGTCACCTTTCCAGTTCACCTTAAGCTTCTAGTGTGTTACCCACTAATTTTCACTTAGGTGGATTTCAAGTGAGCTACAAATTATTTGAACAAGTCACTTGTTCATACTCAATGCTCGGAAGTTCAGAAGTCTCTCCAGGGCCAAGTTTTTGCCCCATTTTTTATTTTTTAAATGTTCATACCCCTCAGAGGATATTGTAATAAAGTGTTGTAGCATGATGAAAGTATGTAACCGACTTGAATTTCCTAGGACCTATACATTGAGTCGACTATAATGTGGTGTTTTTCCCCTTGTTAATTATACATGGATTGCTAATAATGTATGATTTTTGAGTTTTACCCGCTCCCCCAAAGTTGGAATTGTTGCTTAAGTGTGTGGGCCTTAGGAGGTTATCAAAGTCTAACTGTCAATACATATTACCATGCAAGGAGCTATTTTGAGTCATTATGAACATCTATTAAGTCCGCCATAGTTTTTTTATTTCCAAGATTTAAAAAAAATCCTATAAAAAGGGCAATTTTTAATAGTTTAATTGTAAAATTTCAAAGTGTCATTAAAATATAGTCTAAAGGGGGAATTTTTCATGGGGTGCTCATTTTCTAACTCAGAGCACCCACTATACCCTAGAACCCACTTTCCTAATTATTTGAGTTATTATTTATCACTTAAATGAATTTTTATTGGAAAAAGGTCGAAAAGACTAAATAAATGGCCAAAAAAGACAAAAGACAAATTCCTAAAATAATGGAAACATGTCAAAGACATGCCCGGAGTGGTGGCAATGTTAACTAATGGTCAAAGGGGAGTTAATTGACACCAATTCACTTGACTGGATTCATATCCACTCCAAGGTGACTTCAACTCAAGAAGAGGATGCACCCTCCCTCATGAGAGGGGCACATTGGTAGATGTGGTGTCTTATGGTTTGATGGGAGATATTCCCAAGGAGAGGGGCACACCTCTTGAAGAGGTGGTTCCATCCTATTAGTACAAATCATCAACCAATCCCAAGGAGAGGTGGTTCAAATTGCTTACTTTTGCTTTGTTATTAGATATTTAGGAGTAACAAACTGTAGTGGGTAATACGGATGCTCTCTTAGTTTCTTTTAATAAATCAAAGTAGATTTAATCTCGCTTGTATAGAGGGTGTGTAGCTTTGCAGGTTGTTATATTTTTATCATTTAATCAATATGATCTAGTGTCTTATCTGAGATAATAACATGCACAATAATAATCACAAGAGACAAGAGACACAAATATTTTTCCTTGGGGAAACCATAAAGGAGAAAACCCTGCAATTTTCTCAGAGATAGAATGAGCACCAATAGCAAAAATAAAACCCAAAAGTATAAAGATGATCTCCGACAGTTGTTCTCTCTCTCACTTGTGCGACCTACTCCTCTCTCACTCATGTGCTATTGTTGAGTGAGTGTGTATGTCAAATAAAGAGTCTCACTCTCTATTTATACTTAATTTCCACTTTACATTTAACCTACATAGTTGAATTATCTAGGAGAGTCTAATAACCCTAATAGAACTCAACTGTGGGGTCTAATGCCCTGACTTACAATGGAGAGTTAACCTTAATGACTTAACATGGATTTATTATATTAATGACTCTCTCGATCAGAGGAATAAACATCTCCGTCGGGGTACAATGAAATACAATATAAAATATACAAGTGAATACATTTCGAAGTTACAAATACATCAACACTCCCTCTTAACTAGGAAGGTATTCTCTTGACACAATTCATGAGCACAAGTATTCTTCATTGGATGATCATCAAAGTTGGATCATCATCAAATTTGGATCATCATCGTCACTGTTGTTGTTGTCTCGAGCAAATGGTGCTATCTCTCAAATCTACTCATCATAGGAAGTTCTACATATCCAACGCTTTTTCATGTTGGATGTAGGCCTAGCCTCCATGTAGGTCTTCATCATCTCCACGAGCAAGCCACCAAGTAGGTACATCCTAGGACTTATATTCCTTGCAACACCTACATACCCTACTATCACCTCATCATCATCACATCATCTCATCGTCACATGGAGCACAACCCAAATACACATAACACAACACTTACATCAACGACCATGGGAGTCCTATCCTGCCACCATGTTGAAAAGGCTCAGCACTTAAATCATGACCATAGGAAGCCCAACCTGCCACCATGTCGAAAAGGCTCTCAGCACCTTACATCATGACCATGGGAGACCCAGCTTGCCAACATGTAGGAAAGGCTCTCAGCACTTATATCAAGACCATGGGAGGCCTAGCCTACCACCATGTGGGAAAGGCTTAGCACTTACATCACAACCATGGGAGGCCCAACCTACCACCATGTCGAAAAGGCTCATGTGTATCTGCATCTTCTAGACTTATCACTTCCCCTTGGAGGGAACCTCGATATGAATAACACCAAGCTTCTCTCTAAAGTACTCAAAGTTTACTCTGGATAATGGCTTGGTCAATACATCAACTATCTGCTCGTCCTTTGCAAGATATTGGAGCTTCACTGCTCCTCTCTGTACCATATCCTTGATATAGTGATACTTGATCTCGATATGCTTCAACTTGTCATGGAACATCAGGTTCTCCGACAACTTCACACAACTATGATTGTCACAATATATACAAGTAGCATCCAACTGGAGATCAAAAAAATCAGATAATAGCTTACTCAGTGCCATGTAGGACTGCTTCCTGCTAAACCAAGAGATCACACCTGATCCCAAAATGAAGTAGCACCCCAAAGTGCTCTTCCTATCAATGGAAATTGCTGCCCAATCCGAATCCACATAACCCTCTAGGTTAATCATCTGATTCACATCATACTTGAGCCCATAATCAACTATACCCCTCAGGTACCTCAAAATATGCTTTGCAACAATCAGGTGAACATGTCTCGGATCCATCAAGAACTAGCTCAATGTGTTCACAGCAAAGCAAATATATGGTCTCGTATATGTCAGGTACATCAATGATCCAATCATCCAATGATACATCATGGCATCAACTGACTCTAATGAAGCATCCCTCAATAGCTTCAAGTTTGGTTCCATAGGTGTGGCCATGGCCTTGCATTTCATCATCTCGAACCTCTTCAGGATCTCTAGTGCATACTTCCCTTTTCCAATGGAGATTCCATCTGCACTGTTCCACACCTCCATGCCTAGAAAGTAATGCATCATCCCAAATTCCTTCATCTTGAACTCGACAGCAAGCTTCCTCTTCGTGTCATCAATCAACCATCCTCACCTATCACAAACATGTCATCTACATACCATAGGAGTATCATTGTGTTCCCTTCCTCAACCTTCTAGTAAAGGTTGGAATCTGCTTTACTCTTGGTAAAGCCCAAACTAGTCAAGAAGCTGTCAATCCTATCATACCATGTATTGGGTTCCTGTTTCAAACCGTACACGGCCTTCTTCAATTTTCACACATGAGTCTCCCTATCATGTGTCTCAAATCCGAGTGGTTGCTCCACATACACTTCCTCTTCTACTACACCATTCAAGAACGGAGTATTGACATCAATTTGGTGTATCTTCCATTTCATCATTACAGCCAAAGCAAGTACTGATCTGATGGAAGTGTATCTGGCTACAAGTGCAAAATTTTCTTCATAGTGTATCCCTTCCTTCTAGGAGAAGCCACGTACCACAAATATCACTTTATATTTCACTGTGCTGCCATTTGCAACATGATTGATCTTGTATATCCACTTGGAAGTCACAATAGACTTCCCTTCTGGTCTCGCGACCACATCCCAGACATCATTCTTCATGATCAACCGGTACTTCTTGATCATGGCATCCTTCCATTCTTTCTTTTCTGTCGCTTCTTCATAGTTGGAAGGTTCTTTATCGATGATGTGACATAGTAGGGCTACATAACTGGAGTATGGCCTAGGTCTCTTCCTTTCTTTGTGTATTCCTTCTAGAGCAACATATCTTTTTGCACCTAGGATAGCCTCTCGTACCCATGATGTTCTCCTCTTGTAAGAATTCTTCTCATGGGGTGGATCTAAAGGTTCCTTAGGTTCTTCCATTTCTCGATATTCTTCTGGAGTTGCTTCATTCATTATTCTATCTTGGATCCTAGGTACTTTTGTTTCTTCAAGATATTCAACAGGTCTCTTTCTGGATTTGTTGTAAGTTGACTCTTTGTCAAATGTCACATCCCTATTGATGTCGATCTTCTTGAATCCAGGGAAATACAATCTGTAATCCTTTGAGCTTTCACTATATCCCACAAATATACCCTTCTTTCCTGAAGGATCTAACTTCCTCCTATTTTCTTTCGGAATGTGTATGTACACCGAGCAACCAAATATTCTGAGATGGCTTACTTCTGGTTCTTTCCAGAGAATGCATCTTTCGGTGTCTTGTTCTCAAGTACTCTATGCAGAGTACAATTCTGTACATACACAATTGTCCTAGCATCTTCTGCCCATAGATGCATAGGAACATCCTGATCATGAGTCGTTGCCTTTTTTTCTTCCATAATCATTTTATTCTTCCTTTCTACAACTCCATTCTATTGTGGATTACATGGAGTGTTCAAATCCCTCTTAATCCCCGACTCTATGCATAATTCCTTGAATTCATCTCATGTGAATTCTTTGCCATTGTCTGATCGAAAGGTCTTGATTTTCTTCTCTGTGTGGTTCTTGATCAAGGATTTGAATTCCTTGAAATTACTGAATACTTCATCCTTGATTTTCAAGAAATATATCTATGGCTTCCTAGAAAAATAATCAATGAAAGAAACATAATATACATACCCACTTAATGAACTGGATGACATCAGACTACATACATCGAAGTGAATAATTTCCAAGATTACTTTTGCCTTGCTCTCGCTACTTGAAAATGTCTTCTTTGTGTTCTTTCCCTTCACACATCCTTTGTAAACACCTTCATGATTTTCCTATATTTATGGAAGGCCTTCAGCAGCGTTTCTTGCAAGTGGTAGTTCCCTATAGTGCACATGTGCAAGCCTTCTATGCCAAATTTCACTTGGCTCTACTGAGTCATGGACCAAAGCTTGTTCTGGTTGGCCCTTTAATTTGTATAATCCTCCCTCTTGCTCTCCAATCACTACTGCATCATCTATAGTATTTCCCTTTGGCCACATAAGGACTTGGCCATCTACAAATGCAACCCTCATACCTTTTGAATCCAATGCAGATATGGAGAGAAGATTCTTCTTTAGTCATGGTACAAACAAGACATCCTTCATCTTCATAGATTTTCCAGAGTCTAACTTATAGGAAGATTCACCACTTCCTTTTATAGGGTACTGGTAGTCATCCCCAATTTTCACTTTGTGGGGTGACTCATGTTCAGATAGATTCACAAAGGATTATTTAAATCCTGTCATATGCTTGGAAGCCCCACTATCTATGAGCCAATCATTGCTTCCATGTGTAACAGTTCCTGTGAGGGAGAAATCAAAACATACTCTTCATCACTTGAAGAATCTTCACTTTCTTCTTTGACTCTCTTCCTGGGAGGTTCATCATCCTCTGAAGTGTGAGCATGGTGTCTTATTTTTTTTTCGTTCTTCTTGTGAGAGCCACCTTTATTTCTAGGACAATCTCTGGTGAAGTGTCCTTTCTCATCACATGTATAACATCTGACATTAGATAGATCTCTGCCAGATCTTCTAGGGTTATCTTTCTGATTCTGGTGTGAATGTTTACCTTTCTTGAGATGATAGTGATCCCTTTTGATTTTCTTGGTCTATGCTGTGAGAGATTAATCTTCATGTCCCATATTTTCTTCTCGAGCTACTATTTGAGCTTCTTATTATGAGCATTCCTCCCATAGTCTACTGAAAGTGATTAACTTTCTTCTAGAAGAAATCCCTTGTAGAAAGCAGTCCCATGACCTAAGGAGACCATTCAAGGTGGTCATCACAATTTATCCATTCTCTACTTCTCCATTTCCACAGCTTCAAGTTGTTCTTTGATTTGAGAGACCCTTGTAAAGTATGATTGTATGGTCTCTGCATCCTGGATCTTTACATTCTTCAACTAATTTCGCAAAGTTATCTTTTGATTTATACTCTTCCCTTCAAATGGCTTGGTCAAGGAATCAACCATCTCTTTAGGTGTCTTTAAGGAAGACACATGTGGTATAAGGTGATCCTTGATAGAATCAATAATAATCCTCTTGGCCTTGACCAAGTTCTTCTTATGTAAGGATTTAGCCTCATCTCCCTATGGAACTGGAACCTCTCCACTTGTGTAGGTGTCCAATTCATTTTCTTCAAGAATAAGTGAAATCCTATACTTCCATACTCGGAAGTTATCAGCTCCATCAAGATTTTCATCAAGATTGGTGTGATGAGACATCTTTAATGAGAACCTCAAATGGAAATACAAAATATTCTGATCTTACCAATTTGAGATGCCCGGATTGGATCTGGAGTTGATCTTATGTAGTGTTGGTTTACTGGTCCGAGGTAAAATTAGGGTTTGACTTTCCCAGAGTTTTTCCCAACCAAAAATTTCAATCTTGGTCTCTAAATTTTGATTTTGAGGAGAGCAATCCTATGTTGGGCTCACTCAAAAATTCTCCTTCTATGAAAAGCCTTAATTTCCTAGAGTAGTGATAGGCCAAAAATTGAAAATTCCCAGAATCGGATTCTACTTCAACGGGAAGATGCGCCCTTCAATGGAGAGTTATCATAGCCTCCTTTTTCCAATGATCTGTGGAGAGAAACCCAAAAATTAAGAAGCCCTAGCTTTTGCAGCTGCATAGTGTCTTCTTCTCAAGTTAGCTTTGATACCAGGTTATATTTTTATCGTTTAATGAATATGATCTAGGATCTTATCTGAGAGAATAACATGCACTACAATAATAACAAGAGATAAGAGACACAATATTTTTCCTTGGGGAAACCATAAACCAGAAAACCCCGCAACATCCTCAGAGATAGAATGAGAACCAATAGCAAAAGTAAAACCCAAAAGTACAAAGATGATCTCCCACAGTTGTTCTCTCTCTCACTTGTGTGAGCTACTCCTTTCTCACTCATGTGATATTGTTGAGTGAGTGTGTGTGTCAAATAGAGAGTCTCACTCTCTATTTATACTTAATTTCCACTTGACATTTAACCTACAGGGACGACTTCTCTAGGAGAGTCTAATAACCCTAATATAACTCAATTGTGGGGTCTAATGCCTCGACTTACAATGGAGCGTTAACCTCAATGAATTTACATGACTTTATTATATTAATGACTCTCCCGATCAGAGGAACAAACATCTCCGTCATGGTACAATGAAATACAATATAAAATATATAAGTGAATACATTCTGAAGTTGCAAATACTTCAACATGGGTTACCAATGTTATGGAGGATATTGAGCTAAGCTGCATTTTGTTCCTCTTCACTACTGTTTCTTGGATCTAATGCTTTTTATCCTATAGGCACCTCCACATCTTCACAATATTCAAGATTGAGCTTGAGGCTTTGTCTTTCATCTCTTAAAACTTCAAAACTATGTTTTTTGGTTACTTTTTCACATGTTTAACAAGCATTGATTTCATTTAAATTTTATCAAAAGAATTTTCTAGCTTACAGGTTTTATTTGTTAGATTTAAAGTGCTCTTAAATCGTCATTTTAAGCTTATATCTAACATTTTCTATTTAGTACTTGAAGTTATATAACTTTCCAAACTTTTGCAAGTAATTCGCATTTGTATTTTTATGTTAGATTTAGCTAATCCACTAACTTTGAAGTGAGTTTTGTTGACTGATTCTCATATTTGACGAAAGAAAGAGAACGAAGCTCTAGTGAATTTTCAATAGATTGAATCGTCCAAAGATCCAGAAACTCTTATTCTCTCTTCTAGTCACCTCTAAAATATTATAAACCTCCCTTATCCTACTGTTAAAATATCAAAGGCATTATTTTATTTTAAAAGCACTTTGTAATCAATAAATTATAAAAAGGAATCAAGTTGGCTACACAACTCCCATGACTCTCTTGCCCCATTGGGGGAATCTTGTATCGTCCCTTGTGTGATTTGCTTTCACTTCGCTTTACTTTTCATTTCAATTTATTTTGTAGAATAGTTTTCATTTCTAATAAAGTTAGATCAATCAAGTTTATTTATTTATTTATTTATTTTGCAAAAGAATACTAACCCACTACACTTTCCTAAAGTACCGTAAGGGAAAAGAGATTCGTAGTGTAGTAATTAATCACACCATTTACTTTTATTTTTGCTCATTTTCAAGTTAAAGTAATTAACCTAGCATTGCTTTCCCGAAGTATACTCTTGCCATCACATAATGGGCCTGCATGAGTAAGTGGTGGATGATTAGAAAATAGATTCCTTTTTAGTAGTAATTACTATAACTTTTGTTTTCACAGTCAAATTGGAGCAAACATTTCGCTCTTCTATGTATGCTCTATCCATCGTAGGCTTGCTTGACCTTTAGAATAACCAAAGAGAACTATAACATTTTATAAATCTTCACATTTAATTAAAAACTTGTCTTTAATTCAAATTACCTTCCTTTAACAGATGGAAATCCAACATCACGATATTTAGCTCTTGTGGGCAAAGTTTGAAAATAAAGCGAGAACAACAAGATCCCCGTTAGTCTATCTTGATTAGTGTAATGTTGGATGCACCCTCGCGACTCCGATTTAGCCTACATTTTCTTGTGTAGAACCACATTGGACAAAGTTTCCACACATTTATGGTATTTTTGGTATATCTAGAATTCCATTCCCTCTAATCCATTCATTGCTTAATATTTCTAAAATTGACCAATAACAACTGCAAAACATCTCCCTTTTACAAACAACACTTTTATTTTTACTCCACATCACTAGTCTACAACTATTTGCTTTTTTGTTCGATCTTCAATCATTACATGTCGTGAGTATCATATTGATTATATGTTGTTGTTTTAACTCCTACAAACAACCCCATCTATAACTAAGAACATAAAAATCCTTATTAACTCTTTTGTAGGGACTACCCCCCTTGGCTACATTAGGAGTTAGCCTAAATGAAGGAGTCAATATCAGGTCACACCACTTGACTCGAGCCTTGACCTCTGCAAGGACGCACCTAGTGGCTTGAATATTTATGTCACTTTATCCCGAGGTGCATGAAAGGCGACAACACAGTGTATCACCTTATTCAAGATTTCCCCTCATATCATGATGTAGTTTAGAAAAGATTCAACCATTTTATTGAATTATATCAGAACAAAATAAATGCAGTATATCATAGCATAAAGAATCAAGATAAAGCAAAGAGGACTTTTGATAAGTCTTTTAGATCAAGGGATTTTTAGTGAGTGTTATAGTTTTTCTATCGGATAAACACAGAGACAAGCCAGGGAAGCATGTCAAGTTTGACAGTGTTTGGACGGGGCCTTACGTCATCCATCACTTGGTTGGTGCCAATTATTCTATCTCAACGAAATCGATGGAGAGAAGTTGTCTCTTCTAGTAAATGGGAAACTTTTCAAGTTGTTCTTCAGTGATTTTATTTGATTCCCATGGGTGCATCCTTTGTATCATATTAATTTCTACCCCTTTCCCTTGTATTTTACTTTACATATTTTCTTTTGTACATTAGCTTTGTATACTAGAAATGCAACTTATGTTTCATTTGGTAATTTTATATACATGTGCCAGTGATACTTATTAGTGTGGGGGAGGAACTAGTGGCTGCCAGAGATTGAACATTATGAGAGGTTGCATTGAACATACCACATATTCAAAGGGATTCCTTAAGCAAATCATTTCTCTCCATGTTGGACACCTGGTACCATTGCTTTGTGCTCATATTAATAGCATAAAATCTCAAGTGGGCCAAACCAAGAAATAAACCTACTCTAATAAACTCATCCATAATAAATTAAAACTAGCTAAAAGCATTGTAAAACATTTCCTTTACAGCATCCATTTAATTTCTGGTACTTCTCTATTGTTTATGATTCCCATTTTAAGTGAATTTAATATGTCATCATGGTTTGATTATTCATGTCAAAGAATGTTAAGTCCACCCCTGGTCCACCCTACCACCCTAAAACAACTAGCTACAACTTGTTATATGTCTGGCTTGATATGGTTCAAAACTTATTTTTCAAGAACAATAGTGCTTACAAACTAGATGTCTGCAAATCCTTGAAAAACAGTCCTTCTGGCACAGTTCATCACCAAATAGTCCAAAATTATCCACATTAGCCAAATTAGCAGTCCAACTTTCTTCTTCTCCTGGGGTAGTCCCTTGGCCTTCTCTTGACTCCTAGTCTTCAACCCCAATCCTTTTATAGGGAAGAAACCATGAGCTCTTGTTCTCTTCAGAGCCACACAAAATCCCCTTCTTCACCTTCTCAAATGAGGATCTTTGACTTATATTTATATTGTTTGAGTGATCCAGAATAGGGCCAACCTATTCTTAATCATTCGTAAGTTTTAAATAATAATTGAGGGGTCGAACTAACATACTTTAGCTCAATGTTTTGACTCCATCCGTTTTGTTGCTTAACAACTGTACAATTTCATAATTCAAGGGATTGGGACCCTTTTTCATGCTTCAAAGGATTGACATTAGGGTTTCTTATTCTTCCAAACATCATGATCTTGACAAGGTGGTTATTAGGGATACTTGCTATATTTTAAGGGCTTGAACCATGTTAGAAAAACAGGACCGCGGAGCAATAACAATAAACAAGATGCAAATATTAAAACATAAACACAATACAAGAGAGACACCAATATACCATGGTTCACCAAAGATGGGCTAAGTCCACACATAAATTGTCAATCCTTTATTATTGTATCGTCCAACAAAACTGAAGGGATACAACCTGCAATAAAACCACTTCACTTCCTCTTCACTCTCTCACAGTCTATCTCACACAACCACAAAGATTGGTTTACAATGCTACAATACAATGAAATACATAGCTGTATTACAATGCTTTCCTTTTATAGGGTAATTACCATGGGAAAATACCGCGTGTCATCCAATACCATAAGCCCGTAAATTGTTGGCCAACAAACATCTCAAAAATTTCTTTTGGGGTCTTCACCCCCGAATCTTTGCGAGGTGGACTATGTCCCCCCCCCACACCCCTACTTGAATGAGTTTACAATAAATGTGGGGTACAAACATGGCTGAACAATAACATCTCTGAATCAAGAAGATCAGGCTCCACAACCAACAAAACCCTTTCTTATATCTTTGGATCTACCCTGTTTTTTAGGACATTCTTCAATTATTGTTTAACAACATTGTTCATAGTGCTACAACATCGGATTAGGGCTGACTGTTGCTGCTCTTCTAACCTCAGATTAGGACTAACTGTTGCACATTCTTTGATAAGTGGTTTTCTATACTTTTCACAAGGTAACATATTCTCGGAATTCCCCGCAGAGGGAAAAAAACTATAGGTTTCCAACATACTTATATCATTTCCATTGTAAGGTTAAAAATTCTCTTGTAGAACTTCTCCTGGGATGACTGGAGATTTTTGTTTGTCTTTATCTAGAATTCTGAAGATCTTAATGAGCATGGCTTAGTCTTCTAGGTTTGTTTCGTAAGGCTTGCTACCTAAAATTTTCTCCCACACATTCCTGTTAGATTGCCATCTCCTTATGATTTCAGATATACTTCTTCAATATTGTAAGTAAGACTTAGTCCACTTAGTTCAAATTTGATATGTTGACTATTTGACATCAATGATAACTCAGATGCCAACATTACCTTCTAATCCCAATATACAATAAAATAGACTTAGTCCACTTAGTTCAAATTTGATATGTTGACTATTTGACATCAATGATAACTCAGATGCCAACATTACCTTCTAATCCCAATATACAATAAAATATATACATGATAGCTACATGAGTAAATACCCTAGGGAGCTCAATTTACCCCTAGGGAACATAGTTACATTTTTACATTAGGACCAAGTTCAATACATAAGTCACAACAAGAGAAAGTCGCCCCTATAGGAGACATAAGTCCTTCCATGGGGGAAATGAAGCACATGACATGATACAATGATAATATGCTAATAAAAGTGTCACATGGCCTCTAAGGGGCCATCACAACATAACCAAAGTCACATCTTGTCATTCACTAGTCCAATGCCACACATCTCAAATCTTAGTCCCTTTTTAATTAATTAATTTTCAGCTGGAAACTTCTGTAAATCTTCAATTTGATCATAATGACTCTTTCCTTGCTTGGAATGATGATTTGATTGCACAGGTAGATCATGAAACATCAAATACACTAGAATCCATTATTCATACACTCTCAACCAATCTATCATAGTATTTGTGATAAAATCTTCAATATTTTAATTAGAAATGGCTTAATTACCCCCCCCCCCAACTTTATAAAAACATTGAATTAAGCCGTCTTTTCAACAACTGATGATTGGAGTGATCCAATTGGCCTCCAAAGGAGCTGTTGTGAAAATAGAAAGCCTATAATGGGGTCTTGCTATGGTTTTGACTTGTTGACCAAGTAAAAAAGTCAACATATGGCCAAAATTTGACTATGGCCCAAAATAATCAACTGAGCATGTGTGGAGCTTGGGAGAGGTGTTAGCCTTTATCATGATTAATATTGGAAACCAACTAGATGATAAGTCATTCCATTCACATAGTGGTAAATGCAGAAAAAACAAGAGCAATACATTAATTTAGTGTGACAAAACAAAAGGACGGTTCTACATACTAATCTTATTCGCATGAATTGTGCACAATGTAATATATAGATCAATACAACCACTCTCGGGCGAAAAATAAAGTAAATAAATTTCTAAGGTTTTGTTCAAAGTGGAGTTGAATTTTGGATAAACACAATTTTCCTTTGGAGAGAATGGATTAACAATGGCCTCTATGACATTTGTTGGAGTGGCAAACACTAGGGAAGGGATATGCCTCACAAATGGATAAAGTGCTTGGAAGGTACCCTTTTGACTCTAGCAATCTCCTTTTAATTTCACAGATTCACATTTCATACTTTTGTTCACTTTCATTGGATTTCACAATTTCACTTTCACCTTTTAGATTTTGTTGGATATATAAGTTAGACACACCGTTTCATTTGCGTTCCTTTAGTTAGCTAGCCTCCTAAGGATATTGGCCTTGGAAATTCTTTTGGGCCCTAATATTTCCAAGGTTGTTGCTCCCTTGGCAACAAGCGTTCATAGCCCCAATGGAGTTGCCAATGCTTCATCTCTTTATGGAAAAGTAGGAGAAATGTCATGAAAGGATGCACATCTACTCCTTTGGCCGCCATCTAATTTCAAGGATGGGAGGACTTGTTTCAAGCAGAGGGGATACGCTTCATGTTGTTGAAATTGTAATTGATGCCAACATGGACTTGTAGTGGCCCCACATGCAGTTATTGATGCCACCAAGTCCCTCTTGCAATCCACATGTATGGAAAATCCCGATACCCTCACATTCAATGCCTTGGACCCCTTACAGAGATGGGTTATGCCTTAAAGCACCTTGTACCCAGTTGACAAGGTCCTTGTACCCACAAGGATGGATCTTAGAACTGCCACCTTGTAGATGATGCTGAAGACCCTGAAGATGGTTTTGAAATCCTTTTAGATGATGGAGAATCCCTAGATGGGTTAGAGAAGAATCAATGACCCATTGTGTGGTCATTCATGCTCTGATGGTGTCATGGTACCCTAGGAGAATGAATGGCATCCCCACAACAGGTGGCACGATGGATCTTGATCCTTGTAGGTCCTCTTGTGTGGTTTATCTGGTTGAAGAAGCCCATGTAGCCCCTTGGCATGTCAAAGAAGTCTTTGGAACACCAAATGGACTAAATGACCCATTATGTGGTCATTTGTGGTATGCATGGTTATTGATGGCTTGATGGAGTCCTATAATTCTTGGAGATGGCCTTAGGGAATTAAGAAGACTCTGCACCACTTATATGATGGTATGATGACACTCAGACATTTGGTTGTTTGTGGATGCTAGGGTCCTTAGTCATACATGTCATAGTGATGGGGTCCTTGATACACCCTTGGTTCTTAATGATGTGGAGGACACCCTTGCTCATGGTGGACATGATGGCATACAACAAACCCTAGGACAAGATGCCACATTGAAAATTTTGGCACCCACATACATCATGGTATGAAGGCACTTGGAAACACTTAATGGCTTGATGTTGAAGTTGACAATGGTTCATGTTACCCTTTGATGACGAGCTTGAAGTCCATGATGCTCTTGCACATGGCATATCCTTGGAAGCCCTAGTGGCTTTATGTAGCTCTAAACCATTTCTAAATTGTAAGACACAACACAAAATATTAAATATTAAAATATAAAACAATAAACAATACCATGTTGAACTTGAAGAAGTCAGCCATCCTACAAAGTTTTTTATATGAAAAAATGTTTATTTTTAAGTCTTCCCTAATTTCAAGGAAATGGACAACATTAAAAAGACTATAAAACATGAGCATCCTCACTCTAAATGAAAAATCCAACAAAGTGAATAGATGTGAGCTCGCTAACTATGATGGAATGAGGATGTTGACTGAGATTTATTCGCTAGCTAAGGTGGATGATAACTATGGAAATTTCAGTGGAGGAGAGGAACCTAAGTTCTTCCAGAGATCTTCTTTTATTTTTTTTACCAGCACTTGCAACATTCCATTTTGGAATTTCTTGCTTGGGGTTGACAATTGTTTACCAGAACTCAAATTAGCGGAGAGCTCGCTAAGGAGTAGTTAACTGAGGAGAATTCATGGATTGAGTAATTTCAGGTGAATTGAGGAAGATCCAACGTGCCTAACAACATATTTTTTTTTATCTTTTGGGGGGGCCATCTTGGATTAGTTTGGTGACCAACAAAAACATCCATAATTGACATCTATAGCAGTCCCCCGAATTTTTGAACAGACATCCACAACATTATCCCTAGCAGTCCAATTTTTTCTACACAATCTGAGATTTGGAGTCTGATTTTTGGAGAGTAAACAATCCCAAATTTGAGGTTGTATGATGGTTGTATGAGGTTTTCCACCGATTTCATGCTTGACAGAGATCCAATTTTGGAGAGAAAATACGGTCCGAATGTTGAAGACATCTACAACAAAGTTTTTAAGGTCATCTTCCATCCACCTAACAGTCCTCATGATGAATTATGCCATGATGATGTTTGACACTACATAATGAGGGATAATGTAAATGAACACTATTGATTGAAGAATGCAGTAGAGTATGTACAAGTGATGTACATGAAATACAGTGACATGTATGCAGAATGTGTGAAGATGAACAATGTTAAGGTCTGTATACCCTAGCTTGTGTTGAAATATTGGTTAATGCTGAGAGGGGGGATGAATAAATATTGTAGATTTTCTCAATTTAAAACCACTTTTAATTTACTCATTAAAACACATGATCAAAAAGAACACATAGAACACAAATTTATCATGGAAGCCCAATTAGGTAAACCACCAACACTTCCTATTACTGCAAAAATTTTATTTACAAATAGTATTTTCCTATTGCTATAGACAAAGCTGGTATTACACCCTATTTACTAGCAACTACTAGAAGGAGGCAACGACCCCCTGGTTTATTAGCTTCTACTGAAAGGATTCTACGACATCCTATTTACTAGCTACCACTGGAAGAAGGATACGACACCCTGGTTTATCAGCTGCTACTGAAAGGATGCTATGACACCCTATTTACCGGCTACCACTAGAAGGAGGATACAGCCCTTTGTTTTGTTAGCTACAACTGATATGATGATACTACACCCTATTTACCAGCTTATGCTGGAAGGATACTACAACCCCCTGGATTGTTTCCTGCCCTAGTGCCATCCTACCAACCTGATATGTTTTCAATAATATTCCATATTTATTTTCCCCTCAACCTCTGTCACACTCACTAGTCTCTTCTTCTTATTCTATGATTTGGACCACAGAGACGATTTCTCTCATTCATCCCTCTATGTATAAATACCTTCGCATTTCCTGTGGATGCATCTCTTCACCATTGCACCATTTCATGCTTCGATCATGCCTCTTCATGAGAACTCAATTCCTCATTCTAAAACTGAGTCGTTGAGTCATCCATCTCCATCGTGATTCTTCAAAACAACTAAAACATTCATGTTAATCGATTCACTGTTTAATCTTTCAGTCGCGACCTTCCGCAATCTTCATTTCCGCAACCATTATGAGCCATTGATTTTACATCGGACTTCTTCCTGACCATAGATCTAGGTTAGGATGTGGTATGTGAATTTCCTAACTATGACATTTCTCAAAATGTCTTCCTGCACTTAGCTTTCCACCTCAACCGTTTCGCACCATTGATCTCCTTAAATCTCTTTGTGACCTTTGATCTCCTAGACTGCGGATTGCTTAACTATGACATTTCTCAAAATGTCTTTTTGCACTTCGATTTTCGCCTCAACCGTTCTGCATCGTTGATCTCCTTCAATCTTTTCATGACCGTGGATCTGAGTTGGAAATTGGATATCGGATATGTGACTTTTTCCAAATATCATTTCCCAATTTCTGCTTTCCAAACCAATCTTTCTACACCGTCGATATTTTACATATGTCTTCCTGATCGTCGATCTTCCGGATCATGGGTTGCGGAATGCAGGTTCTCAAAGACTGAAACATTTCTTTCGCAATTCTCTGCCTTCCGTTTTCCATCTTCTTTCTTCCACACCGTCAATATTATGTGGTTGTTTTACGGACTGCCGATCTTCCAAATTTCGAATAGCAGAACTGTGACATCTCTAAAATTATTTTTTTGATTCTCTTCCTTCCACTTTCCACCTTTTGCATTCCGCTGGTGGACTTGGGGTTGCGGAACTGTGACATTCCCAAGGTCTTTTTGTGATTCTCCACCTTCCGCTTTCTGCGTTCCTCTTTTCTTCTGAACCATTGATTTCTTGGCGGGTTCACTCCTAGCCGCCGATCTACAATCTAATGAATATTTTTGACCTTCACTTTACTTTGTTTTAATACTTAGCCATTTTTTAATCTAAACATGCAAACTAACATTTTTGTTGGTTTTGGAAGGTTGATAATTCACACGTGTGAGAGCCAAGTAAGAATCCGAATTCATGGCTGGGTATCTAGTTCACTATGCAACATGCCTACCTCTTCTGATGAAATTATCATCACACAGATAGACCTTGGTGAACATTTATAAATGCCTCTTTGAACCCTATGAATTTGACACTTGGTCAAATTTCTATCTTTAGTACCTAAAGTGCATTTTCTTTTTTTTGGCAGACTGATATTTTCCTTATCTGATCACCATAAGGAAAACCAAGAGCAAGGTTAGAAATCTATTTCAACAGTGAAAAATATCATATTACCTTTAAATCTTACTGAAAAACACACAGCCTCTGGCAGACATTTCCAAATGGATTCTCAATCTCCTTCCGTTTTCCACCTTTCTTCCACACCGTCAATATTATGCGATTGTTTTACGGACTGCCGATCTTTCAGATTTCGGATAGCAAAACTGTAACATCTCCAAAATTATTTTTTGTGATTCTCTGCCTTCCACTTTCCTCCTTCTGCTTTCCACCTTCCGCATTCCATTGGCGGACTTGGGGTTGTGGAACTGTGACATTTCCCAAGGTCTTTTTGTGATTCTCCACCTTCCGCTTTCTGCATTCGTCTTTTCTTCTGAACCATTGATTTCTTGGTGGGTTCACTCCTAGTTGCTGATCTACAATATAATGAATATTTTTTACCTTCACTTTACTTTGTTTTAATACTTAGCCATTTTTTAATCTAAACATGCAAACTAACATTTTTGTTGGTTTTGGAAGGTTGATAATTCACACGTGTGAGAGCCAAGTAAGAATCTGAATTCATGGCTGGGTAGCTAGTTCACTATGAAACATGCCTACCTCTTTTGATGAAATTATCATCACACAGATAGACCTTGGTGAACATTTCTAAATGTCTCTTTCAACCCTGTGAATTTGACACTTAGTCAAATTTCTATCTTTAGTACCTAAAGTACATTTTCTTCATTTTGGCAGACTGATATTTTCCTTATCTGATCACCATAAGGAAAACCAAGAGCAAGGTTATAAATCTATTTCAACAGTGAAAAATATCATATTACCTTTAAATCTTACTGAAAAAACACAGCCTCTGGCAGACATTTCCAAATGGCTTCTCAATCTCCTTTTCTAAGACAACCAATTTTCATAATTTGGTCCAATTTGCTTAAAACATTGTTTTTGCCAGTCCATAACTTTTCCTTCAGATTCTTCCAAGACAATCCGAAAACATGGTCAGGTAGTCAAAACACCAGTCTACAAGACTCGTATGTTCTGCGGGAATTTACTCTAAACCATGATTTAGCGTGGGCATATTTATGAGACCTTCTTAGACCAGTTTTTACTATTTATTCCATACTTAGTCAATTTCCTGGTTTTCACCAATTTTCCATATTTCCCCATAATGATGTCATAATGCAACAATGATTTCAAATTCATGCCACATCCTCAACTATTCCATCATATCTACCATATCATCATCCATTCCATGCCGTGTCATCATATCTGCCATATCATCATCCATGCCATGTCATCACTACCTTTGTCTTTCATTGAGTTTTTTGTGCCATCATATCCTTGGTTATTCCCTTCGTCATTACTGAACTCCTCCTGCTACCATAAATATTGGTTATTCCTTTGCCATTCATGAACTCCTTTGACATCAATGACATCTATATTCTCAACAATTTCCTCCTTCGGCATTGATGGCAATATCTAAACATTCTTCCCCTCTGACAACACTGACAAAGGATAACCTGTTACACAAATGTTGTACCCATTTTGATATAGGAATTCCTGCCTTTCTTCTTTCTGACAACTCCCCCTGTCATCATATCTCCCCTTTGTTAACTGGACTTGGTATTTAACCAATGTATTATCATTTATCTTAACATTTCCTTTCTTTCAACATGTTCTTGAATGTGATTCAAGGAAGGAGTCACAGGTATGATACCCAATCTAGTCAGCAAGCAACTATTCGCTGAGTTTACAGCCAATTCGTTCATGGATTTTGAATCCACAGTAAACTCTTTTTCATAATCGAAATTTCATAGCTCTCCAAAATTTTAACAAACTTGCTTGTTAGATTTGCGGAATCCACTTCGGTCGTCAAAACGATGTCACAACTAAATCTATGGTGGACTTCAAAAACTATAAAGTGAATTCTATAAAGATTTCGTGCACATCAAATTTGTTAACCCCTTGTCACTTTACGCAGCAAAGTTTCTTTACCACCATCGGATCAGGATCCCCATCAATCAATGGTGGTCTTCAAATAAGATGAAGTGAATTTCATAGAAATTTCGCGAACATCAAAACTTTCTTAGATCGCACAACTTCTTCCAATGAAATCATTGTGTGCCATTGATTTAACTTGACGAACGATCTAAACCGTTGATATTGATCTCATACCCCAACGATCATCTCCCAGTCCACAATCTCAACCCTTCTTTATCTTTCGCGCTCTTTCTCTAGCGGAATCCACCTTAGCCATTGATCTTTGACCACCTCGAATCTCCACCTTACGAACTTCAGTCGTATGGGCGATTAGTTTATGGTTATCTCGGGCATAACTTTTATTTGTAGAATTGGATTACAGCTGTGGATCTTTCCAAGATACAGATCTTTAACTCTGATACTTCGCGGTTGAATTGATCAGTGGAATAATCAATTCCTTCCTACGATGCTCCACATAGAGATATCGGATCCATAAACTTGCAACAAGGTTATTCTGAACAATTTCATTTAATAAATATCAATAATTGTAAACCTAATTCCTCCTTTTATTGATTAGAGAATCGATCAATTTATTCAGTATTTTCAGAATCCTTGAATTCACACGCAGGTTTATCAACTATTAACATAGTTTTAATCAACCATTCATTCATATGCTTATGAAATCACACATTCAGACAAAGATTATGCCAAAATAGGATTTTTCATTCACCCAATGAAACTGTACATATAAAATTTTCTCAGAACTTGTGTTTTGATCCCCTTAGTCCTGATACATCTTTGATTGGCCTTGCTTGAGTTTTCTTCCATCGTCAACAATTTTTATGTCACGACTTCAAATTCTAAGTGAACATAAAATCTTTATCTTCTATTGGATTGCAAACTTCATGGTCTCCATGAATCACACATTTTGTTGTTCTCATGTTACTTTACAGGTATTACACTTTCTCTAAGTCAACCATACACCAATCTTATCATTTAACCTTGATCATCTATTGTCTTTAAGGGAGCTAGCTTTCAACATTAGATACCAATTGAATTTTTTTTATACCAATTGGAATTTTCTGGCTTTAACTCCCCATAAGTATATGATCCCTCCAAATGTTATTTTGGGTTCTCTTTAAATCATGAGAGATATTTTGGAAAAGAATCCCACAATCATCACTGCATCCTTCTTCATTACCTTCATCTTCATCTTCATCGATGTATTCTTTTACATCTCCATCTTGACTTTCCTCATAATGGATGTCATTCTTATTTATGGCACTATTATGCTCATCATCATATTTGGATACCTCAGTGATGTTTGAAACTTGTGTTTCTTCTGAGTTCTCGTAATATGACTTTTTCCTCCATATCTTCCAATGATTTATCCTGCTTACTTGTCCTTTATCACATTCTGTGTTTGTGTTTTGTTTCCTTCTCAAACTTTGATCTTTTCCCTTGGTTCTACAGTCAGCAGCCTTGTGACCGAACTTATGACAACAATGATAGTAGCCATAGAATTTCCCTTTATGTTTGAGGAATATTTTATCTTCTTGCTTCACAACTTCCATCTTCTTCCACTGTTTCTAAGCTTCTACTGAAACACTCTTTCTTATTTTACATTCTCTATCCATATGTCCAAAGTTATTACATTTGTAACACTTTATGTCATATCTTTGAAGAGGTCCAAAATGGTTATGATTTCTTCCTTCTATTTTACTAGAGGTATCCTTCTTATATTCATAACCTTTTCCATAAGATCTACATTTTAGGGCTTTATGACCAAAATTATTACAAGAGTTTTAATGACACAAAAAGATCTGTTGATATATGTTTGTCATTGGTCTCTTAGACACCTCATTAGTTCTATCTTTTTCATAGAAGGATGAAACATATTTCTTGATTTCTTCGATTTTAATAGGACTCTTTAGTGCATCATAGCTTCTTTCATTTCCACCTTGGTTTGAGACAGAGAAATATTCTGGCTCCTTTTCTTTGTCATATGCTAGACCAGTTTTATTATTTGATGATCTTTGGCTGCTTAAGAAATCATCTAAGATCCTTGAGACTTTCTCAAACATTGATTTGATATATTTTTCATCAACCCCTTTTCTAAGTTGAATAATCTCTTTTTCAAGTTTTTCAGAATCTTGGATTCTCTTCTTGAAGAGAACTATTAGATCCTCTTTTATCTTATTGGCCTCTTGAAGTTGGTTCTTCAAGTCCATAATAATTTGATTTGTTTCTTCTTGGTACTTTGACAATTTCTCTTTCAAAACTTTGTTTATTTTCCTACACTTTTCAATTTCATCAACATCATCCATGTATTGATCTTTTACGTCCACTTCTGATTCCTCATCTGAATTTGTTGTTCCTATAAATAGGATTTCTGCATCTTCACTTTCATCGTCATTATCTTCTTTGGAATAGAGGTTCTTCTTCTTTTTCTTACACGTATTCTTACCCATGAACTTATTCTTATGACATCAAGATTGTTCATGATCACTATCCTCTTGTTTTGGGTAAGGAGACTTATTAGCAAAATGTCCAATTCTTCCACAGTTAAAACATTTCAACGGTAGATTTCCTTTGTATTTCTCAGTACCTCTCTAAATTTTACTGATGAAAATAGATTCTTCTTTATCTAGGTTCTCTAATTGGTTATTGGATAGGGATTTAAATGTTGCCTCTTTTCTTGAGGGTTCATTATGTCCTGTCCTCATCTCATATGCAGTGAAGATACCATGTATTTCATCTATTGTCATGTCATTAAGGTCATCCCCTTCTTCTAGAGTGGACACTTTTGATTCATACTTCATTGGAAATGTTCTTAGTACCTTTCTCACCACTTCTATTTCTTTTAATTTCCCTCCAAGACCTCTAATAGAATTGACAATATCATCTACTCTTAGAAGGTATTCCCCAATATTTTCCTCTTCTTTCATTTTAAGGCTCTTAAACTTTCCTTTGTATGTTTGAAGATTGGATTCTTTGACTTTAGATTCCCCTTCATAGATAATATTTAGCTTATCCCAGGCATGTTTGGCAGTTTTGTATCGCATGGCCTTTGTAAATACAAAATTTTCCAAACCAATCAATATTTCATTTAGGGATTTGGCATTACCTTCATATTGGGCTAGTTCCACGCTGTCTGTAAGTGCTTAAACATCTATTTTATACTCTATTTTAGTTGCTTCCCAAACCTTCCATCCAAGGGACATCAAACGACACTTCATTCTCACACTCCAGTATGCATCATTTTCTCGTATGAATAATGGAGGCATGTTGGTGGCTAAACCTTCCTGTTGATCCATAGTGGTTTTAAATAGGATCTACCTTCCAGTGGTTAAACTGTGGTGATGGAACCTGCTATGATACCAATTGTTGAAATATTGTTTAATACTGAAGGGGTGGTGAATAAGTATTGTAACTTTTCTCAATTTAAAACCACTTTTAATTTACTCATTAAAACACATGATCAACAAGAACACACACAAGACAAATTTATCGTGGAAGCCCAATTGGGTAAACCACTAATACTTCCTATTACAACAAAATTGTTATTTACAAATAGTTTTTTCCTGCTACTAAAGACAAGGATGGTATTACACCCTATTTAACGGCAACTACTGGAAGGAGGCTACGACCCCCTAATTTATCAGCTGCTACTAAAAGGATGCTGCAACACCCTATTTACCAGTTACCACTGGAAGGAGGCTACAACCCCATGTTTTGTCAGCTACAACTAACAGGATGCTACTACACCCTATTTACCAACTTATGCTGGAAGGAGGCTACAACCCACTGCAGGCATGTTTCCCGCCCTAGTGCCACCATACCACCCTTATATGTTTTCAATAATATTCCAGATTGTTTTCCCCTCAACTTCTGTCACACTCACTAGTATCTTCTTCTTCTTCTATGATCTAGACCACTGAGACAATTTCTCTCATTGATCCCTCTGTGTATAAATACCTTCACATTTCCTAGGGAAGAATCTCTTCACCATTGTGCCATTTCATTATTTGATCACTCCTCTTCATGAGAAATAAATTCCTCATTCTAACACTTAGTCATTGAGTCATCCACCTTCGTCGTGATTCTTCAAAACAGTTAAAACAATTTCCTGTTAATTGATTTACTGTTTAATCTTTCCGTCGTGACCTTCCAGAATATTCACTTCCGCAACCATCCTGAGCCATTTATTTTATTTTGGACTTCTGCCTGACCTTAGATCTAAGTTAGGATGTGGTATATGGGTTTCCTAACTATGAAATTTCTCAAAATGTCTTTTCGCACTTAGCTTTCCGCCTCAACCATTCCGCACCATTGATTTCCTTCAAGCTCTTCGTGAACGTTGATCTCCTAGACTATGAATTGCCTAACTATGACATTTCTCAAAATGTATTTCTACACTTAGCTTTCTACCTCAACCATTCTGCACGATTGATCTCCTTCAATCTTTTCGTGACCGTCGATATGAGGTGGAAATCAGATATCAGATATGTGACTTTTTCCAAATATCATTTCTCAATTTCTGCTTTCTAAACCAATCTTTCCGCACCGTCAATATTTTACAGATGTCTTCCTAACCATCGATCTTCCGGATCGTGGGTTGTGGAATGTGGATTCTCAAATACTAAAATGTTTCTTTCGCAATTCTTCGCCTTCTGCTTTCCACCTTCTTTCTTCCGCACCGTCGATCTTATGCGGTTGTTTTCCGGACCTTCGATCTTCCGGATTTTGGGTAGAGGCATTGTGACGTCCCCCAAAGTCTTTTTGTGATTCTCCACCTTCTGCTTTCTTCCTTATTCTTTCCACCTTATGCATTCCACTGGAGGACATCGGGTTGCGGAACTGTGACATTTCCTAAGGTCTTTTCATGATTCTCCACCTTTCGCTTTCTACCTTCCGCTTTTCTTGTGAATCGTTGATTTCTTGGCGGGTTCACTCTTAGTCGTCGATCTATGATCTAATGAATATTGTTGACCTTCACTTTACTTTGTTTTAATACTTAGCCATTTTTTAATCTCAACATGAAAACGAACATTTTTCTTGGTTTTGGGAGGTTAATAATTCACATGTGTGAGAGCCAAGTAAGAATCTGACTTCCTGGCTGGGTAGCCAGTTCACTAGGAAACATGCTTACCTCTTTTGATGAAATTATAATTGCACAGTTAGACCTTGGTGAACATTTCCAAATTCCTCTTTCAACCCTGTGAATTCGATACTTAGTCAAATTTCTATCGTTAGTACCTAAAGTACATTTTCTTCATTTTAGAAGACTATTATTTTCCTTGTTTGATCACCATAAGGAAAACCAAGAGCAAGCCTAGAAAGTTATTTCAACAGTGAACAAGACCATATTACCTTTAAATCTTACTGACAAACACACAACCTCTCGCAGGAATTTACAAATGGCTTTTCAATCTCCTTTTCTAAGACAACCAATTTTCTTAATTTGGTCCAATCTGCTTAAAACACTACTTTTGGCAGGTCCATAACTTTTCCTTCAAATTCTTCCAAGATAATCTGAAAACATGGTCAAGTAGACAAAACAGCAGTCTACAAGACCCCTATGTGTTGTGGGAATTTTCTCTAACCCGTAATTTAGGGCGGTCATCTTTCTGAGACCTTCTTATACCAGTTTTGACTATTTATTCCATACTTAGTCAATTTCCTGGTTTTCATCAATTTTCCATATTTCCCTAGAATGATGTCATAATGCAACAATGATTTCAAATTCATGCCAAATCCTCAAATATTCCATGCCACATCCTCAACTATGCCATCATATCTACCATATCATCATCCATGCCATGCCATGTCATCATATCTGCCATATCATCATCCATGCCATTTCATCATATCTACCATATCATCATCCATGCCATGTAATAACTACCTTTGTCTTTCGTTGAGTTTGTCCTACCATCATATCCTTGGTTATTCCTTTGTCATTACTAAACTCCTCCTGCTACCATAACTACTGGTTATTCCTTTGTCATTCGTGAACTCCTTTGACATCATTGACAACTATATTCTCAACAAATTGTACACAGTAGTATACACAATGTATGTATGTATAATATACAATGAAGTATACTATAGTGAATGTACAGTGCACATAGTGGTATATGAAATGATGCTCTCCTATGCACTATGTACAATATACAATGATGAATATGCATGATGTGATGCAAACCCTATGATGCATACACAATGCACACTATGTATACTATGACTACCCTAGAAGACATTACTGCCCTAGGATGATGATGACTGGAAATGACATCTATGCACAGTGGTGTGTATACAGTGATGTGGTGAAGAATGCAGTGGTTGTGAAACAATGATACTTATACCTTATGATGATGCACAAGTACAATGAAGTGTACACAGTAAAGCATGCAGTGATAGTACAATGATATATACAATGATGTATACATTAGTGAAGTTTACAATGGTTTGTATACAGTAGGTACATCAATGTTGCATTGGTACAATAATACTCATAATGATGATGTTAATGAATGCTACACTCCATATGCATTCCACTCTATGATGCATACCCTATGATGTTGTTTCATACCCTGATGGTGATCTTGATACCTTGATGCATGCATGGTCTTGATGATGATGATGTGTACATGAGTAGCTTGACCAACATTAATGATGAGCATCTTGACCAACATTGATGATGAGCAGACTTGACATGGTTGATGAGAAAAGATTGACCAACAAATTGACAAAGAGTGATGAGCAGAGGTTGACCAACAGAGATCAATGTGCAAAGGCACATGACTAGAGACTGATGCAAGCTAAGTCTTGTACTTGATGATTGGACTCCTCAAACCTTTCTTAGTTGGAGCTAAGAAAACCAGGTTGGGTCCTGTTACAAAATTTGGTGCTCTTTTCATCAGTTGGTGCTGATTGTAATCAAGAAGATTGTAGTCTTCCATGACCATAAATAAAGTTCACATTACAATTATTCTTGTGTCTCTTTGATGTGATGATTGTGCTTATGAATCATGGTTGATTTAACTGATGAATATGATTATGTGATTAATGTTTGATATACTCTGATTCATCGATTGAAGGAAACACATTTAAATTGCTCACATGTTGATTCATCCCCCTCTTAGTGTGGCCATTGTGTCCAACACTTCCAGTGACTAGCCCAATCTAGTTGCACTCCAACATCCTGAGGTACAAGATGAGAGAGATCAATAGGATTGAATACATGGCCACATATTCCAAAGCCGAGACATAGGAAAAACATGGAGGCCACTCAAACATAGTGATCACATAGGAGAATGTTCGTAGGTTGACCAGTTATGTCCAAGTCAAGGCATGTCAACAACAAGATGGATGTGATGGATAATATAGGGAGTAAATACAAGCGGGGGAAACCAAGAGCAAGGGAATTAATTTATTCATTATATCACCAATCAACCCAAATCAAAGCATGTATATGGAACTATCAACTAATGCACCTATATCACTCCTAGCATGTCCTACTAAAAAACAACAAATAAAATGACCACTAGTGAATAACAAAGTCTATCATAGTCAGGAAACCAATGAAAATCATAAAATCCATAAAACAATACCTCTGCCATATACCTGAGCTTGTAGTTGCAACTGTAATCCATCAGTATCGACACCGCTATATCTGCATGGTAAGGAAAAAACAAATACATCTAAATTGTTTTTCCCGAGTGAATCAATTTTTGAAAATACATCACAAGGGAGGTCGTGAAGGGGGATCAAAATTACGAGGGTGGCCCCAAAACTAATGCCCATGAATAAACCAATTCGACACACACACACACACACACACACACACACACATATCATCCACCACTATTGTGCGCTGACAATCATCTGCCTCAAGTGTAAGGACTAGGATCATGAATAGCAATTTGGTCTAAAAAATTATAAGTATCTCAACTACTAATCATGTCATAAAAAGGATGCAATGATTATCTTGATCAAGGGTGTATGGTAGTTGACATGAAACTAGCCAAGGGGATCCTAAGGGGCATGCATCCAATGTCTACAAAGGTTGAATGATGAGATCATCCTCAACTATAGAAAGTACTCATAATAGAAGGTCGTGTTCAAGCAAATACCCTCTAGAGGCATGAACTATGTCACCTGCATATATTATGTATAAATGTCCTCTCTAATTGCTCAGCTCATGTTCTACTTAGAAAAAAAAGGCGACTTAGTGGATATAGGGAGTAATTTAAAGGGGTAAGACAGTCTAGAGAGATGACCACATACTAAAGTAATAGTCCTTTGAGAACCAACATCAAGTGTGCTTGAGGGAGTTAGCTGAGGCAATGGAAGGAAGTTCTAAAGAGGGATATCAACCCCTCCCAAAATCCTAGTCCCCATAAATCTAGACTCTATGAAGGAACAAAACTAGTCAAAATATGGCTTCAGTGCTAGAATGTTGGACCCCCAAACTCCACCTAAACAATGGGTCAAGGGATAGTTTGCTTGTTAGAAGATGGACTTGAGATGGAGGATTTGGATTCTCTATATTATCCCATCAATTTGAGACAAACTTGATCCCTAGAGCTCAATCATAAAGTATAATTTCCCTTATGGTCATGTATAGGGGATCCATTTTGAAGGAGATAGCTTAGAAATAATTTGAGAAGCTGTATGTTAGGATTAACCTTTAATCAAGAATGAGTCAAAGGTGGTTTGGGCACATTGTTTATTGTATCCCATGACATTGTTCAATGTTATTGTATGTGATGAGGCCTTTATAAGGATTGAGGAGGCTACATTGTAAAGTGACATAGAGGTGAGCGGTGTCTAGCTCGCTTTTCCCGGTTGGTCGGTTTTGGCCAAGTTAATAAAGATCTTCATTGGTGTTGGTTATTCCCGTCATTAGATTTTCCAGTGTCAATGGTTGTGTCTATGCGAGTGTTGCTTGCGCTTATTATTTTTTCGCATACTATTTTATTAATGCTCGTTTAAATCCTAATAACATGTATCAGAGCCATGGTTTGGCCTATTGTTGTTGTGCTCGTGAGAAGTATGTTTGCAAAGGATATGACCATGTTGAGAGAGCCCATGGATATCATATATAGATTAAGAACCCTCTACAAATTGTAGACCTAACTGTTTTTGTAGGTCTAGTTGAATGTGCTTGTACAAATTTTCCCCCATTGAAGGAACCCCGACCACATGAACGATTTGCAAGGTGTGAAGTAGCAAATATCAAAATGGTTGTGAATGATGGAACCAATGGAAGAGGATGGAGATCTATTTGTTGTTGTATCATAAAGCATGGGTCCATGAAATGATTGTTCATGGTTTATGAATCATGGTCAATGATTAGCAAAAATGTGGGGCATGGGTCCATGAAATGATGGTTCATGGTTTTATGAATTATGGTCAAGGATTAACAAAAAATTGGGGCACGACATACGAAAAGTATGGCAAGTACATAGTTGTAAAGTGGTAATATGAAAATTTTGTACACGAGAAGTATGATAAGTATTTTGTACCTAGTTTTTGAATTAATTGCGGAGTGCATGTTCGGTGGTACCCAACGCCCCAACATTTTTTGGGTTCTTAGTTAAAATTTGATTTCCCTAAGTGCTAGAAGCACAAGTTATCCCTATTATGTGCAGAGAAGGGATAGTGCATGAAGTGTGGAATGAACCACTGGGTAGGTACGAGGGTGGAAGGTGCACTCAATGATTAGCAAAAATGTGGGGCATGGGTCCATGAAATGATGGTTCATGGTTTTATGAATCATGGTTAACCATTAACAAAAATGTGGGGCATGGAATATGACAAGTATGTCAAGTACATAGTTGTAAAGTGGTAATATGAAAATTTTGTGCACGATAAATATGATAACTATTTTGTTCCTAGTTTCTGAATTAATTGCGGGGTGTATGTTTGGTGGTACTCGACGCCCCAAAAAAAATTGGGTTCTTAGTTAAAATTTGATTTCTCTAAGTGCTAGAAGCACAAGGTATCCCTATTATGCGCAGAGAAGGGATGTTGCATCAAGTGTGGAATGAACCATTGGGTAGGTAGGAGGGTGGAAGGTGTACTTAATGATTAGCAAAAATGTGGGGCATGGGTCCATCAAATGATGGTTCATGATTTTATGAATCACAGTCAATGATTAACAAAAATGTGGGGCATGTCATATGACAAGCATGGAAAGTACATAGTTGTATAGTGGTAATATGAAAATTTTGTACACGAGAAGTATGATAAGTATTTTGTACCTAGTTTTTGAATTAATTGCAGGGTGTATGTTTGGTGGTACCAGACACCCCAACATTTTTTTGGTTCTTAGTTAAAATTTGATTTCCCTAAGTGCTAGAAACACAAGGTATCCCTATTATGCGTAGAGAAGGGATGTTGCATCAAGTGTGGAATGAACCATTGGGTAGGTACGAGGGTGGAAGGTGTACTCAATGATTAGCAAAAATGTGGGGCATGGGTCCATGAAATGATGGTTCATGATTTTATGGATCACAGTCAATGATTAACAAAAGTGTGGGGCATGTCATATGACAAGAATGGAAAGTACAAAGTTGTAAAGTGGTAATATGAAAATTTTGTACACGAGAAGTATGATAAGTATTTTGTACCTAGTTTTTGAATTAATTGCAGGGTGTATGTTTGGTGGTACCCGATGCCCCAACATTTTTTGGGTTCTTAGTTAAAATTTGATTTCCCTAAGTGCTAGAAGCATAAGGTATCCCTATTATGCGCAGAAAAGGGATGTTGCATCAAGTGTGGAATGAACCACCGGGTAGGTATGAGGGTGGAAGGTGTGCTCGTAGCTTAGCTTGTTGTGGATCAGAGAGGCTGAGTCTTCAATTCTAGGAGGAATGCGAGATGGTTTAATCTCAGTTATAGAACCAAGATTGATGAACCATGTACGCAAAGAGAATTATTAGATAACTGGCAGCTACAGCAGGTGAGGACACATGTAATCTTGTAGATAGATTCTTCTTTATATGAACGTTAATGACAGGGTTGGATGCAGGTACAGAAGGAACATGACAAAAAACAAGCAAGAAAGCAAGCATGGAAAAGTGAGAGGATGAAGCAATAGATGGCGATGGCGTAGTCACCATTAAGACACATGAAAAAAATATATTAATGGAGCAGTTTGCATGTAAATGGGAATATGAATGTAAGACCTGGTAAGGCACGCATACCGTTGGTAACTCACTGGTAAATTCAGAAGATAGACTTAGGTGATAGGGGGGTGTATGTGATATTCCTCGGTAAAACTTTGAGGGCGGTTGGTGATTACTCCAAGTTAAGTTTAAAGGGGGGTTTGTTAGGGTTAACCTTGACTTGGGAATGATTCAAAGGTGGTTTAGGTCTAGCACATGGTTTTTTGTAGCCCATGGTATTGTCCCATGGTATTGCATGTGATGAAGCCTTTATAAGGTTTGAGGAGGTTCCATTGTAAAGTGGTCATTATATTATTTTATTAATTCTCGTTTAAATCCTAATATTGTCTTTGAAAAAGAGAAAGGGAACCATATCCCTTGATGAGTTGAGACTGGAGGGCATGCCACAAGTTGAAACATGGCTTCATGAATTGATCTCCCAAGCATGTGTAAGTTGTGGTGATCTCAATCACTTCCCCTCGGAAGTAGAAATAGTAATAACATAAAACACAATTTGACACATTTAATATCATAACCTTTGTTTACCTAGGTTAACTGTCAATTTTCAAAGATAACAAAAACTAGAATCTAGATAAAGCATCTATCTATCTCTTTAGGCCCTTTAACAATGTTGTGATACTCAAACTTAGCAAAAACTTGACCAACTTGGGACTTGAAAAAACTCAGTGATACATCACTCAGCTTAAGGCTCAACAAAACTCAATAGATAGAATTGAAAAAGATAAAATAGCTCAAAATATAGGAGCTTTTTGTGTAGGAAAAATAACAGTGACATCCATTCATAAAGTATATAAAACAATATTTTAATCATCAACTAACCATAAAAGGATTAAGCAAAATTAAACACTCAAAGTTGCAAACCATCAAGGGTCTAGCCTTAATTACACTCTAAATATTTTATTTCTAATCACATTCTTAATCACTCGAGCAACCAAAGTGCACTAGAATCTAAATTAAAATGAGAACAAGAGGAAAATTAGATGCATAATGGCATTAGGTTGGATTTTGACCTTTTTTTTTCCTCCCAAACCCCATTTCATTGTTTTTTGGCATGTAAGCAACATATGGGGTCTACATGTTATCACCTTATAACAATTCAACAACCCCAATAGAGATCTCTCGTTATTATCCTTTACAACAAACCATCCTAGAATTTTTTTGGCTAGATGATGCACATAATATGCCAAGTTATAAATAGAACTACATATAGCAACACCCATTTTTATGCTATTTTGCTCATATTCTAATCAAGACTTATCCATTCATTTCATTATCCCTTCCACAAAGAAGACATATAAGACTTATTAGCTTGTCTATTACCTAATAGCCAAAGTGTTAATAATCATATTTAACACAATTTAAAAGGTGATATATCTAGCTATACATGATTAACAAAACTATAATGTTTAAATATAGTCCAACAATTTCCTTTTTAAATCAAAACAGACAAAGTGATATTGGAAAGAAACAATTAACTAGTAAAGCTGGAATCAAGGCAAAAAAAATACACCAATAATATCTCATAAATGCATAATGTTAAGTTAGAAACATTAGACAGAGGACTATGTTTGTAAAGATGGTTAGACTATTTAGTATTAAATGCTATACATAAAGAAGAAAATCGAATTGGGTTGTATTCATGCATAATAATTTATATCCAATGAGAATTCTTATGTGATCTTCAACATTAAGAAAATTAATTTTTTATAGTAAACAATCTTTGTAACCACTGGAGTTGAACTCATGAGTTTGGATGTGTCTTTGGTGGCTTTGATGAGTTCGACAAGTTCTAAGCAAGTTTTGTCAAGTTTCATTGTGAGTACTCATTTTACAATTGACTCGACATGATTCGTTAGTCTTGGTCAAGTCTTCAAGTCTCACAATAGTGCCCTCAAAGATGAAGCTAGATGGATCAAAACATCAACAAAAAGTAGAGATATCAACATGTAAATGACGTTAGAAAGGTCGTGGAATATACAAAAACAACTCAGAAATGACTCACAGAGGATAGAAACCAAGAGCATCTCTAAAATACCAATGCTACAAAACCTTTGAAGCAAGGCCTCTCGAGACCATGTCAAACACTTTCAAAAGTCGATAAAGCATCAAAAGGATTTTCAAGAGTGACAACAAGCCTCCTCAATAATGACCTTGAGTGTGAAAATATGGTATATAGTTTGGTAATTTGAGCTGAACTTACCCATCCTCTAGCCTTGAGGTGCCTCTTATAAAGCATATCTAAAAATCATAAATGGTAAACTGTAACATGGAGCTTGTAGAAGTTGTGTCCAATCATGACATTTCTATAATTATTCGGATCTAAGCTAGCACATGACTTAAAAATCACATGGCTGACCCTATGTAAATAAGAACAAACAAAACTATTTAACTAATCGGCGATGCGATATTTGAGGGAGTGAATACCACATTTGAGGAACTCAAGTTGGAGGCCTTCCTCTTCAATAACCCTATTGGTTCTGGTTATCACACAACTTATTGTTGCTCTAACAAAGTTATCCTATCTAGTATGGTATAGGAGATGGGAAATTAAAGAGGTGACGGTAGGGGATCCTGATCCTAAGATATGGACCGCTTGTCATGCCGATCAAGAATATATTCACTTTAAGCCAAATGAAGCAAATTCATAAGGGGGAGACCATGGTCGATCCTTGTGGGAAAGGTTGAAAGACAAGATGCCCAGACAAGTAAGACAAATATAAATTAAAGATATCTTGACTATGAAACCCTATATCCAATAGGTAGCTAGAGAGAGAGGGGCTTAAGGATTTGGATATTTGATCAAGGATATTAAAATATAATCCAATTACTTCTCAATAACTAGAATGATTACAATGATCTAGGTTCATAGTGTTAGTTAAAAAATACCCAAATCGCTACCCTAAGGGAGATTTGATTTGATAAATTTGAAATGCCCATAATAGAATTTGGGTTTGCAATTAGAGGATTCCTAACACTTAATTGAATTGCTTGGATGATAGATACAACAATGGGAAGAGATCATAATTAAGAAAATTCACACAACCTAGAAAAACAACCTTTAGACCAAGGTTGGGCCAACTGACTAGTATGTAAGTGCCTTATTAGGATGGGTAAATGGAGTCCACCCAAGATGCTCTATGGTCTCTTGGGATTTTGAGGGATGGAAAGAAATACCCAAGTGCCAGATTTAGGAAAATCTAAGAGATGTGACTTAGGGAATTTTTTGTAGTTACTATAAATGAGGATTTTAATGTTTTAGTAATGTTGACAATGGAATGTAGAGAAAATAGATACAAAATGGAATTGGAACTTACCTGGAATTGAGATATTCCATGAGATGTTTCCACTCATCAAATATCATCAACTTGAAAGCTTATATTCCACACTTGGTTGAAGATCAAAGATTTCTCAATGCACCCCTCTTGCCAATGACAACCAAAACACAATAAGTAAAACCAACGTTGTGATTAAATTGAAATCCATAAGAGAAGAAATGCATGGAAGAGGAACAAGGAGAAATAGCAATCATAAAATATAATCTCAATGGTGGATATCTAATATCAGTTATAAACAATGATGGAGATCTAATCTCACACTCACTACATGGATCACTAGAAATGAGGAGGGAAAGTTGCCTCAAAATGCCCAAATACATTGGATATAATGATATAACACGAAAATACATCATCAAAGTCACCTAGGGGCCACAAATTAGTCACCTAAGGGCATAATACATTATCTCAACATGGTACAAGGTACATCAATGAAACATATCATCCATAAGTGCGCCCTTCTTTAGGAAGCGTGACTTGCCTAAGGGAGGAAAAAATGAAACTCCGATGTCTAGAGATGGTAAATCCATGAATAATGATGTCGAGATACCCCTTGGAGCATAATGAACAATACCCAAGTCAAATCCTTTCCATTCACTTGCCCATCAATTCACTTGCTAAGCCATGGTCACTTTGATCATTTGTAATTAAAACGTTGAAATGCTCTGTAAATTCTCAATATGATCATAACTTCATATTCCCTTTCCCAAAACACTAAAATAACTACACAGATGAACTCAGAAGCATCAAATTCATTAATAGTGACTGCTCATACACTTTGGACCCACTTCAAAATAGCCTCTGTGAATAGTTTCCATCTTTTTAATTAAAAATTTGTTTGCTTACTTTGTAAAAATGATGATAATGGAAACTTTTTTACCAACTAAAGCATTAAATGGCTTGGATGTCCTCTAAAGGCACAAAAATACAACAATTGAACAACAATAGTTACATCCACCTATGGGCGCCGCTCGTTGACTAGGTCAAAATTAATCAAAACACTGACTAAGCTAAAAATTGATTGTCCTGCAATTGAAGTCGCCCAAAGGAATAACCACACCAAAGGTAGATAAATTAGAAATATTTGCATATAAATCAAGGACAGGGTTCTTTTCCAACTCTCTATGAAGTGTAAGGAGTTAATAACTAGGGGAAAGTCGTAGATTGCAATGAAAATGTCCAGGGTTGGGCAACACTCCCTCGAACTTGAACTTACAAGAACCAACATTCTGATTAGAGGTGACCATAGAAAACATGTACCAAAGAGGGTCACATATAATTTTTTCATCCCCTCCTAATCCTATCATGCTATCAAGCTAGTGAGTCTCCTATTTTCAATCCAAATACCAATGGTAGCCTTAGATCATATGTGGTGTTCGCTTCAGTCTTGCATTGATCTTAGTGAGAAAGATGAGATCATATGTCCCCCAACTCAACTAGCTGGACATTTGGATGACCAAGGTTGGGACCACTTAGGATGGGGGAGTCCCTAACAATTTCTTTGAGGTCTGAAATGATTCACACTTATCCTCTTTCCTAGTTTCCATACCTTGTTCTCTTAATTTCTTAAACTCAACATTTAGGAAGACCCTATAAAGGTATGAGGAGGGTGATCTCTTAGATTGGAGGGATTTGAGATGATCTCCAAGACTCCTAAAATGGATGAATAATGTCAAGTTGGTGCTAAGCCAAGGTCACGTNGGGTATCATGAAGGAAAGACCTATCTATGAAGATGGATTTTAAAGAGGTCAAGGGAGGGGGGGGGGGTAGGGGGGTCCATGTACACTAAGGTCAACCCTCTTGGATTTCCTAAGGCATTCCTCATTGAATTTGGCCTAAATCAACTCTTTAAATTCAGCAGGAGGGGGGGCCTTCGCCTTTTTTTGAACAACTTATGCCCAAGATTATGCCTCTCGCTTGATGAATAGTTGTTGATATCTTGTCTCCTCTTGAATGTTTTTAATGTCATAGATTTCATATCGCAATGTTGATATGTCCTCATGGAGATTTTGGAGATGTATATTTTCCTGGGTCTCCATGTGTCACCAATTGCTTGAAGTAGTGGTTTTCAAAACCCACTTCCAATACCTTGTTGTAGTGATCAATAACTTGTCATAATAATTACCTATTTTCATATTCAATTCTTTCCAATCTTGCCAATATGCTTAGAGAAATATGTTGGTGAAGAGGAAGAGATGTTAACCATTTGAAAGGTCATGGGGTTGAATTTTATTGGTTGTCCGTTAAGATTTGTCCATCAATAATCGCTTCAAAAGAAAATAATGAATTATTGAGAAATACATTAAATAGCAGGGTGTTATGCAGAACTCCCTACTGGGAGTGAGAAACATTTTACATTATGGAGGATGGATTCAAGCCCTAGATGGCATGTGGTATCTTGGATTCTTGTTTGGAGGATTGTGCATGGATTGGGGATTCCTAGGGCTTTGAAAATGCTCTTACAAGGGGCATTTGACTCAATGGAGTACATTGCTTAGGAAGATTGATGGACTCGTGGAGGCTCATGATATATAGATGCATACATGCCTTGTGTGGCTACATCAACTTGGAGTCGTTAGTGTGCATGACATCACCTTGGAGTTCGGAACATGCACTTTATAGTGGATATTACAAGGGCTCATGTAGGTTGCTTCTAAGGGAATAAGTCCACATATTATTGTTGGCCTCCCTTACCTCATATAAATAGATGAAGGAAAGAGTTGTTTCATTCATATCATCATTTGTACTCTTTTTTGTACTTGTATTTTTGGAGGAAGTTCCTAGGGTCTCCTCATGAACCCTATGTGGAATTATGAGGTGTAGAGGGGAGGTTTTCATTTGGAGTTTGATTTTGTGACTAAGGTTCATTCTTATGGAACACACCACTCTTAAATTCAAATTTGAAATAAACATGATAAATAGGATTCCTTATGTTAGGAGTTACCATCTCTATCAACCAAGTCCAATTCTAGAAGAGGAGAGAAAACAGATAGAATGATTACCATCAAGACCAATAAAGTTCATATTTCTAGGAGACAAGAGAAAAAAGTTGAACGCAAAAGCGAGTTTGACAATTTCACTTTGTCACTTATGATCACCCAAACAAACAATGGTATTGATCCATATATATAGAAATGGAAAATTGGTTAATTTGGGACATTGTATCCCATTAAAGAAAAAACCTTTATTGGAAAGCCTTAAAATTGCAAATCTTTGTTTTAAAATTTTGACGTAACAAATACTAAAATTTGCGAAACCTCAAGTTTCACAAATTTGTTTGTTGTATTATACTTGTTATCACAAACACACGTCAAAACCATGTCACATTGCAATCATATTAACATAAAGAGAGTAGGCATGAAACATAACTTCATGTTGTTCATCAAATTAGTGTATCTATTTAAACAATTTTATATTTAATGAATTTACTACTATTGAGGGATAGGTTGAAAGAATATCTCAACCATATAATGATTCATCCAACAGCTTCCTAATCTAGAGGAAAAACTACTTGCATGTAGAGTCCCATTGATGCAGAGCATTCATCAACTACAAGGTCCATCCAACATTTAGTAACAAAATGACTACACCTCTCTCAGTTCCAACCCTTATGTTAAGAAATTTTAGAAGCTTTTTCCCCCTAAATTTAGTTATCAATTCCTTACGTTTGGTTTTGTATAGGTGAATAGGAACATTTAGCGACCTTTTATGGGGTGATTAGACAAGAAGTGTTGATGTACAAAAGCCCAATATAGGTCAAGGGAAGGGTGACTTTTATGTTATTGTTTTGGATTTGATTAGTTGGTTTTAGAGGAGGAGGAGGACAAATGTTCTGTCCCATGTAAGATGATAAATTTTTTTGACGCTTGCATGCCCATCTTCTACCTTGCGGAATAGGTCGATGTATCTAAATCTTTTTATTCAATATGAAAATAATCTTGAGTATTGAGTTGTGCATTTTTTCCAGATTTATTGATTTTCCTATTACTTTTGCAATTTTGTGTTTTTCAGGTTTGCAAAGGCCCTACATCTTGAGGATTTGCATCATTTTTGTATCAGAGTAAATCGATCCTTAGAAAAGAATATGGGCTAGAGGTGAGCAATTGTTGTAGGTTTACATCTATCTGCTAAAAACTAAGAGTTAGTTTGAGAGGACAACTAAGTGTTCTTGAAAGAGCATTGGATTGTGTGGAGGTTCGTTACTCTTATCAATTAAATTGCATCAAGTTAAAAATGGTGAAGGAGAAGTGGGTGAGCCTAGAAGAGAAAGATGGACCAGGTCAGAGATACAATCAATTAGGCAACTAATCAAAGAGCGTGAAGAATAACTACAAAGAAAAGAAGAAATTTGGGCCATAAGAAGGGAGATAAAGGCCTTGGAGGAAAAATAAATTCAAAGAAGTGAAAGAGGAATACTGCAGAGGAAACCTCAGTGATGGAAGTGTTTTATTACCCAAAGTAGGGTGATGACAGTAAAATGATGGAGGACGAGCATGCATTAGAGTGTGTGCATGAAGAATAAATTGTGAATGACAATGCAACAAGTTCCATGACCTATGAAGTTGAGACAAAGTGACAAGAAACAACATAGATTTTAACCATAAAGCATGAAGATGAACATGAGTAGAAGAAAAAAGCTTCAAATGACTGTAGAGTTTTAGAAGAGGTTGATTTAGGAGTTGGAGAAAAGGCATCTGCTTTGATGTATCTTGAAGAAGAAGTTAAGAGAAAAAAGGGAATGAATGGAGAAATTGTTTTTCGGGAACAAGCAAGTTTGACACTTGAAAATGGGATTGTGTAAGCCCCCTTACCAATTTGAATTTTAAAATATGAAAGAGTTCTTCTGTTGGAAGTGATCAATTGATTTGGAACTTCAACAGATTATTTTTATGCAACACTATACCTCCCTTTTTCTGTTGGTGTTATGTCTGAGTGAGTTAGTTGAGATGTTGAGCAACATTTAAGCATAACATTTCATCTACATAACATTTCCTTATTATTTATCAAATGACAAGTACTTGTAAATACTAAAAGGGAAACAAATACACTCAATTTTCCTTGAATATGGTACTATATTTAGCATAAATTGACAACACTCTTCTTTGATGGAAATAGTCTTCAAATCCCATGGTATGATTGAGTTGTGCCCAAGGAATGCTTGTCTACAAGAATATGCTTCACAACAATTCGTACAACAATATGGTAAAGGCCAATCTCCTCAAATCATCCACTGAAATGTGTAGAATAGAATCCAAGTAAATCCACCTCTATGGCTAAGTTCACCCCTCTTAAGTGTACATACTTGTTAGACTAGTGCACCCCTTATGTCCTTGAAGTTTGAGTGATGTGTCCTCTTCTATTACCCTCCTATAGTGGTAACTATCAATAACAACAAATTTTTCTCCTATAAAATCAAAAGTGTTATCACCCACCTTGTAGTTGCCTGTGTGAGGTGGATTCAGGATGGATGGTAGAGAGGCAAGCAACTTTTTCTCCTATAAAATCAAAACTGTTATCACCCACCTTGTAGTTGCCTGTGTGAGGTGGATTCAGGATGGATGGTAGAGGGGCAAGCAACTAAGGGGTGGAACCACGACTGCCTAGACTCCCAAATGGATGGTTGTCATGCCAATCAAGGAAGCCTTCACTTTATGTTATCCTAGTCCAAGACAACAACAGGGGAGACCCAGATTTGCTCCCGACAAGAGAGATCAGACCTAGACACCAAAACATATCAAATGGGGCTTCAAGGTACGTAAGGTGTAAGGTGAATGGAAACCCTAGCTCTAGGGTTTAGGTACTAGCAACTGATGGGAATTACCACTGTCTTGGGAAACGTAAATGTGACAGGGTGAGCAAAGACAGAGTTGGGACTGTCTAGTACCAAGGAAAAAAACTCAGTGAACGATAGGTGACGTGAGTTATCAATAAGTGTTGGCAAAGAGAATGGGAGTAAGCTCAAGATAGGGCTAGCGCTAGAGTTAGAGATTAGTGCCTTTAATGCATTGGGTAATGGAGTCAGCATCAACACAATGTTTCAATGAACCCACATGGGATATACCTAGATCTATGGACCCAGAAAAGGATTTTTCCAAGAAGACTCGGGTTATAGGAGATCCAGCAGGAGGAGGGCTAGCGCTAGGGCTTGGAGAAGCATATCTGCAGATCTGTAGCCACCAAGAGACTATCAACTCTATGTTGGAGGGGAAATGAGATCAGGATGGCTTGATCTACAAACCCAAATCAGAAAATCAGCAGAAAAATCAGATCTAGAAAAGTCAAGATCTGTTGAGGGGGGCTAGGAGGCTGAAAGTCAGTTTTTCAGATCTAGGGAAAACTGGAAAGAATTGACTCCGCATTGGAGGTGTTCTAGAGTGCTTGGGCCCTGATTTATCAGCCTATCTTGTCAGATTTTAGAAAGAGTCACTTCCAGAAAAGTCAAATTTTCAATGAGGGTGCTAGGGCTGTTTCAGTCAATTTTTCATATCTAGGTCAAACAACCAAGAACTTGGACAGCGTTGGGATTGAATTGGACTGTGTGGGACCTGATCTATCCATCTCTGAAGTTAGAATTCAGAAAAAATCAAACCCCTAGTAGATCAACTTTTCAGTGGGGGGTTATGCAATTTTCTGGCTAAAACTCAAATCTAGGCCAAACCAGTAAGAGTTTGACCAGCATTGCAGTTGATTTGGTGAAAGGGAGGCTTGATCTATGAAACCCATAAGTGGTTTGGCCAAATATCGGATGATTCCCAGATTTATTGATTTTTAGGGTTTTTAGTGTTTTAGGAGCCTTTTAGAAAAAGTTGAAGTAAAGCAAGGTACAATGGAATAAGATCTGAAAAGAAGAGACTTACCTATTGGATCTCACCTGGAAAAGCTTGTAGAAGTCTTTAACAGTGATGATCTTTGCTATCCCAATCAATTCTGGAAGATCCCCATGATTTCTATGGCATATGCAAGCTCCAAGCCACCAATGCGCCCCCTACCCTGCATGAGCAAACGTCAACCATATCAGATTTGCCAATACAAGATAAAGAAACTGAATGCTACAAGAAATTAAAATGAAGTGATCATATATCACAATGAAACTAATGAAAACCCCCTGATCCAAGACGAAGAGAACCGAGTGAGTTGAGGTCCCCCTACAAAAACGCTCCAGCCAAAACACCCTCCAGACAAAACAATGATAGCAAAAAGATATAGATCTCACAAGAATTTCCACAATGCTAGGAAGCTGAAGATTTTCCAATCACAATTTGAGAACATCAAATGCAAAGCAGATCCAGAAAATTTCCACAAAAAAAGTCTTTCTATTATTCAGATCCCAAAGCCAAAGACCCCTTACAAATGAGAAGCTGTCTCCTTTAAATAGAAATGAGAGAACCTCATTCATAACCGAATCCTAACCACTTTAAAAATGAGTGGCTAAGATTAAAAGATGAAATGTTCTAATCAATGGCTGAGATGAGCTCAACATACAATACATGGATCAATATAACCATAATTTATCAAAGTGGACTAACCCACCCAAAAAAGGTAACCCACTCAACAAGAAATAAATGAAAGCACATGGTGGGTCCAAGGAGTGTTTGACTAACTCCCTCTGGGTATCCCCATGGCACAATAAAATAATATAATAATTTAATTCTTTGACTTTTGTGCCTCCTTGAGGAAATCGTGAGCCTCCCAAAAGAGCTCTAGAAAATAATATAAAAATGCCCAAAAATAGGTGTGGGCCCAATCAGGAGCTGCAACTGCTGGAGAAGGTGTGGAGGACATCACTCTCATCATCATGACTCATCCCATGTCATTTCCTTGCCTCAGTATCCCAAATCGATTTCTTCAATAGCCATTTAATCATTTTTTAATCTGCCTCGAGAAACGTGATCCTGCCAAAACAGCCTCTTAAGGTGCCTGGGTTATCAAACTAAGCCCACCAAGATCTCTGGGATGGGGGTACTATGGTACAACCAAGTGGCTGCACCCCCCTATGCCCATACAACGCCCTAGGAGATCCAACTAAAACATCTCCCTGCTCAAAGATATCAATCTACGAAGAAAAACTGCATCAAAAAGGCAGAACGAGCCTGATCACATCTGTAAATGCTCGGAACTGGAAATAAACTGTCTCATTAGAATCGGAGAGTCCAAATCCATCTAAGGTGTATACTCATACTCGTCATAGGTCTCTATCTGATCATCAATCATATCCAATAAACAATATAACCATCTGTGAATAATCAGACACCAATAATAACTCAGACTATATCCATCCGCTACAAGTGTTAAAAGGCTAAGACATGCTCTACAACTCATTCAAGTAACAATCACAACAAGTAGCATTCATTTCACTGGCGGTAAATCAACCAATACATATATAAGGCTTTATTTATTATCATTCAGACTTAGACTTTCAAGACTATACTCACTTCATAGCTGTAGGAAGTCATCGCAGCTTTCATCTGGGACATATTTACTTTAATAAGGTCAGCAATTTTTTGGATATAGCATAATTTTAACCATTGCTTTTTTAGACCTTTTCTTATACTCTTCAAGGAGTATTTTAGCATTTCATTGCTCTTTCCCTTTTTATATATGTTAAGAAACACAGTTTTATAATTTTCATTTTCCATGGGCGCATATTCAATATTTCCAATATAAGCAGTACATGAGCTTTCAGTTTTAGCCAACAACATCTCAAGTGACTAGGGGGAGTTCTACACAATGCCAAACATCGGGACAACCGACCAGAATGATTTAGGCATACAATCCAACTCACCAAAGGCAAGTTCTGTCACCAACTCAGAGCCGAGACACAATATAAACAGGGAGGCTTGTCCAACAAAAGTTCTAGCGGGGAAAAAGGTCCTCCATGCCATAAGTGAAGAAGTCAGTCGGGTTGAAAACTAAAATGGAAGGTAATGGATGGGTGAAGACAGTGAATGATGGAGCCAACACTAGCAAGCCAAAACAAAGGTGGGAATGACTACCTCTATTCTCCCTAAGGAGGGTAAAACCAATGAGTATAGATCAAGAACTTCCAAGTCTAAGTAAGGACATCAATACATAGTACAAGATATAACCGAGTCCATATAATTATGACCACCAGATCATGATACCACAAGTTAATACATGTCACACAAATCAGTATAAGAGCAATGATAACCATAACACAATAATAAAAGCTGAGTCATAAGTATGCTATATAATCCATCTGAAACACCATCTATCCAATGAGAAAGTACTGATACAACACTGGGCATCCATGACTGCTCTGTAATGACATAAATGGCTCCATTGGTCCTCAAATTTGAGTGTCCTGAGACATAGTCCTGACATGGGAGAGTACAATAGTCCACTAATACAAAAATGATCCATCAAAACTGCTCATCTAAGCACCTCATATGCAAGAGATCTGGCTGAAAAATGTATTGTGTCTGAAAAATAGAATATGGTAGCCTAGCTACTATATATGTGATAACAAAAAGCTCCTAGAAACAAGTGCTCCCTATTTGATACCCACCAAAACCCTTGTATTTCTCAAATATGAGAATGAAGAAACAATCCCAATCCACGAAAATGAAGCACATATGAGAAATTTGAGTGATTTCTCCTTCCAATAGCTAAGGTGGATCTGTCTCACCAACAAAAGTATTCTCCTTCTCTTAGGGTTTTCGTGCCAAGAGACTCAAGCCTCAAAAGCTCTCCAGTATCTGTTTTCAAACTAAGAATAACTTGAATAAGAGAATGGGGTCTTATGCCTTTTTTATAATTTCTCAAGTCAGTTTTGTGAATTTAACTCCCCCCACCCATTCTTTTCATCAAATAATCCTAAAGTGTAACACCCCGGTTTTGACCATGTTACATTAATGTATATGATGCAAATATTATATCAAATCATGACAAGGAGCTCAAGGCCAAGGCCCTGTCATTGATTAATGTTTGGTATATAGGAGATCATGGTTGATGCCTATGGTTTATGTGTTAAGTCAAGAACATTTGTAAACATCATGTAATTATGCAAATTAATGAAAAACCCACAGCCAGCTATGTCAATGCAACGAATAATGAGATGGGGGCATGATAATCCTTAGGATAACGAGGTGGGAATGTTAACCTTGAGCCTAGTTGGGGAAAATCCATGTGTCATGGGGAGAACCCATCAGAACTGTAAACTACCCTCTTTCTTGTCTTATTTCCAACCATTGAGGTAGTTATTGCTTGGAAAGGGGGGAGTATGGGCAATTTCGAATTGGGAAGAGCACCCAGTCCTGGAATGTCTTGTTTTGCTTGCATGGACAAGAAAACACCATAACCGTATACCAGTGTTGACACGTGTGTTCACATTTGGATTTACTCTCATATTTTGAGAGTTGCGGAACGTTCTGGCTCAGAACAATCAATCTTCCTTCTCCATTCACGGGAATCTCTTTAGCAATTGATCTCTTCCGGTGTGTATCCTTCGCATTCTGCGAGTGTTTAGTGACAGTGTGGGAGCAACGGAGCTCTACTTGTGTGCATCCATCGTGTTCTATGAGTATGTTCCCTTGGAAATACTGCGATCATTGTGTTGTAGCATTATCTTAAACTACAGAGTGTATGAGACCCTGTTACTCGTGTTCCAGAATAAGCCTGTGTTGTAGAGTCTCACTGTGGTTGTTGTATTGTGCACCCTGGTTCGGGTCTGAATTATGTACAAGACTTAGGAATGGGAGAGACGTAGGATGTTCTTGATAAACCTAGTGTGGAACCTCACAATAAGATAAGAGTGGCTGGTGAACCTGCTATGCACATCTTGAAGAGAACTAGAAGGGAAGGTGTAGCCCAAGTGACTGTGTAGCAGAGAAGGGGACACTTCCTTGTGTTGGGTGTGTAGGCAGTGGGGAAATCCAGGCCAGATATGTCTTGTGAAGGTGTTCTTATTTGTGTAGATGAGCTCACTAGCTTAGCAGTTCTTCCTGCCCATTGCCTTGGAAGCCTGATAAACCCAACGGGAAGATGGCTTGACTGTGTGCAGTCTGATAAACCCATCTATTGGCTTGGATGTGTCTTGTTGTAGTTGACCTAGTGTGTAACCTTTGGTTGGACAATCTGATAAACCCAACTGTGAATATTGGCTTGGATAGGTAGCCTGATAAACCCAACAGTGAGATGGCTTGACTGTGTACAGTCTGATAAACCCATATGTTGGCTTGACTCGTCCTTAAAGGTGAATGTTGGCTTGACTGTGTTCAGTATATGAACCTAACTATGAGGTGGTTTTGCTAGGAGGCCTGTGAAACCCATCTACTGGAATGTTTTACCCTGCAACTTGATAAACCCAACTGTGTTGTCTTGGTCGAGTGTTATTGCACCTTGGTTATGTATGAGTTTGCTACTGTTCCCTTATTCCTGTAGGAAATCATCCCCAGCTCAGGGGTGGCAGTGTCACTGAGAGACTAAGGATCACATTGGCCTATGGTTGGGAGGAATGTTGCAGCGACATAAATGGTTGTGGGTAAAGTTCTATGCAAGATAAGTGTTCTTGTCCATGTTATTCTCTGCAATTGTATTTCTTGTATTGTAAATTGGTTGATGGAATGTGATGAATATGTTGTTATGTGGAATTGATGCATTATTCCTTTGAATAACTTGCAAATTATAGGCATCTATGTATGTTTTCCATCAATCCATTTTGAACTAAGTTGCAAGGTAGATTGGCCAGATCGGTAATGGCTTGATTGATCAGATCGATCCAAGAATTCAGTGGAAAAGCTGAGTTTTCTGCTAGAAATCCTCCTTGCACAAATTTGTAGGATTGTGGGATGCGGGATGCGGAATTTCGTTTCACGTATTTTGGCTTCCGCAAATTTCCCTTTTGCAAATTCCTCTCCACAACTTGCAGGCTGCGGGATGTGGGATCGCAGTTTCCATAATCCCCAATCCCGCCATTCAAATCTTCATGCCATCGATCTTCGTGGGATGATTCTCCGTCGTTGATCTATTTCTGATGCGGGATGCAGGAAGTGAGGTTGCAAGTTTTATAACTTTTCAACCCCGCAACTCAAGCTTTCTGCACAATTGATTTTTTGGGTGGATTCTGAACCGTTGATTTGGTTCCAGCCTGCGGGATCATTTATGATCGTTGATTTTTGTCGTGTTTTCTCTCCCTCGTCCGATCTCCTCTGGGATATTTCCTTGCAGATTGTCGAGCTAATCCATGGAAGATGGGAGGGAGCATGACAGTGTTGGAAATGTTAAGATTTGGTTCACGACCATGCCCTGTGTTTCGATGAGCAGTAAAGGCTCTCAATGAAATTTTAATTCCGCATGATGAAGGGGTATGGGTACATGACAACATGGTATCAGAGCTGCAGGCTACAGCATTGGGCCTGGATGGACCAGAAACCAGTCAAGAATACCCTCTAATACCAACTTGTAGTACACTACAGTGTGGTATCCGAGCTGCGAGTTACAGCATTGGGCCTAGATAGGCCAGGTGACAGTAAGTAAATGGTTTTGATTTTGAATTACTGTGTGTCTAAAAATGGTGTTGATAACACATTTTGCAGAGTCATAGTACATTTTTGGAAAAGTAAGTGGTGGTTCAACCATGAGAACCCATGACGAATATGATGCTCGGGACTCCTACGAGCGTGCGTGAGATTCCATGGGGGAAAATGTCCGAGTTGGAAATGATGACATAGAGTCTAATAAAAGGAGATTCCAAGAGACACCACCAGATATTGCAGCCACTATGAGAATCCTAATTGAAGCTCAAGAGGAGCAGCATTAGTTGAATGCTACTATGTTGCAAAGTTTCACAGACTTGCAAAGAAAGATAGACTCTGGACAGGGTACAATAAAACCTGAAGGCAATAAGAGAAGTACCAAAAGAAGAAGAAGGACTGCTAGTATATCATATGACTCAGAGGAAGCAAGTGGGGATTCAAGCTTTTCTTCTCGCAAGGGAAAGAGGAAGAGGCACCATAGAGATCTCTCTAGAGATGAATTTAAGAAGGCTAAACCTCCTATGTTTGATGGCGAGGTAAATACTGGACAAGAAGCTGAAGCTTGGCTTCTTGGGATAAAGAAGTATTTCCAAGTTTAGGATTATTCGGGGAATATGAAGGAAAGGGTTGCCATATTCAGTTTGAATGGAATGGCATCCATTTGGTGGGATCACTTCAAGCAAGTAAGGAGGATTAGTGAAAGAACACTTAAGTGGAAATGGTTCCAGAAGTATTTCAAGCAGAAATACCTCTCTGATAGGTATTATGATGACAATATTAAAGAATTCCATGAGCTGAGATTGGGGAAATAGACCATGTAGGAGTATGCAAATAGGTTCCTAGAATTTTTGAGGTATGTTAGGTACATAAAAGATGAAAAAGTGAAAATCCAGTGCTTCCTGAGTGGATTGCCTTAGTCTTACAGAGACATAATCAAGTTTTATGAACCTAGAATTCTTGAAGAAGCAATTAATAAGGATAAGTATTGCTATGAGCAAAGCAAAGGAAAACCTGATTACCATAAGACATGGAAGGACAAGAAGAATGAGCAGTCTGACCAAAGGAAGAAAGGTTTCAAACCTTCCAGTTTCAGGAATCAGTAGAAGCAACCATCACAAGCTGAAAAGCAACCAGCCAGAGTGATGGGAGAGAAACCAAGAGATCCACAACAGAACAGAGAACCTCTCCAATGTTAGAGATGTGGAGGACCCCACATGCGCAGGAATTGTCCACTCGAGATTGAGAGTGCAAGGCCAACTTACAACATTCAAGAAGCAGAAACAGTGGGTCAAGTAGCAAGGGCCATCCCTACGATTTATGCAGCACTGGAGGACCACCAGGAGGATCACCAGTCAACTGTGGTTGAAATTGCAGGTAAGATTGTTGAGCAATTTGTTTCTATTTTGATTGACCCTAGTTCTACTCACAATTACATTACTCCAAGAGTAGTGGAGATCAGTGCCTTTAAGAAAGTAAAGCATAGACAATCATTGGTTAGTTCAGCTAGCCACTGGAACTAAGAGAAAGGTTAGTGAAGTGGTGGAGAAATGTCCATTGGTTATGAATGGATTGGTCACTTGTGTAGATCTGAATGTTCTACCCCTTGGTTCCTATGATGTTCTCATTGGAATGGATTGGTTAGAAGCTCACCGAGTAAAGCTTGATTGTTATAACAAGGCTTTTGAGTACTTGGATGAGGAAGGCAACTCAAGGATTGTGAAAGTCATTCCAAAGGTGATTTTTGTGAGATAGGTTTCAATAATGCAGTTGAAGAAGTTCTGTAGGAAAGGTTGCTAGTTATATGCAACTCATCTTTTGGAGGCACTAGAGAATGAAATTCCTAAGTTGGAGGACTTTCATGTGTTGCAGGAATTCAGGGATGTCTTCCTGATGAGATTCCATGGCTTTCTCCAAAAAGAGACATTGAATTCATGATTAAACTTGTGCCAGGAGCAGCGCTAGTGTCCAAGACACCGTATAGAATGAGTACACCAGAAATTCTAGAGCTGAAGATGCAACTGCAAGAGTTGTTAGAAAAGAAGTATATCAAACCCAACGTGTCTCCTTGGGGAGCACCAGTTCTATTTATAAAGAAGAAATATGGTACACTCAGATTTTGTATTGATTGCAGATAGTTGAACAAAGTCACTGTGAAGAACAAATATCATTTACTTAGGATTGATGACCTCTTTGATCAAATGAGAGGAGCAAAGGTATTTTCCAAGGTTGACTTGAGGTCTGGTTACCATCAAGTAAGAATCAAGGATGAAGACATTCATAAGACAGCCTTTAGAACAAGGTATGGACATTATGAGTTTGTAGTGGTACCATTTGGTCTTACAAATGCACCAGCTACATTTATGTGCCTTATGAATAGTGTCTCAGTAGGTATTTGGACAAGTTTGTTCTTGTTTTCCTTGATGACATTCTTGTTTACTCCAAGAATGAGGAAGAACATGAAGAGCATTTGAGATTGACATTGCGATTGCTTAGGGAGCATCAGCTATATGCAAAGCTGAGCAAGTGTGACTTCTATAGAGATATAATTCAGTACTTGGGTCACATTATCTCAGAAGAGGGTATATCTGTGGACCCTGACAAAATTGAAGACATTATGAATTGGCCTACTCCAAGAAATGTGACAGATGTATGATCTTTTATGGTTGTTGCAGGATACTACAGGAGATTCATTGAAGGATTCTCCAAGGTTGCACATGCCATTACTTCTTTGCAAAAGAAGGGCATAAAATTTGAATGGACAGTGAGGTGTCAAGAAAGCTTCTAGAAGTTGAAGAATCTTCTCATTAATGCACCGGTTTTGAAATTTATAGACCTAGAGAAGGATTTTGTGGTGTGTACCGATGCATGCAGACAAGGGCTTGGGGGAGTCCTTATGCAAGACATCCACGCTATATGTTATGAGTCAAGAAAGTTGAAGGATCATGAGAAGAACTATGCTACTCATGAGCTAGAACTTGCAACTATAGTACATGCTCTCAAGATGTGGAGGCATTACTTGATGGGCAAAAGATTTGAGTTAAGGATAGACCATTGCAGTCTTAAGTATTTATTTGATCAGCCTACTCTAAATGCTAGGCAAGCAAGATGGCTGGATTTTTTATGTGAGTTTGATTTTGAAATCAAACACATAAAAGGAAAAGCAAATAAGGTAGTTGATGTACTCAGCAAGAAGGTGCAAGAAATGCATGTGGAATCTCTTAGTATTTGCCATTCAGAGTTGAGGCAACAGATTGTTAATCATACTGCTGGAGATGAATTGTATGAGCAGGTAAAAGACAAATTGCAGTAGCAAAGTATTGAGAGAAGGTATGAGGGATATAAACTGGAAGAAGATGGACTTACTTATAAAGGAAGAATTTACATTCCAAAGGTATCATATTTGAGGAGAATTGTTATGGACGAGATCCATCAAGCTCCATATTCTGGTCACCCAGCATATCAAAAGACAATTGCTACAGCCAGAAAGCAGTACTTTTGGACAGGGATGAAAAAGGACATAGCTGAATACATTTCCAGGTGCATGAAATGTCAGCAAGTAAAGGTTGAGCATCAACACCCTACAGGTTTGTTGCAGTCTTTTCCAGTTCCATAATGGAAATGGGAAGTTATTTCCATGGATTTTACTACAGGATTTCCAATGACTTGGAGACAACATGATTCCATCATGGTTGTGGTGGACAATTTGACGAAGGCAACGCATTTTATACCAGTTAAGTCTATGCATAAGACTGATGACATTGCAAAGATCTTCATGAAGGAGATTTTCAAATTGCATCGATTTCCTAAGGCAATAGTCTATGAAAGAGATGTCAAGTTCACTTCCAATTTTTGGAAGGGGTTGTTTGTGGATTTGGGTACAAAGATGAATTTCAGCACTGCTTACCATCCTCACACTGATGGGAAGACAGAGAGAGTGAATCAAGTGCTTGAAGACATGCTTCGTATGTATGTGATGGACAAACCAACCAAGTGGGAAGATTATTTACACATGGTAGAGTTTGATTATAACAATGGACAACAACCATCCTTGGGGATGAGTCCTTATGAAGCTTTGTATGGTGGAAGGTGTAAAACACCAGTAACCTTGGATAATCCAATGAACAAAGTTGTGCTTGGTCCAGAATTGCTCAAGGAGATGGAGCAAGATGTTGTAAAGATCAGGCAAAATCTGAAAGCAGCCCAGGATAGACATAAAAGCTATGCTGATAAGCATAGGGTGAACAGAGAGTTCAATGTCAGGGATGATTTTTACCTCAGAGCGAGGGAAAAGAAGAGTTCCTTGAGGCTTGGGAATTTTTCCAAGCTGTCACCAAGATATTGTGGGTCATTTGAAGTGCTTGAAAGAATAGGGCCAGTTGCATATAGACTTGCATTTCCTGCTAGCACTAGAGCTCATAATGTTTTTCATGTTTCCTTGCTTAAGAAATATGTACATGGCCCTAACCATGTGATAAATTGGGATGTGATTCAGGTGGAACCTGAGGGAGAGTTATGTATCAAGCCAATGCACATCCTCGACAGGAAGGTCACCATGCTCCGGAACCGAGCCATTGGACAGGTAAAGGTATAATGGGAGCACTACGGTACTGAAGAGGCTACGTGGGAGCTAGAGGATGCCATGCGATTGGTGCATCCATTTTTGTTCAAATCTGCGGAACACTGAGGTGATTCCAGTGTAGCATTTTGTTCAAATTTTGTAAGCACTGAGGACAGTGCTATTAAAAGGGGGAGGGGAATGTAACACCCCATTTTTTACCCCGTTGCATTAATGTATATGATGTAAATATTATATCAAATCATGCCAAGGAGCTCAAGGCCAAGGCCCCGTCATTGATTAATGTTTGTTATATAAGAGATCATGGTTGATGCTTATGGTTTCGGTGCTGAGTCAAGCACGTTTGTAAACATCATGTAAATATGCAAATTAATGAAAAACCCACAGCCAGCTATGTCAATGCAATGAATAGTGAGATGGGGGCATGATTTTCCTAAGGATAAGGAGGTGGGAAAGTTAGCCTTCAGCCTGGTTGGGGAAAATCCATGTGTCATGGGGAGAACCCATCAGAACTGTAAACTACCCTCTTTATTGTCTTCTTTCCAACCATCTATTCTACCAGAAGGTGGTTGAGGTAGTTATTGCTTGGAAGGGGAAGAGTATGGGCAATTTCAAATAGGGCAGAGCACCCAGTCCTGGAATGTCGTGTTTTTGCTTGCATGGACAAGAAAACACCAGAACCGTATGCCAGTGTTGACCCACGCGTTCATGTTTGGATTTACTCTCACGTTTTGAGAGCTACGAAACATTCTGGCTCAGAACAATCAATCTTCCTTCTCCATTCAAGGGAATCTCTTCAGCAACTGAACTCTTCCAGTGTGTATCCTTCGCATTCGACAAGTGTTTAGTGATAGTGTGGTAGCAGTGGAGCTCTACATGTGTGCATCCATCACGTTATGTGAGTATGTTCCCTTGGAAAGACTGTGATTGTTGTGTTGCAGCATTATCTTAAACTACAAAGTGTATGAGACCCTGTTACTCGTCTTCCAGAGTAAGACTGTGTTGTAGAGTCTCCATGTGGTTGTTGTATTGTGCACCCTGGTTCGGGTTTGAACTATGTACAAGACTTGGGAATGGGAGAGACATAGGATGTGCTTGATAAACCTAGTGTGGAACCTCACAATAAGATAAGAGTGGATGGTGAACCTGCTATGCACATCCTAAGGAGCACTACAAGGGAGGGTGTAGCCTGAGGGACTTTGGAGCATAGAAAGGGACACTTCCTTGTGTTGGGTGTGTAGACAGTGGGGAAATCCAGGCCAGATAAGTCTTGTGAAGGTGTTCTTAGCTCTACAGATGACCTCACTAGCTTAGCAGTTCTTCCTTCTCATTGCCTTGGAAGCCTGATAAACCCAACGGGGAAGATGGATTGACTATGTACAGCCTGATAAACCCATATGTTGGCTTGGATTTGTCTTTTTGTGGTTGACCTTGTGTGTAACCTTTGGTTGGATAGTCTGATAAACCCAACTGTGAATACTGGCTTGGCCAGGTATCCTAATAAACCTAGCAATGAGATGGCTTGATTGTGTAAAGTCTGATAAACCCATATGTTGGCTTAACTGGTCCTTAAAGGTGAACGTTTGCTTGACTGTTTCAGTCTGTGAACCCAATTGTGAGGTGGCTTGGCTAGGAGGCCTGTGAAACCCATCTGCTGGAATGTTTTACGATGCAGCCTGATAAACCCGACTGTGTTAGCTTGGCTAAGTGTTATTGCACCTTGGCTATGTATGAGTCTACTAGTTTTCCCTTATTCCTGTAGGAAATCATGCCCAGCTCGGGGGTGGCAGTGTCGCTGATAGACTAAGGAGCACACTGGCCTATGGTTGGGAGGAATGTTGCAGCGACATAGCTGGTTGCAGGACAAGTTCTGTGAAATATATGTGTTCTTTTCCATGTTATTCTCTGCAATTGTATTTCTTGTATTGTAAATTGCTTGATGGAAAGTGATGAATATGTTGTTATGTGGAATTATTGCATTATTCCTTTGAATAACTTGCAAATTATAGGAATCTACATATGTTTTTCATCAATGAATTTCGAACTAAGTTGCAGGGTAGATTAGACAGATTGGTAATGCCCTGATTGATCAAATCGATCCAAGAATTCAGTAGAAAATATGAGTTTTCTTCTAGAAATCCTCCTTGCACAAATTTGTAGGATTGCGGGATGCGAGATGCGGAATGTTGTTTCGCAGATTTTGGTTTCTGCAAATTCCTCTTTGCAACTTACGGGCTGCGAGATGCAGGATCACGGTGTCACGATTTCCACAATCCCCAATCCCGCCATTCAAATCTCCGCATCGTCAATCTTTGCGGGATGATTCTCTGTCATTGATCTATTTCCGATGCAGAATGCGGGAAGTGAGGTTGCAAGTTTTATAACTTTTCAACCTCGCAAATCGGGCTTTCCACACCATTTATTTTTGCATGTGGATTCTGAACCATTGATTTGGTTCCAGTCTATGGGATTGTTTATGATCGTTGATTTTCGTCACGTTTTCTCTCCGTCGTCCGATCTCATCTGGGATATTTTCTTGCAAATTGTCGAACTGATCCATGGAAGACGGGAGGGAGCATGACAGTGTTGGAAATGTTAAGATGTGGTTCACAACCATGTCGTGTGTTTCGATGAGTAGTAAAGGTGCTCGATGAAATTTTAATTCCACATGGTAATGGGGTATGGGTACGTGACATAAAGTAACTTTGTATACATTTTTCTTCTTTTTATTATTAAATGTCACTTTATATATTTTTCTCACTCAACTTTAATTGACTTTTTAAAGTTAAAGTCACTTTTGAAACCTCATTAAATAATTATAAAGTGACTTTTATTTAGACATATAATTATTCCCTAAGTCACTTCATAACCCCATTTTCTTTACAAATCAATTATTGAATGTCCTTTACGATTTTGTGATTCACCCATTGACATGGGTTAATTAATTTAATCCCTTTGATGTGGCAGACACTCTCAAAACCACCTCCACTTGCCCCGCTAGAGAACACAACAAAATTGGAGACATTATATTGTGTGCTAAATGGTATTTATGTTGGTAGCAAAAATGGGAAGTAGATGTCTTCTCGGTGGCTAAAGAGGAACAATACCCCACTCACAGCATGGATGGACAAATGGCATGTTCCATAGAAGATGGAGTGAAGAAAATGGCAAGTCTTTTCATTCTTATGAAAGGATTTATGAAATGGTTGTTCAAAACAAAGCAAACAGACCATTTGTAGTTTGAGTCTTATTTTGATCAATGGAGAAAACAAAATAAATAGCTATGAACCAGGAGGTTCATATTTATTTCAATGTGAGGAGTATGATGCAGAGCATCCATCAACTAACAGGTTTATCCAACATTAAATACATTAATGTCTACATGTCTCTCAGTTCCAACCTTTTTGTTCATAAATTTTAGGATCATGTTACCCCTAAATTTAGTTATATATTCCTGATGTTTTCTTTTGTCTAGGTGAATAGGAACATTTAGTGACCTTTCAAGGGGCGATTTGATGAGTATTCCTCAGCTACAAAAGATTGATATAGGCTAAGGGAACGAGGGTTTTTTTTTAGGTTTTCATTTTTTAGTTGATTAGGTGGTTTTAGAGGAGGAGAGGATTTGCATTCCCTAGATGATAAATTGTTTTGGGGCCTACATGCATATATTCCAGCTTGTGAAATAGGATGTATTTGAATTTAGTTATTCAATATGAAAATAATCCTGAATATTAAGGGGTGGTTTTTCCCAAATTTATTGATTCTCTTATTAGTTCTAACAATTATGTGTTTTTTAGGTTTGTAAAGGCTCTGGAGCTTGAGTATCTGCATCAACAATTATGTATTTGGATAAAAAAAAAAAATTATGTATTCCAATTTCCAGTACCCTTCAACACCCTCCATTCTCAAAGGAAAATTATTTTTAAGGTGGTTTTTTTTCTTAAAGGAAAATTATTTTAAGGTGGTTTTTTTTATGGAGAAAGCTTTCTTAACAATCTCATTTATAGTAAGTTCAGGGAGGTGAGTTCTCAAAATTTAGCTCTTGGAGCCAACATTCTCTGGAGGGTCATCTCAGGGAAGACCTCCTAGAGCAAAAGAGAGCTTTGGAAGAAGTACTTTCAGGGGCCAAGAATTCAGTGTCTTGATCTACCTTCAAAGGTCTCT